>CM028348.1:26270161-26732053 GCA_016618105.1 Dendrobium huoshanense
CCAATTCGTCTAACCAACCACTTCCTCCCCCATCAGATCAACAACCCTCCCAGTTCAAACCTCCAGCTCAGCCTCCACAGTCTCCACTCCCACTAGCTCAGCCTCACAAGTCCTCACACCCGTTCTCTTCAACCACCTCTAACCACTAATATATCCATCCATCCAATGCAAACTAGACTAAAAAACAGGCCATTCACCGTCACAAACAAATATTTGATCTTCTATCCTTATCAACCTCCGACTCCACTCGTCCACCTACACTCAAGCAATAAATTCCTCATTGGAGAGCTGCTATGTCTGAGGAGTTCATTGCTATTCAAAAGCAAGGCGCATGGTCCCTAGTGCTCCTCACCGAATACCACAATACTTGGGTGCAAATGGACATTTAAAATTAAGTATAAGTCGGATGGCCAAGTTGACAGACACAAGGCCAGACTTGTGGCTCAAGGCTTCGATTAGGAGTTTGACATTAGCTACAAAGAGACATTCAGCCAGTGGCCAAAATGCCAACTATCCGAATATTACTTCTCATTTCCATACACAAAAACTGGCTAACACTTCAATTTGAAATTTCTAATGCGTTCCTCCATGGAGAACTCCATAATGACATCTATATGCGGCAGCCACAGGATTCATTGATCAAGATTTTCCCCACCATGTATGCAAGCTTCACAAAACCATATATGGGCTCAAGCAAGCTCTGAGGGAATGGTACAACAAGTTCACCTCTTTCTTAATTCAATTCGACTTCACATTTAGCAAAGCCGATCACTCCTTGCTCACCTATACCCAAGCCAACACTTAACTCCACCTACTTATTACATGGATGGCCTTCTCATCATTGGAAACAACATGGAAACCATTCACCAGTTGCTCACTCATTTACAAAGCTCATTCTCATTGAAACAGCTGGAACAAATTTCAAATTTTCAGGGCATCCAAGTCTCCAGAATGGACAACAGCTGCTACTACACCAAACTCAATATGCTACATATCTTATTCACTCCGCTGGATTACAACACAGAAAGCCGGTCCTTACTCCATCAGCCCTCAAACCCAACCACAAGTTGGACGCCTCCACTTTGTATACCGATCCCCACCAATACCGGCGCCTGGCTGGATCCCTCAACTACCTTACCATCACAAGATCGGATATCGCATATGCCGTGAATAGCATTTTCCAGCTCATGCACAATCGTACAGTCGCTGATTATACATCCTTGAAACGTCTACTGTGATACATACAAGACACCATTCACTTCGGCCTTCCGCTTCAACGCAGCTCTCTTCAACTCAGCACCTACGAACGCAGACTGGGCCGGCGACACCCAGGATCTCAAAACTATCACAGGCTTCTACACATTTATGGGGAAAAACTTAATCTCTTGGTGCATGAAGAAATAAGTTACCGTAGACAAATCCTCCACACTTAGGCAGAATACTGTGCCTTGTCATTTGCAACCTCTGATGTTATCTGGCTCCACCGTCTTTTATCAGAATTCCACATCCAGCAAACTACACCTACTCCCCTATACTGTGACAACACCTCCGCCATGGCTCTTGCTCACAACCCGGTCTTCCACGCATTAACAAAACATACAGATTGAATACCATTCTATTCACCAACATATCTCCTCGGCTGCTGTAATCATCAACCACATCAACTCGGAAGATCAACCAGCCAACATTCTCACTAAACAATTACCTCTAAGTCGCTTCGCTCAGCTCAGGGACAAGTTAAGCAATCGACCATTGAAGCCTCAACTTGAGGGGGGCTGTTAGGACATCCAATATGCACCGATTGCACATAACAATTTATGTGCTCTCACCACGTCAGCAATTTTATGCCTTCCACTACTCTGTTCTCTGGCAGTGGCTAACGGCCTATGCTCCATTACCACTTTATCAACTATATATATCACATGTAATGGGATACAAAGATATGGAGGAAATACTTTAGCTCAGTCCCTTCTCATCTTTCTCCTTTCTTCTTTAGCTGCTACTAACCTTTTGCAGGTACTTTCAATGATTTCCTTATGATTTTAAAAATTGATGTTTTCTTTATGTGTGCTCCCATCCATACATAGATGCACAATACATATATAGATTTTAAATATTAAAAAAAAACACTTAAAATTTATAATTGAAATTAACTAATTACATTTAAAATTATATGGATTTAAAATATTCATCAAGTATATTTGGCTTAGAGCAATAAAGAGGTCCAGAATTATATGGTTTTATAAAACTAATTAATAGATATTGCATTTGTTATTTAGAAGTTTAGAAGTGAGAAAATTCTAAAATTTTTGGATCATGACTCTCTGATAATAAAATCTCAAAATTGTTGAGTGAAATTTAGAATAAATATTATCTCCATCCCTCTTCCTTTTCTCTTTTTATTTATTTTGAAATAGATTTATTCATGATATCTGAGAACAAATGCTGAAAAAAGTTTTTTGATGATGAAACAGGTCTAAACAGCTTGAAATTTCTAATAATTGAGCTCATTCTAACTTAAATATACTCTATGGGCTTAGTTGAACACAGGTCGCCTCATCACATTCATAGCTTCTTTTGATTTATATGTACCAAACTAAGATTCTCAGCTAGTGCATATTTATGCTACTCACCATCCTGTAAAGTTAGTAGAGTAAATTTATCACTATAAAGCTAATCATGGCCAAAATTTGGCCTTATATCCAAATCCAAACTTTCTTATGATGGTTTAAATTAACTTTTAATGATACAAACTGCATAGATTATAATAATTTACTAAACTTACATGTGATTGGTTCTGTGACAATAGAGGCATGATGGTGAGAATGGTAGCGCGAGTAGAAAAAATGATGGTGCAATGCTCGATGAAACCAGTAGTAGAGGAACTCAACTGGTCCAGCATGTAATAGAATGTTTAGAATCACACCGTCAGTTCGCCACATCGGCATTTGAAAAGTAGAAGGGATCAGGTGGAAGCCCATATAGAGGATAATCCCATTAAAAAGTATCTGGTCATCCCTGTTGTTGATGAAATGAACGTTAATGATACTTATTATATTCCATAATGCCCCAAAATCTTTTGAAACAATGGTATTTTTGTAAGGGTGCTTCAATGAGATGACTTTACCTATGTTAAACAGAAACGTAAGGTAGGATATTTTTGCACTCTGAAACTTTTGAAGTTACCTTTGGTATGGATGTTAAAGAGAGATTAACTTTGGTTTGGGTGTTGCTATCATTTGTAATTACCATAAATTTGAACATGTTTAGACATTTTTTACAATACAAGTTGTTGGTTTGAAAGTAAGTGAAACTTGTTTTCCAACTTCAACATCTTGAACCATTCATTAAATAGCATTCAACAGAAAATTAGACCCCCTTTTGCGGATCTGAGGATGTCAAAAATTTGAAGATGTTCATACATTTTTTACAATGCAAGTTGGTTTGAAAGTAAGTGACACTTGTTTTCCTACTTCAACATCTGAACCATTCATTAAATATTGTTCAACATAAAATTAGATCCCTTTTACGGATCTGATCAGGATGTCAAAATCTGACTCGACCCAAACCCAACTTGGAAAATTCTGGGTTCAGCTCAACCCATTTTCCATATATGTCGGGTTCGGGTGTTCAAGGTTCTGACACGTTTAAAAAGTGGGTCGGGTCGGGCTGATTAAACAACCCGAAAACAACCCGGGTCGTGTAAGCTCTCTGACCTCATCTCGCCCTGGCGTCGTCTAGGAAACCGCCGGCTAGCCCTCACACCCGAGTGGCACCAACGTAAGCCTAGCCACGCTAGTCTCGCCCTCGCCTCACCCGGCACGCGCTGGTCTCGCCCTCGCCTCGCTATGGCTGACCCTTATACCCGCAGACTGCAGTCACTCAAGCAGGTCCTCGTAGACCTTGCCAGCTCGACCGTAGGTGCTGTCGCACCCGTGCGTTGGCCTCGCCCCACGCACTGTGGTCTGGCCGTGGCGGCCCTGCATGCCTGCAGCCACATTCCCACGTCCACCGTGCATGCCTTCGGGTTTGTATTTTGCAAACATATTGCGGGTCGGGTCGGGTCAATTCGGTAACCCACACGATCGGATCCAAGTTGACCAACTTTACCCATTTGAAAAAATGGGCCGGGTTATAGTATCAACCCATTTATAGTCGGGTCAAATCGAGTTCGACCCAAACCCGACCGTTGACCCGAATTGACACCCCTACTCCTAATAAAAGAAAAGCGATACTTGTTAGCAGGTTTAGGTATAAGATATTGTGCACAGTAAGATTTATAATACCAAGAAATTATCGTTTCATTAATGATAATTGTTTTTTTATTCAACTGGTTATAATTCATAGTTTTTAGTGCAGACGAATGAGTGGATGGTTCTCTTTGAATTTGCGTAAGTTTTGGTTATCCTAAGGGGCTGTTTGCATGCAGGATTTAAGCAGGATTGATTTGCTTAAAACTCTACTTCACACCGAAGCACGCAAAGCCAAAGCAGCAAGGAAGACATGGAGTCGAGGGAAAAAACAAGTGTATATATGTAGGCTTAAGATTGTAGGAAGAACATAGACAAAGGCCTGCGAAGAGAAATAGACAGATAATGGCTGAAAAGAATACGTTCTGCTCCTTTCCCGACTCCGTTTTGGCTCTTAGCAGCTTTTCTTACTTTAGATTTATTTTATTAATTTAATATTTAACTACTTATAATTATTTGTGAAATTAATATATAAAAAAGTATAATTAAATTAATTTAATTAAGATTGATAAAACAAATTTATTAGGAAGTGCATACGCAATGACAGAGAAAAAATACAGAGGGTTAACAAAAATATATAATTAATAAATATAATTTAATTAATATACTAAGAACTAATAAAAAAATTTAAATTAGAATTTGTATTTCATTATTTTAATAATTTATCAATCAGCTGATGGCTCACCAGTTCCTCTCACGATCAACCTGCTCAAACTCTATACTTTTGTCAAGTATCCGGTGAGGACTTCTGGCAGTTTGCCAGCGAGAAATGCTGATCCATATCTGATTGTGGAGCATCCTCAGCAGCAGAGTAGGGAAAATCAGAAGATAAGGTATGGAGAGATCCTTTATCTCCTTTGTTGCGAGTAAGTAGAAACTTTGTATCACCCACGGAGATATAACCAAATACTGCATAATAAGAAAAAAATATCTATATTTCTTAAATATAAAGATAAAAAATAAACAGTGAGTTTAGACTTTTATTTTGAAATAAAAGGTTTGTTCGAAACATTTTTAGCGTTGCTTTACTCTTCAAACAACAATCATAAATTTATTTGATTATTAATTTTTCACTATTTTTTTTTAAATTTTGTAGTATAAAACTACTTTTGCAATCAGAATATAAAAGTTAATTTCAAGTTTCACCACCGCAAAAATGATTCTGTGCGGATGCCGAAGGCAATTCACTGTTCGGAGACAAACCAGAATGTGTCATGTCAGCGGTACTTTGCTCGGTACCGAGCCTGGTACCGAGCAGGAGCAACGTGACGCATTTTGGTTGGTCTCCAAACGGCGTTCAACATCCGCATAGAATAATTTCATCCCAACCATAATCCAAATCATTCATTTCTTACAAGTGATTTGGCAATATATTTGTATGTTGCTAGGAGAAAAGAGAAGATGAAGATAAAACGTTTAAGACTTCCTATAAGATAGTGTTCAAAGTACAGAACATTCATAATTTTTGTTAAGAAAAAAATTTCTAAATTATATATATATATATATATATATATATATATATATATATATATATAGAGAGAGAGAGAGAGAGAGAGAGAGAGAGAGAGAGAGAGAGAGAGAGAGAGAGAGAGAGAAGTATGTAAATTTTATGATATGGAGATTTGTTTTGACAATCTGATGTTCTTACCATAAGCCCTAAACTCGAGGAAGTTATGATACTGTTTGATAGTTCCATCTTTCATGATGCGTATTCTAAGAACATTGAAACAACATAACCTATATGCGCTGTTCACCTTATTTATAAACAATATTGTTTCTGCATGAGTTGTAGAAATACCAACCCAGCGAAGGCAAAACTTTGCAGTGCAAAAAGCTTTTCGTACAGCAAATGAAGGAAGAAAAATAGCCCTCAGATCATATTACCTTGAAGTTGCCAAGCCTATGCCATGGCCACTCTGTGAGCAATCCTGGTCTTGAAGCCATTAAGCTCACCAAGTTATCAACTCCAAGAGACGCTGCAACTATGTACACTTTCTTCTATGTAGATGGTCCTTTTAAAGGAGGGAAGACCTAACAGAGAGCGAGTGAGCGATCTTCTTGTAATCTCTGCCGTCCAGATATTTAGTCACACGTGGCCTCATCGTAGAGTTTGTGGATTGGAATAGAAATAGGGAATTCTGCTCTCAAAAAGAAATTTAAATTCCGCTTCAATAATTGTAAGTACCGTAACTATGGATGTGTAAAATTTAATATCAGCGCTAATATCTAATTACTACATCCAACAAAATAGAGAATTTAATGAAATTTATCCTTTTTTCAAAATCTGATTTCAAACATGAAAGGCTTTGTGAAATGCACAAGTAAAAAGTGAGTACAAATGATGATGCATAATACATGAGATTTGTTGTGGGCTAGAATATTCGTAGCTGTAGAGCGAGTAAACGTTTTGTCTTAGTGATGCACGGATATCCAGCACATGAAAAAAGAGAATTAAAACACCAATTTTTTTTTTTATGTGGAAAGCCCAAATAGGGAAAAACTACGGGTCCCGCTCATGTGAAAAGATTCCACTAAATTTGAGTGAATTACAAAGGTTGACCCATCCCTTGACTTAGAAGCGGTTAAATTATAGTAGTTTGGAGAGTTAGACAAATGTTTGGCGACAGTTGGACAGAAGTTCGATGATGTTTGTGCAGAAGTTCAACTAGCGGGGAATGATCTGACGAAGGTCAGGCGGAAGTCCAACGACGCTCAGCTGTCCGGTGGAAGTCCGGAAGCGGTCGGCGATCCGACAGTGACTCGATGAAGGTCGGGCTGAAATCCAGTGGTGGTTGAGTGTAAGTCCGGCGACAGTCGGTAAATTGACGGTGGTTCAACGATGAATGGGCAGAAGTCCGACAACGGTCGACAGCTGGGTGTAAGCCCAACTGGGTCAGCGACCGGGTGGTGGTCCGATGACGGTCATGCTGAAGCCCAGCGACAATTGCCAGCCATATAGTGGTTCGATGAAGGTCGGGTTGAAGTCCAACGACGGTTAGCGACCGAGTGGTAGTCCGACGACAGTCGGGTGGCCAGGTGGAAGTCCGGCGATTGTCGGTGACAGGGAAGTGGTCCTATAAAGGACGAACTTAAGTCAAGTGGCAATCGACGGCCGGGCGATGGTCTGACGAAGGTCGAGTTGAAGTCTGGCAACGGTCGGCGGTCGGGTGAAAGTCTGATGGCGGTCGGCGGCCGGGTGAAAGACTGACGGCCGGGCGGTGGTTCGACGACGATCGGGCTAAAGTTCAGTTGTGGCATGGCAGAAGTTCGACGGTGATTGAAGGTTTAGCGGTGATCCGACGACAGTTGATGGGAGTGGAAGTCTGGTAGCAATCGGCGGTCGGTTAGAAGTCTGACTGTTGCCGACGACCGGACGATGGTTTGAAGATGGTCAGGCTGAAGTCCGGCAATGATAGGCGACCGGGTGGAAGTCCTAAGGCGGCCGGCGGCTGGGTGGTAGTCTGTCTGCGGTTGGCGACCGGGCGGTTATATGACGATGGTCGAGCTAAAGTCCGGCGGTGATGGAAAACCGGACCGTGGTCCCACAAAGGGCTGAAGTTCGACGGCAGTCGATGGCCGGGTGGAAGTCTGGTATATGTCGGCTGCCAGGCGGTGGTCCGACGATGGTCGGGCTGAAGTTCGGCGGGAATCAACGGCCTAGTGGAAGTCCGACGTCTGTTGGAGGTCGTGCGGTGATTCTAAGACGGTCGGGCTGAAGTCCAGCGGTGGTCGGCAGCCGGGTGGAAGTCTTGCAATTGTTTGTGGCTGGGTGGTTGTCCGACAATGGTCGGCTGAAGTCTGGCGGTGGTCCGATGATGGTCGGTTTGAAGTCCGACGGCAGTGATCGACAGTCTAGTGATGGTCCGACGACAGTCGATGGGGGTTTGCCGGCGGTGCTGCTGGAGCTCTTGAGAAGATTCTGGGTCGGTTTAGAGTACTCAATCGGATGACTTGTATTAATTCCCCCGATCATAGAGAGTTTTTCAACTGTTTAAGTGTCTTAACGATGTTAGAATTCAATAATCTTGGGCTCGTTGGATTCGTCTAGCCGAGCCGCTCGATTTGAATATAAGCATTTCATATTTTGATATCATTTTATAAATCCAAATAATGCTTTGATCCTTCCAAATTCAGATCGGCCCCCCGATTTCCATCCATTGGCTCGGGTTGTACCGATTTCGGTGGCGTTAGGTTCGTCTCTTTGAAACGTTCAGTTTGACTATAAGTTTGCTGAAATTGTAATTCAGATGATTCCAATTTTAATTTTGAAAGTTTTCAACTTGAATTGCCTCGAGATTTGTGCTCGAATAGAAGTAATTTTTTGTGACCTATCAAGACGGTTGGCTGGTGATGATGCAAACGCTGCTTCTTTAATTGAAGCCTCCCAGCTTTTGCCAGCTTTGAGGTTTGGTGTTGTGGATAAAAATGGCAAATAACGTCTTTTGGGTTTTTTTTTTTTTTTTGGGACATTTAGGCCATTTAAGGCAAACTCACACATACAACGCATACACATAGACTCGAACCCTGAACCTCTTAGTTGGAAGCCTAAGCTCTTAACCAATAGGCCAAAGAGAGTTGTGTGGTATCGACTGGAACCAAATAAAATCTTGAGAAAATGCAGCTACTTTTAAAGTCAATGCATTGCTGGCTTAGATGGAGTTTGAATGCAAAACGCCGTCACAATTAAATTCGCACGAATTTGGTTTCATCAGTGACACAGAAAGTTATTAATCTGCTAAATGATAATTTAGGCATGGCCAATTCATAAGAATATAATTAATTATATAATAAAATAAAGCTTATAATTGAATAAGATTTTCGCACTATATCCTATCATTTAGATGATAGTTAAGTCAAGTCAACTCGACTCGATAAATGAAATGTGAGTAGAACTTGATGAGCTATCAAGTCAAATTTGTGCCGGCCTTCTTTTTTTTTTTTTTTACTTGACTCAGTAGCCAAACCTCGATTGCAATTGTATCTAGCAACCGAGGTTTGGCTGCTATTCCCTTCCATCAAAATTTGATTTTTTTTTTTTCTGAAGATTTTTATGCAGAGAAGAGTTATGAGTACTTATGACTAACATAAATGCTTCTTCCAGCATTATTGAATATGTTTAGGCCATGTAATGCTACAAAAAAATCTGTCTTATTATCTGTATTTAAGGAAAAATTATTAGGTGCAGACACCAGCCGGACACCAATAAAATATCGAAACGTGGATATTCAATTGGATTTATTTTTTGCTTTATATTGGATGTGTCCGCGGAACTTTAAGCCAAGTGCAACAAAAGTGCAGCTAGAATGCAGGTAAAGTGCAAGTAAAGCGTAGTAAAACAATTTAACAAAAGAGCAGTCAAAGTACAACTAAAGCGCAAGTAAAACGCAATAAAAAAACGCAATAAAAGTGTAACTAAAACGCATAAAAAATGCAACTAAAGTGCACACCATGTGTCAATTTTTAAGTGAATGTCCGGACGTATCTCTACGTTTGGTGTCCGTACCTAATAATTTCCCATATTTAAGAGCCTTGTTGTAGTGTGCTTTGGTTCACCTAAGATAGAGAAATTAATTTCTAGCTTTTGAGCCTTGTGTTATATAGGAACTAGGAAGGAAAGGAAGAAATTTGAGATTTCTAAAAAGCCTGTATAATGCATCCTTTAAATGGGTTTCGATTATGCATTAGCCGACAGGAAGATTATCAACATAACTATGTTGATAAAAACATGGATGGAATGGCGTTGGCGATGAGGCCGAACGCATAAACGTGTGCAAATGAGGCCGCGTGAAGGGAAACAGATGGGCAATGGGCGCTCAACGGAGACAGTCGAGTCAAGTTAGATAAGATCATAAAATCTCTCTTAAATTATAGATTAGGTATTTTTTTTTTTTTTTGATTGAATAATTACTTTTAGAATTAAGGAAATTAGAGTGATTTGAGATGGAATGTGGCCTAAAATAGGATTGGGCTCAAAACATCCTAATTTGACATAGATTTGGTGGGTGCTGGAGGGGAGTCTGGTCCACAATCTAAGACAATTTTAACTGATTTTGGCTAAGCCAAACTTAAGTTAAACTGGTCCCATGATGAGTGGGTTTTGTTTGTAAATTAGCTTTGAAAAATAGATTGGATCAATTTTTGACTGAGCTAAATATTGTTTAAACTGAGTTTTGTGAAACCTCGTAAGAAATAAAGTTAAACTCTTATATATTGAGATATTTTTTGATATAACTGTTGGAATTTCATTAGAAATTTTAAAGTTTAGTGCGCTTGTATAGGAGCACTCTAAGGATGAGTGTCCTCATATAAAGTTACATAAATGAGACAAAATTGTTAGGCTATTAGACCAAACGAACAATATCTAGATGGTTGAGAGTTTGATATGTTATACAATGATATCGGAGCAATACACGGCCAGAAGATAAGAAATATATATTTTAATTCTTATATATATGGTGGATGATTCTGGGTAAAGGAAACTGACGAGGACATTAGTCATCTAAGTGGTAGAGATTATGAAACCCCTTAAAAAAAGAAAGACAAACTCTTAAACTCGAGACGCATTTTGATGTAATCATTGAAATTTCATTTGAAACTTTATAGTTAGCATGCTTGTGTGTGAGCACTTTTTGAGTGGGTAATCTACTGAGAAGTTACACTAAGGGGACAAAACTATGGGTGTCTAAACCGGGTTTCGGGTTGAACCCGGAACTGGCTCGGTTTCAAACGAGTCGACCCTAACTTGACCCAAGTATGTAAACGGGTAGGAAACTCGGACCCGGATTTGACCCGTCGGGTTGCCGGGTTAACCCGACCCGATACGGTTCCACATATGGTGGCAGCGGGATGGCAAAACGGCAGGCACGCAGGACGACCGGCGGCAAGTTGGTGGTGGGCGTGGACTCGTGTGAGCGGGCATATGGAGGGCAACTGGCAGGTGCGGGCAGCTTCGGGCGTGCGAACAGCAGTCGGCAGGCGCACGAGCAGCCGCGGGTAACCGGGGCAAGTGCGGGCATCTTGGGTAGCGTGAGTAGCTCAATTTAAACGGGTTTCTGGGTTGACCTGACAACTCATCGGGTCAACCCGAGTCTGACCCATTTTTCAAACGGACTGAATCCGGGAACCCGAACCTGACCCGTTTTGAAATTGGGACTGGTCTAACCCGAATTTTTCAGGTCGAGTTCAAGTCAGGTTTTCGTGTCGCGTCAAATATTGACACCCCTAGACAAAACTATGATGTTATTCTTTATGGTTAGAAGTTTAGATTGTTACAAGTTCAACATTGAATGAGCTCAATATGCGTGACCTAAGGTTGGTCCATGCATGACCTAAGATTAATTTTAGCCTAAAGAGATAGACACATTGTTATGTTAAATATTGACCTTCTAATGTATATCAGATTAGGATTAATATACCCTGAGGGTTGTATCCAATAAGATCTGACTCAACTCAATAGACCAAGCTAGGGCTGTTCAGGGGATCCGCAAGAGTATGATAAGGTTGCGAGCAACTTGAAGACAAGTGAGGGTTAGCTAAATCTGCCCAAATGAGTCCCTAAATGTGAATAGATTTGTCCCTAAATGGCATAGGGTAAGTTTAGAAATGCTAGATGAAAGACTATATTAGGGTTTGACCATGGTCGATTAGAGTCAACCTAATAGTGTTATGGTAATCTCCCTTTCATCATCATGTTCAAATCACCAACTAGGTAATCTAAGTGCTTTGTTAGGTGGATTAAATTAGGTTGAAAGTAGATCACTTTGGTATTTGCCCATGCTAACAAAAATATGGTCCTTGAGTAGCCTTCTTAACTCTACAAAGTATTTAGCTTATTATCCAAGGACTACTAACCCAACAAGAATGGATCAACTTAACTTCGAATGGAAGTCAAAATTTAAAAAACTTACATCCAAATTACAAGGCTCTGCGGTATCAAAAGAGGGGTAAAAATATCTTCAATTTATTAAATTTTAATACTTTTATTTAACATAATAACACAAACTTATTCACTTGTGTTAATATATTAATCAATAACACAACTTTTATATTTTTATTTTAATGTATTGGACACAGTTGTGCTAGTTTGATTTGCTTCCAATTTATTATTTCTTAAAGGGAAGGACTTGATTGTAATTAATTTGTGAGCTTCGTAATTAACTGAGCAATCAATCAAATATTTCTCAGCTTTTAATTGTCTTAGGCTTTGTTTGGGACAGCTTTTTAATTACTTTATAAAGCAGCTTTTTAGCATAAAAATTTCTCGAGCTGCTTTTGAAAGTCATAAGAAAGCTGTCCCAAACGAAACCTTAGTGTCCTCCTAGCAACTTTTATAATGATAGAGAAAATTCATCGTTTGAATGATTGAATATTGCTTTCTATAAATTATCTCTAAGCAAATATAATTGCACGTCCAATCTCCTCAACAACAACTCTATAAGCTATTTCAGAAAATGGATTGTCACCAGTATGATCAAAATCCTCAACAAAACTCCAAACGGTTGGAGGAACACTTTCACAGTATGATTGCATCAAATTTATGATAATGAAAGGCTGAATAACAAGATTGTAAATGTGTGTGGTTCATCATCAAAAGAGAGCTCAACATATATTAACATAAGGTGGATGATTTCATGATAACTAGTAATACGCCCGGTCTCAAGTACTATTTAAAGAAATTTTTGTTGATATTCCCTTTTAAAATGATATTATTTCTATATGAAGGGATATTAAATTTGAGAGAAGAGTCTTCGTTACAAAAGAACCAGCCTAAAGGAGTGAGTATTCATCACCATTGCACATAAAAACTAATTGTTTTAGTAGGTTGTATGTCACACCCCATTTTGACCCCTTTTACGGTCAATTTGTAGTATAACAGAAAAGAAAAATATTAACAGACCCATTCTTATCTACTTTTATCAGAATCAGTGTAAATACGTTAATGTTTAGAACAAATTTTACATTAAAGAAAATATATTGAGCTCCTTCTATCTCAAAAGACTTCACACATATAGCTGAAGGCATTTTCTTAAAGCTCGCATAATAAGAATGATTACATTAAAGAAAAAAAAAAAACATGACAACATAATTAGATAAACTTGGATTATTTGAATAAAACATTAATAACATGCCATTACAGGTGTAGATGGTAACAATGAAGAAATTAAAAAAAAAAATGTAACAAAGCAACGAATTTTGAAGATGTTATATGAAATCAACATGAAATTAAGCTAATAATGAAATAATATAAATTTTAAACCGTTATAGAACACAAAACAAGAGTAATAAAGACTTATCTCTAACAATTCATATGATAAAACAAAAAAGTTATAAGACATTTATATGTAATCAACAGGACATAAATGTTATAGAAGATTAAATAAAAATAATGAAAGTACATAAAGTAAATTTAAGGACAAAATAATAAACAACAAATATATTATAGCTCATTATCTTTGATATCATTAAATAATTGGCATACTAAATTCAAGAAATTTTTAGATTTTTTTTTTCATCTATTTGGATGCATAAAATATTTACTAATATGATAGTTGTAATTTCAACATCTAGTGACCACAAGTGGTTTGGAATAAAATATTTGGGTTGGTGATGATAATTTCATACATGTATTTGGTGATAATTTCACCAAATCTTGATTGATTCATTTAGAGGTTCTTAAACCTATCTTGATAAAATTTGTATTTTCTCCATTAAAATCTCCCACTCACATATGTAGGAGTTCTAATGAGTTCAAAAAGGCTTCAAAAATAGTTATTGCTTCCTAATATAAAAAAGATTTAATCTTGGTATGTTATCAGAAAATCTACATGATTAACATGATTAAGCATGAATCTCAATACATATTATAACTAGAAATTCCCAAAATTAAATTCACGACCATCCATCCTCTATTTTCAACAAATTTATAGTCAAACTAAAAGCCCCAATGAGACAAACCCATCAATAATAAAAGTGATATGATTTGATACCAAATGAGCACAAATCAAACACTTGAAGCTTAATTGAAAATTTTAAGATATAATTGAATGACCAAATGATATCCAGATCTTACATGTTCAAAGTTAAATTAAGCATCTAAATGAGACAAATCCAATGAACACTTAATTTCAACATCATTAAGACATGATCTAATTCAGACAAGCTTAATTTTGACATCATTAAGGCTTGTCATCTCCTATAAAGTTGATGCATGTCGTCAACAACAATTTTGATGCCCTTTGACTTTATTTCCTAATATCACTACCAATGTCGAGATACACATCTGCCATATGATCAATGCACATTGTAAACACAAATGGCAATAAGCATCAACTTCGTCACATTTCATCATTAACAATGCTGATGCACAAATAGTCAATCAAATCAATGTATGCCATTAACATCAACTCTCACTCGTGACATCAACACCAATATTTATGTGGACTTTTAGTCTCTATTCTTTTCTTCTAATTGAATATACTATAAATGTTCTCTTAAAGGTAGCATTAATGCTCCAAGGCTTTCCAACTTTCATCTCAAAATTCATTCTCTATAGTTTATGTCCATTAAATTGTGTCAATATCTTTCCTAATTATGGGGAATAACTTTATTAGTAACTAATGATATACATTAGCACAATCATTTTAATTAGGCTAGGCTCTTTATTTTTTTTTTCAATTATTTATGTAAAACTCCAATGCCTCTTATAATCTTCTTTTATCTATTTGTGTGGTAGATCTCCATAAAAAATTAAGTCATTAAAATCTTTCTCTATTGCTGTAAATATTTTAGCATGCAATAAATCTCTTTTTGTTACTTGGAGGAGTAATATTCTATTTTAGGAAGTAGATTGTTCTTGGTTAACTCTATCCTTATGTATCTTCCCATTAATTTGACTTCTTCTCACGAAAGGGTTGTCAAGAGATTTGTCAATATTATAAGAAATTTCTTTTAAAATGGGAACAAAGGAGGAAACTTTTTTTTTTTGAATTTGAAAAGCATCTCTCTCTCTCTCTCTCTCTCTCTCTCTCTCTCTCTCTCTCTCTCTCTCTCTCTCTCTCTCTCTCTCTCTCTCTCTCTTAGTGATATATTTGATGTTGAAACATGTTCAATTAATTTGATAAGAAAAAAACTCAAAAGCTTCATTATATTCTATCAATTAACTTCAAAATAAAATGTATTGTTCACCACACCATGATTGCATAAATTACAATTATAATGTGGGCTTTGAAAAGGCAGCTAAAGAGCCATTTATTGAAATATGATGCTTTTTAGGTGATTGGTTTTACAATTAAATTTCATTATATTATTAATATTTTAATTAGACTTAGGGTGGGTTTAAGATTTTTTGTAAATGGAAGTCCCATATTTAATTATCCCTCTATATTTTTCATGCACTATTGATTAACAATATCATAATATTATTTATCATGAAGATGCTTATTTATCCAAACAACATTCCTATGCATGTCCTACAGTATGGTAATGACTATAAGAATTATGGTAATTCTTATCAAGGTCTCATGGTTCATCATCTAGGGATTTATCCTGAACCTATATAAAGATTTAGAATCTTCACTTTGATGATATTACTTTTTTGTCATTAAGCTGTGTTGTGACTATCAGCATATGCCAAGGAGTTTATTATGATGTTCAACATTGAGTTGAAGAGCTTGTTATACTTTTTAGCCTTTTATTATTAGCTAACCTTGATAATGTATTGTTTGGTGCATTGTTAAGAATCATGTTCCTTCATCCAAACATTCATGGTGAAGCCTTAAATAATGTGGGGATTAAAACACCTCTCAAAGTTATTTTAGAAACCATAATAAAGGAAAATGGAAGACATATACTATAATGTGTAATAGGTTTTACCTTTCATCTTAAAAAAAAAAACTATAATGTGTGAAAATTATTGTGTTACTTCTTGCAAGTGGGGATGACCTTACGATGTGTAATCAACTAGCTTAAAGAAAGCTTAGATAAATTTGTATACAACCTTGTACATATTGTGTACAAGCTTATACAATTTTCCTTATACACACCATATGGTGTGTTTCCTCTTAACATTTTTCCCTTGTATATAGGGTGTGTATAAGGATGAGAAAGAAACATACCAGTTGTACTACAAGTATACCCATAATATTAGTTTTAGAGTTTGTAAGGATCATCATAGTTACTTGCCAAATTTTAAAAATATAAAATATAAGAACTTTGTTTGTTCAAAAGTTTCAAGAAGGGACTTGATTTGAATTGCCAAATAAAATTTAAAAAATTAGAGACTCGAACAGGTTGTCCAGCTATAATTAGGTTTACAATTGATGAAGATGAATATTGAAAGATACACAAATTTATTGAAAGCCACAATCATGAATTGGCTAGGCTAGAAGACCGACATCTATTTAGATCATATATAAACATTGGTGATTAGAAAGCATCAGTTCTTAAATTAATGATAGAAGTCGTGATAAGAACTGTGTTGATGCATTTTCCTACCTTACATATGAAGTTGAAGGTATCAAGATTATTGGATTGTCTAAGAGTGATGCATACAACTATATTAAAAAAGAGAAAAAAATAAATATTGGATATGGGAACACTAATTTTTTAATTCAATTATTTAAAGATCCGTAAGTTGATGATAATATGTTTGCATTGGATGTCTAAATTGATAAATTTGATAAATTGTTGAATTTTATTTGGGTTGATGGGATGGGTTGGATAAATTATGATTGTTTTAGAGATGTGATAATTTTTATACTAGCCATATATTTAATAAATATAATTTAATATGTGCACCATTTATTAGAGTTTATAATCATTGTCAAAATATTCTCTTTGGGGTGACTTTTCTATCAAAAGAAATGATTGAATTATTCATGTGGTTATTTAGAATATTTATATGAATAATAGGTGATAAATATTCAATAACAATATTTACTCATCATCATCAGACAATAACTAGGGTAATAGAAGTTGCATTACCTCACGCACTCCATATACTGTGCTAGTGGCACATCTCTAAAAAGGTTTCATAAAAAATTTAGTGCTTCAATAACAATAACAAAGTATGAGATCACTTTTATAAGTGTTTGAGCAAATATGATTTTGAGTACGAGTTCAAAAAAATATGAGCTGAAATGATCACAGAAGAGAGCCACCATAATAATGGTTAGTTTGAGGAGCTTTATAAGATAATAAATAAGTGGTCAACAACTTTTAATAAAGATTATTCTAGCATGAGCATTCTATCCACATAGCATAATTAGTCTACTAGTAATGTGTGCTATGACATTCGAATCCCATAAGTTTTGTAATTGATTATTTTTGAGCCTAGAGTAGGTGATGATCATATGGTGCCAGAATGAAATGGATGTTCATCACAATTACAATCTGTCTACAGTAGTACCTATAATAAAAGTAACACAATACTAAAATAAGCTACTCGATTTTACTCAAGAAAGTTTTTGTCATTTTTTAAGAAGAATTTTTATGGGACATGAATGGAATGAGTATAAAGTATACCTCATATGATTCTTCAAAGTTTTTTTATCAAGAGCATTGAGAATAAGCACCAATCGATCCTTTAGGTTGTTCATTTTGATACAAAAGAGAGTAGCATTCAATACACCTATGGGAAGTTTGAGATGATAGGTTTATTTTGTTCTTATTGCATGAGAGTTTTGAGGCAACTAGATACTATGAGTATACGTGAAAAGTGCTTACTACTGCGATGGTCTGCAAGAGACATGAAAGGTATATATGTTGGCTCAGGAAATACATTTGAGGCAGGTAATGGCCTAATATTTAAAACTCATATCAACAAATTAATGCACAAGCACAAATGAATGAGGAGACAGAACAATATATGATAGTTGCAATGAAGAACATGACTAAAGATGGAGAATTAATCCTTACGACAAGAGAAATAACCATAAGTTATAGGCAAGACACAACACACCATTATAAAATTGAAAGATCCACTAAAGTGTAGACCTAAATGTATCTCTAATGCAAGGCTGAAGGGCTACTCGCAAAAGAAGAAGAAGCCTAAGAGTAAGATTTAACTTATATAATAATTTCTTTTTAATGTATATTATGAGGCAATGCATGTTTTATTGAACTTAGTTTTTCAACAGAGAAACTTGTCGTATAGGCAACTACAATATAACTATTTTCATCTTTAAGGAAGATGAAGTTCTCAAACATGCCCGAATGCTTCAGCGAGGAATTTATAAATAAGGCAACAACTAGTCAGCTGATATATGAGTACATGAGGATGATGATGGATATCATTTCCTTAGAGTAACAATTACATTAAATTTAATTTTAGGTTAATAATATTAATTATAATAATTAATACCATGAATACTATAAATAACATATGTAAAACATTATATAAATAATAATGTTCATTTATTTCCTAATTAGTAATTATTATGTGAATTTTGTGATGGTTCTGTAAATAATACTTTGTATTGAGTTTGAGAAAAGATTTTTGCTCATGCCCAATGATTTAGTCGATACACAGTTAGTACACAGTCAATACATAGTCATAACATATTTAATACACATTAAATATACAATCAATATATAGTTAATACACAGTCAATACAATCAAGACACAGTAAATATACAATTAATGCACAATCAATAAACAATTAGTACACAGCTAGTACACAATCAATATACAATTTATACACATTCAATACACATTATATGTTGATTGTATATTGAATGTGTATTGTATGTGATGATTTTTAGCATGTACACTTTGTATATTAATTGTGCATTGCATATGAGAAGTTAAGATTCAAAGATTTCAATGGTTTATGTTGTTATTTTTATACATTAGTGGTGCTTTTTGAGCTTCTCCACAAGTGTGTATAGAAGAGAATTTTTTACACAAAAAGTGTCACGACCCGACCCGACCCGAGACGGATCCCGTTCGCACCGGGCCGCGACGGAGAAGCTAACCAGGATCTAGCTTTGGAATTTGGTTCAGAACTGAATCTTCCAAACATTTAACTCAAAAAGACAAACACAGACAGAGCTACTAAAACATCAAATGCAGCGGAACAAAAGATCTATCTGATTTCATTTTCCTCAAAACAATCATCTACAAATACAGTACATGGCTTTTAGACAGAAAGGAAGACAGAACAGAAAAGCCATGACTGTACAAAAATCAAAAGGTACAAAACAATACCTATACTAATCAGACTCTGAACTAATCCTGGACTTCCTTCCCTTTCCCAGAACCTGAAAACCACCAGAAAGCAAGGGTGAGCTCAACAGCTCAGTAAAGCAACAAACCTCCAATCAAAATCCTCAGAATCTCAAAACCAATACATCAGACAAACCCGTACAGAAATCAGAACGAAATCGAGCATATATCAAATCAAACAGA
Organism: Dendrobium huoshanense; assembly: GCA_016618105.1. Lineage (NCBI taxonomy): Eukaryota > Viridiplantae > Streptophyta > Magnoliopsida > Asparagales > Orchidaceae > Dendrobium > Dendrobium huoshanense. Next base: position 26,289,818 of record CM028348.1, read on the forward strand.
ATTGTACGGAAACAGAAGTCGTATCAAATCAGAAACAGAACATATCAGATATATCAAATCAATAGAATCAGAATCGTACAAAATCAGAAGTTCAGATCATATCGGAACAGAACAAATCGTATCAGAATCATATCAGAATCAAAGATCAGATATTATGTAATTCATAGCTAAATTCCCTGACACTGACTGAATCTCGTAGGATTCAGGCCCCTTATGCCTCCCTTTGTGCTCACGGCACCATAACAGATCAGATGTGCTTATTGCACCAGAATACATAAATAGTGCTTATAGCACCTAAACAGATTTCCTCGGATCCGGAACAGAACAGATATCAGATTTCATATTGAGCTCATTTCAGAATTCCCAGACACTAACTGAATCTCATAGGATCCAGGCCCCTTATAACTCCCTTTTTATAGCATATACAGATAGCATATCAAATCAGAAGATTTCAGGACAAAACAGAAATTACTCAAAAATCGGGCAGCACAACGGCAGTATACAGAATTTACACAATTTTCCTGAAAATCAAAATTCACCAAATTCGCACAGAATATAGATATCAACATTTCAGAACATTTATTTTACTGCACAGATAATTTCCAAGTTCACAGAAAAATCCAGTCGACTAAAAACACAGTCGAATCAAAAATACCCGGACAAAAATCTTCAGAAAATAACCAAAATGTGCACACTCGGCACTTCAACAAAATACAGAAAGTTACGCGGTAAAAACTAAACCAGTCAGAAATTACAGACGAAAATCACGAACAAAACTTAATTCCGGACAGATAATACCGCCAAAAGCGACGGTTCTGAAAATTGAGAAAGTCGGATTGTGCCTTACCTCGCGTACAGCAATTTCCTCAACTGTCTCAACGGACGAAAACAGACCGGCGTCGCCCGAAAATCCACTTTTCCACTTTTTCCTTCGTTTTTCTCTCTCCTCAGCTTTTTCTCTCTCTTCAAAATATCTCATTTCTATATATATCCAGACTGATCGTCCTGGACGATCGCACTTCGTCCCGGACGAAGTGGCTCTGGACAAATTTCGTCCAGACGAATTTTACATATCGTCCCCGGCGACGGGTTCTCTGACTTATTTTCGTCCAGACGATCCTGATTTCGTCCAGACGAACCATACAGCCAAACATGATTTTTCTGCACAACCTGTACCGATCGTCCCGGACGATCCGACTTCGTCCGGACGAACCTGGAGCAAAACTGATATTACAAAAAGTGTGTTTACTTTCTATTGATTGTGTATTCCATATGAGAAGAGATTTTTGTTGATTCCTCTTAATTTAGTTAATGCACAGTCAAAACACAATTTTTGTTCATTTTGTGATGATTTTTAAGCTTATGCATATTGTATATTAGAAGAGATTTTTTTGACAAGCAATCCACAATCAATACACAAATCAATGTCCATGAATCTAAAAAAAATCAAAGAATACAATTATTTTTTAAATCAAATGAATCAATATCCATACAAAGTCAACCAAAATATTTTGTCCACTATATTTACACACTGATTATTCTATGAGAAAAAAAGAAAAAGGCTATTTAATGGTTGAACAAAGCATGGTATATGCAAATTCGGCCATAAATTTTGGCATTTTATCTTGCCAATCTTGATGGTCACCCCAATTGACTTTCTCATATGGATTATTTTTTTATATATTTATAGATGTATATTCCGCAATCAAAATTATTATTCTGGGTTGACACATCATGGAAAGTATGAATAAGCCATTTTCGTATATCCTAATCAAAAGACCCCTCTATAACTTTATGTAGGTAATTTATATCCACAAAAGAAAAAAATAAAAGAGATTATAGTTGACATGCTAGTCTCACTCACGATGGGATTTCTTTGATTCCTTTCCCAAGGTGTGGAATTTTTTTGATTCCTTTTGATTCCGCAATCAAAAGCCCCAACATCCCTACTAGAAGGGTCCAATGCTTATTGAAAAACACTTTATAAATTGAAAACATGGTGTATTGACTATGTATAAATTGTGTATTGTTTGTCAAAAAAATCTATTCCATATAGACAGTGTGCACAAGCTCAAAAAACATCACAAATTGAAAAAAAAAAAAATGTATATTGATTGTGTATTGCTTGTCAAAAAAATTTATTATATATATACAATATGCACAAGCTCAAAAAACCTCAAAAATTGAAAAAAAAATATGTATTGACTTGGTATTGACTATATTCACATGCGATACACTGTAATATACAATCAATAAAATGGCTAATGCTTGAGCAAACAATATTATATAGAAATTATTTAATATGTGAACACTAATCCAATGTAAGCAGGAAACATATAGGAATGGTTGGTATATGCCAGGTTGAATGCTATTCTTTTTCATCTAATAGCATGTGGAAGGCATCCACATGATTAATATCTATGTACTTGTTTGTATTTAGTTTATCAATTCGACCTCTGCTAATTAAGATGTTCTCAACATTGAAAATCATTTCATATATGCAATCAAATAATATGGTTAAACACAATTTCAAATGCAATACATAGAACTTTAAAAAATAATAATATTAAGCATGACACAACAATTGAAACTCACTTGTCGGTATGCTTTCAAAATATTTATCCATGAAAATTTATATTTCTCAAGTTATCATCTCTATACAAATGAATTTGATCTTTGGATTTGAAAGTATAATGACATCAAGTAATGACTCCACCTTAATGAATGCAACAACTGTAGGTTCTTTTTGCGTAGGTGGGTTGCCTTTGTACTTTTTATCACCAGTTGTGAATAGTGACAACTTTCTTCTTAAATACTTCTTTCCTCTTCTCCACTCTTTTTGCTATAGCAGATCCCACAATTATAGCACATGACAGTTCATCCTCACTGATGTCGACAGCTTCCTCATTAATGTCGACAACACATGGAATTGCCGCAAGTAGGGCTTCTTCATTGGTGTTGGCAGTAGGGGAATTGTGGCAGCAAGGGCTTCCTCATTGGTGTCGTCAACTACATGAATTATGCCAGTTGGGGCTTCCTCATTGATGTCATCAGCTGGAGGAATTATGACAATTGAGGCTTCCTCATGGATGTCATCAACTGGAGGAATTGCGTTAGTTGGGGCTTCTGGCCTTGTTGAGAACGACTATGTAGGAGGTTGCATTTTATCATCTTTACATGCAACAACATGTTCGACCAGCTTCTCCTTAATAACAATAACTTTCATTTTCAGTTGCCCAAATCTCGAGCAAACCTTATTTTCAACATCCTTGATCAGAGAATTACAAAAGGTGCACATTCCATTTAACACTTGGTCAGAGACGCTACCAAACTTTGCATCAGAGGATGTTATTTTACAAACAAATTTTTTCTGTTGAGCCAAGCTTCTTTTCAACATCCATGATCAGAGAATTACAAAAGACACACATTTCAGTTAACACTTGGTCAAAGATAATAACAAACTTTGCATCATTGGATATTGTGCTACAAACAAATTCCTTCTATTTAGGTGGAGAGGGGACTGGGTGAGCAGAATGCGAGGGATGGGTGGGGGGTTCAAGGCAGATGGGCTGCGGTGTTTTTTCTGAAAATATAATCCTTATATAATAGGAGGTCTGCAATACACAGTCAATACACAATCAATATTTTAAAATAACTAATTATTTAACTAAGAATCCTACTAATAAATTTAATTAATTATTTAAGTATTATTTAGTTAGTTTTAATTGTAAATTATATTATTAATTATCTCATTAATCACTTAAGAATTCTAATACTTATTAATTATTTAATTATTAATTATATGTTTAATTATTTTTATTTTAAATTATACTAATTAAGTTAATTATGTTATTCTTAAATTTTTATTATACTATCAAATAATAAATTAAATTAAATTAGATATTTCATTAACATTAATCATTTTCCTAATTATTTAATTAATTTACTTAATTATTAATATTTTAAATTTTATTAATTAATAATAGCTTAGAGACGGCTAGGGTTTGCTTTTCTTCTGCTCGTTTTCGTCGTTGCTGTTCGGCTTCGTTGCTTCGCAGGAGTTTTAGAGATTGCACCAGTCACTTCTTCTAATCCGTCGTTGCTACTTCGCTCCTTCGACGACGTTCCCTTCCTGTCGGATCAGAAGTTACGACATTTTGATCGGAAGCAATGACGGGAGCTCGCTCGCTGTGAAGGTAGCTTTTCTCCCTTTCACGCGCTTCTTCGGCCAAATTCCGTATATACGCCGAACTACAGGATTCAGTAAATCCAGGATTTAGGGCAAAAAGAGGGAAACGGAGCATTTATAAATCACCGGCGGAGCCACGGTGGGGACACTGGGGGCACGTGCCCCCACTGGCCCGCCAAAATTGATATACCGTGGCTGGGGAAGGAGAACGTCAAGGTGAGTGCAGAGAAGGGTACGCTTTTTATTAAAGGAGGAGGTGAGGTGGAAGCAGGGGATGAGGAAAGCCACCGGAGGTACATAACCATGATCGTTCTGGCAGCTCTACAAATTGGACGCTATTAGGGCGCAAATGAAGAATAGAGTGCTACAGTTTCCTCATTCTTTTTTTTGTTTTTGTTTTTGTTTTGGCCCTTCATAAAAATGCAATCAAAACCAGCACAGCGCATATGCCTAACCAAAATAAAAGTAGTTTCATGGAGCAGCCTGAGCAAGTTAATAGAAATAAAACTAGTTTCAACATACAATTGGATCTTTCAAGAGTTCATGGATGAATGATTTTTTTGTTAAATCTACTCAAAGAACAATGACACCATACTGACCATAGCATACGATTTATATAGGAATGATAGGATCCTAAACTCTAATTGAGCATTTAGAGCTACTCAAACTCTCCAAGAAGAAACAAACACTACAAGAATAACAAATATTTTCAGTGATAGTTTTGACAATTTTATTGTTTTCTAAATTTAGTTTCATTTTATTTATAAGTTTGTTCATTTATAAATAGTTTATTGATTGTTTATTAGACTCGGAAGTCATTCAAAATTTCAGTGCCCACTATTTTTCTGTTAATTTATTATTAAATTCTACAAAAGTATATGAAAAATTTTACTATAAAGTTTTCATATATGCCACAAATTTACAAGTAATAACTTACATTCTTGAATATTTTATTATTAAATAAAAATATAAAATCAATCACATGAATAAAAATTAAAAATATATTAAAGATTATAAATTTGTGCCCCCATTAATAAATTTTTCTGGCTCCGCCCCTTATTTCCACTGTGAGATTTACGGGGGGCTCAAATCCCGTTTGTCAGGATTTATCAATGCTGCTCAAATCCTGCATAAATCTTGTTGCCAAACAACCCTTTAATGCTTAATTTTTGGCCACGGTGGGTGGAAGCCCAACAATATATTGTTCAGATGTTCATTATTTGTGTGTTTAATTTTGACAGTCTTTGCAACAATCTGATTTGGTGGTATTAGGAAAGCTTCATATGTTTGCCTCTTTGTGTTAATTGATATATTCATTGATATTAAAGCAAAAATAAAGGAACAAACTCCTCTGTTGAAGCTCATTGTTCCATTAATTTCCGCCTAATCGTTTTTTTTTTCCACAACTTGACTATAACTATGTGATAACAATCAGTTTTTGATTTAAGTTTGCTAATTTATATTTGTCCTGCTTCTCTTGGTTGATGCTATTTAACTAGTTTTGGTCTTTGAACTGAGAATAAGAGAAGAACCTGCATCCAAAATTTGCAGATCCTGTACAAATGAAGGCGGTGAAGCAGGCACTGCACGTGGCAACTGTCCCTTCTAGTGTTGTGTGCCGTGAAGTGGAGCAGAAAAAGGTTCTTGAATTCTGTAAGGCTTGCATTGAACAAGAGAAAGCTGGCAGTATATATGTCTGTGGGTGTCCTGGAACTGGGAAGACATTGTCCATTAATAAAGTGAAAGAGCAACTTTTGTCATGGTCAAAAGAGGTATATGTTCTCTTATTATGTTGTTTGGTTATTTTCTAACAATTTCAAAATCATTTTATTGTGATATATGAATCATGAACATACAAATTTTTTCTATTATTTTATTTATATTTGATGGTATACATATGTGTAAATTAAGACATGTTTTATAGATGCAAAACTCATTATATTATTTCCCAATATCTGTTTACTTGTACTTAGAGACTGAGTCATATTTAAGTCTTTAGGAAAATATTTATTGCATCTTAACTCTAAACATGTTTCTTTCAATTTTTCTATTCAGCAGTGGTGGTTCTTGGCTAAAAAAATCTGCTTTTATATGCCATTTCATCATTTAGCCTCATAAGCAATTTAAAATTTCTCATGCGATCTAGCCTAGAGAAAAAAATAAAAAAGATTTCAATTATTGTCAGATTATGAAAGGAATTTGGGAGCATGGGCAATTGGAGGAGTTGGCTGATTCAGGTAGTATATATTTAACACATCGTTGGTAAGGAACTAACTATTGGAGTAATAACTGAACTTATTTTTTATAGCTTGCGCTTTGGAAATGAACTAAGGGCAATAAAATTGTAGAGTATTAAGCTAAACTTGTATACCAAATTTAGAATGAACTTGATAGTTTCTTTAGATGTTTTTATGCTAACTGCTAAGATAACAATACTTGTGTACTAAGGATTGTCTTTGTTGTTAAAGTGCTGCAAGTAGCCTGATATGATTTTATTTTTGCTATTATGCTGGTGCTTGAGTTTCTTGTGAAATGCCATTTTTCATGTCTCACATCCTAGAAATTAATATAAGACGTGGAATTAAGCCATATAATACTATAATCAATAGCTTATAATCAGTCACTTTGTAGTCAGAGTTGATAGTGATACTTGATACCAGAAGATAGCTGTTTTTGGTCTTACCAGTTTAATTTTTAGCTGGTTGTATATAACTACCAGGTGGGACTGCAGCCACTAGAATCTCTAGCAATAAATTGTACTTCTCTCACAAATACATCTGAAATTTTTAGCAAGGTACTGCACCAACTCAGAGAACAAACATGAACAAATCTTATGCTTAATTTTTTTCCTGAAAGTGCTAATCTTTTTGCGTCTCCTTTGTAGATACTGGAAAAACTTAATTCTTCTAAAAAGAGAAAGGGCCGCTTGACACCTCTTCAACACCTGCAGGATTTATTTTCTCAAAGTAGTTCAAATTCCGGAATGATGTTGTAAGACCATATCTCCTATACGGATGCACAGTTTTTCCTACACTTTTCTATAAGCTCTACGATGTTAAATATAGCCCAATTTGATATTTCCATGCTAATAATGTTGCTGCTTTAAGATCTTAACAATCAGTGATATTTTGCAACAGGTTGATTGTGATTGATGAAATGGATTATTTAATAACAAAAGACCGGGCAGTACTTCATGACCTTTTTATGCTTACAACATTCCCATTTTCCCGTTTCATATTGATTGGTATTTTTTTGAATGGCATAACTTAGTAGCTGTGTACGGCTATAGTTTAAAATATTTTATGTTGCTAAAAAGCACGTAAACCATTGATTTTTTTTGGGTAATTATACTTTTCTTTTTCCAGGCATAGCAAATGCAATAGACCTTGCAGATCGATTTCTCCAAAGACTCAAATCTTTGAATTGTGAGTATTCTATTGTATTGTATCTTCTCTCTTAGCTTTTAGAGAAGAGATTTTTTTGACAAGATGGAGAGACTAGTTAGTGAAATGTGAGCAAAATTCTCATTCTATAGTGTTGTCATTGTGTTAGGTAAGCCCTTTGTGGTGGCTTTTTGTGCATACTCTAAAGATCAGATAGTTGAGATCCTTCAGCAGAGACTTATGGTAATTCTCATATTCTTGTTCTTTGCTCATTTAATCATGTAGTGTAACTTACATTGTCTACCTTGTTGCTCCAACCCCTCTTAGTGGACTTCCACTTAAATCATTATTCATGTTTAACATGCTATTTACTCCAGTTTTCTCATAGCATGGATTATCAATTAACCCTCTAACTTTGGCAGAATCTTGGATGCAATGTCTTTGAACCTTTAGCTCTAGAATACTGTGCAAGAGTAAGTTGACCTCAAGTCTTCCCATCCATGTTTCTGTGAATTTTGCTCTCAAATACTTTTGGCTAATTTTTTTCCAGTGCATGTACTCCAAAATCATGTTATTTCTTGATTAAGATGATGTGCAGGTCTCCAAAATATAAATGAATGAACTTAAAATGGCTGGTTGTCTCATATAAAGTTGTGCATGGTTGTTGGTTGTTAGAGAGAATGCAAGAGTAGTAAAATCTACTCATTTGGTTTTGAGGCTTATCTGTGAGAAAAAAACCTTGATTTTCTAGTGGGTAGTTACTGTTGTCATTTTAAACATTGTTGGAACCCGGGGTCAAGTGAAATTCATATGTATGGTGTCCCTTATCCCCCAAGTTTAGGGTAAACTTTCTTGAAGTTGGGTATGTGATAGGAAACACTTGGATTTCCAAGTGTTTCTCACCAAAACCCAATAGATCTAGGATGAAAACTGCTGTCCACACAGGAAAACAGCCAAAAAAACAGTGGAATCGGAGAGAAAACGAAGGAGAAAACGTAAGAAAAACAAGGCAAACACTTTTATTTTAATAAGGGATGAAAAGCACTTGCAAGATATAACTTTCCTTCAATTCGAGAGGAAGGAAAAAAACTCTCCAAATCTCTAGCCGTAGCCTAGAGCCCAAGAACACAAACCCTAGATCTCAAAATAAGATTCAAATTCAAGATCCCTTCTCTCCCCCCTATTCCTCCCAATTAATCATGAAAGGAGGATTACAATTTACCTAATTACCCTTCTCATTCAAATATTCCCTCCCAAAATTGAATTTACGTCAAGTGGGCCCCCCTTGATGTTTCCGCCCCCCTCTGGCTGGGCTTCTTCCGCCGGCTGTAAGCCAAGACCGGTCCAGGGTGGACCGGTCCAGCCGGCCCAGGATGGGCCGGCGTAACATTACCGCCCACCCAAAGAATCACCTTGTCCTCAAGGTGAAAATCAGGAAACTGCTGTTTCGCCATCTCGTATGGCTCCCACGTGGCCTCGTAGTCAGGAAGGTTCTTCCACTGGATCAACACTTCCTTAGTTTCATCCTCTTTCTGGCGAACACCCCTCAGCTCTAAGGGTTCCATGATCACCTCTAACTCTTCCGTAAGTGTCGGCGGTAGCTCAGGAATGGCGATGTGGTCACCAATGACCCTTCTCAGCTAGGAGACATGAAAAACCGGATGTATAGTCGCTGATGGGGGTAATTTCAGTCGGTATGCTACTGCCCCAATCTTTTCCATCACTTCATAAGGCCCAAAGTACCTTGGAGCTAACTTTTCATTCCTCCTGTTGGCGACTGTCTTTTGCCTGTATGGACGTAGCTTCAAGAACACCCTATCCCCTGCCTCAAATTGGATATCTTTTCTATGCCCATCAGCTTGCTTCTTCATGATTTGTTGCGCCCTCAGCAAGTGCCTCTTTAATTCTTCTAATACTCGGTCCCTCTCCTCCAAGTACTCCTCTACTGACGAAACAGGAGTACTACTGCTCCCAAAGTGTACCAAGTGTGGGGGATCCCGTCCGTACAACACTTTGAATGAGGTCATTTGTGAAGCCGAGTGAAAGGACGTGTTGTACCAGTACTCAGCCCAGGATAGCCACTTCACCCATAGCTTTGGTGTCTCTGAAACAAAACATCTGAGATATGTCTCCAAGCTCCTGTTGACTACTTCCGTCTGGCCATCCGTCTGCGGGTGGTAGGCTGTACTTCACTTGAGCACTGTTCCCTGCAATCTGAATAGCTCCTTCCAGAAATGACTGAGGAAAACCTTGTCCCTATTTGATACGATCGCCTCTAACACCCCATGTAATCTGATCACTTCTTTGATAAAGGCTGATGCTACTGTTGCTGCGGTGTAGGGATGTCGTAGGGGAATGAAGTAGGCATACTTGCTCAGCCTGTCCACCACTACTAAGATCACTGTGAACCCCTCTGAGCGGGGCAGGCCATCTATGAAATCCATGGAAATCTCCTCCCATACTCTACCAGGCAAAGCTAATGGCTGTAGTAATCCTCCTGGTGACATCGCTAGGTACTTACTCCTTTGACAGACCTCACATATGGCTACCATCTCATCCACATCTTTATGCATCCCCTTCCAGTACAACTCCCCAGCTAGCCTCCTGTATGTCTTCTGTATGCCTGAATGGCCTCCTATCGCACTCCCGTGAAACTCATGGAGTAGGTTTGGGATGTGGATCGACGTTCGGGGCATAACAAATCTCCCCTGATACAGCAGCTTGTCTCCCTCCAAGGAGTATCCCGGGTGGCTACCTGGTTCCTTCAGTAACTCAGTCCTGATCTTTCCCAAACTCTCATCTCTGGCGCTCTCTTCTCTGATGGCCTCCCAATCCAGCATCCAAGGCACGGATAGAGCGACTGTCTGTAATTCCTCCATACATCTGGATAAGGCATCTGCCGCCTTGTTCTCCACTCCTGGCCTATACTGAATCTCAAAGTCGTACCCCAGTAACTTGGATAACCACCTCTGATGCTCTTCAGTCACCATCCGTTGTTCTAAAAGAAATTTCAGGCTCCGCTGATCAGTCCTGACAACGAAGTGTCTTCCAAGTAGATAAGGCCGCCATTTCTGAATGGCCAACACGATGACCATCAATTCTCTCTCATATACTGATTTCATCCTTGCCCGAGCAGTCAACACCTGGCTGAAATAAGCGATGGGCCTCCTATTCTGCATAAGTACTGCACCCAGTCTGTACCCCGATGCATCTGTCTCCACAATGAATGTCTGAGTAAAATCTGGCAAAGCTAGTACTGGCACTGTAGTCATTGCCTTCTTCAGGCTCTCGAAAGCAGAGGTGGCTGCTTCTCCCCATAGGAAATCATCCTTCTTCAATTGCTCTGTAAGTAGTCAGGCTATGGTGCTATACCCCTTCACAAATCTTCTGTAATAACCTGTCAATCCCAGAATCCCCTCAGCGCCTTCAGACTTTTCGGTAGTGGCCACCTTAGCATCGCCTCAATTTTGGATTGATCAGCTGCCACTTCTTTTGATACCACATGGCCCAAGTACTCTACACTGGCTTGAGCGAAGCAGCATTTCTTCAAATTTGCCTTCAACTGATGCTCCTGCAGAACCTCTAACATCGTTCTTAAATGTTCCCAATGTTCGACCTCTGTCCTGCTGTATATCAGGATGTCGTCAAAGAATACTAACACAAACCGTCTGAGATAAGGTTTGAAAACCTTGTTCATCAGGGCCTGGAAAGTAGCAGGTGCATTTGTGAGGCCAAAGGGCATCACCAAGAACTCATAATGGCCTTCATGAGTTCTAAAAGCTGTTTTGGGAAGATCTTCCTTCCTCATTCGATTCTGGTGGTAGCCCGATTTCAAATTTATCTTGCTGAAGATCACGGTCCCACTTAATTCATCCAAGAGCTCATCGATAACGGGTATATGAAACTTATCAGGCACAGTCTCCTTATTGAGGGCTCTGTAATCTACACAAAAACGCCAGCTGCCATCCTTCTTTTTTACCAACAGAACGGGACTAGAGAAAGGGCTGATGCTGGGTCTGATGATCTCTGCCTCCAGCATCTCTCTAATCAACTGTTCAATTTCATCCTTCTGGAACTGGGGGTAGCGGTAAGGGCGTACACTGACGGGTGATACTCCTTCCCTCAACACTATAGCATGCTCTCGCTCCCTCTGCGGGGGTAATCCCTGAGGTGGCTGAAAAACTCTTGGAATTGCTGAATCAATGGCTGAACGGAGAGGGGTATATATCCTCCCTCTTCCACTCCTCCCCCCTCCAAACTATGCAATTCCACCAAGTAGCCTCCTCCCTCCTGCTGAATGGTCCGGATTAGGGATTTGAGAGAAACCCCAGCTTTGGTCAACCCCGCGTCCCCCTGAATCGTCCTCCTTCTCTCCCCTATCACCAGTTCCATCCTCAATGTCCCCCAGTTGATCTTCGTCTCCCCCAAGGTACGCAGCCATTTCATCCCTAGGATGACGTCAGTACTTCCCAATTCCAATGGAAGGAAGTCTTCCTTCACCTGTATTTCTTGAATCTTCAGCACCACCCCTCTACAAACTCCCCTACCCATTTCCACCTTCCCCGTGCTCATCATCACCCCATAGCCGCCTGTATCCACCAGCTCCATTCCCATTGACTCCACTATCTGGGTGGAAATGAAATTATGGGTTGCCCCACTATCGATCAACACCACCACCTCACGGTCAGCTATCTCTCCTCTCACCTTCATAGTGTGACTCGGAGTGAATCCCACTACAGAGTTCATAGAGACTTCTGCCACATCCAGGTGCAATTTCTCTTCCTCTTCCTCCTCAGACCGGCTCCCACCTTCCTCCTCGTCTTCCTCGTTATCACAAACAAGGAGGACCTGAAGAGTTCGGTCCTTGCATCTATGCCCAGGCATGTACTTCTCGTCACAACGGAAGCACACCCCTTTGGCCCTCTTTTCTTGCATCTCCTTCTCTGTCAGCCTCTTGAATTGTCCCCCACTTCCACCACCACCGGATCTCTCCTTGGGCATCTCCCTCTGGTTTCCTATGGCTACCCCTTTTGAGGGTAACATAACATTAGTCATCTTGTATGATCCCCCAGAGTAGTTGCCTCGAGCTCCTCTTTCTAACTTCTTTTGATCTTCCACCAGTTGTGCAAGCTCCATTGTCATGCCTAAATTCCTTGGCTCCATCACTCTGACCGCTGTTCTTATCTCAGGTTTGAGCCCCTTCATGAAATTTCCCTCCAGGGCTGATTCTGAGATATGATCCAGACGGCTCGCTAAGTACTCAAATCTGTCTCGGTAGTCGGCCACGGTCCCCTCCTGAGTCAGAGCAAAGAACTGCTCATAGAAGTCTCATCCCCCATCGGCTCGGAAACGTTCTAATAAACAATTCTTAAACTCTCTCCAAGTCCTGATAGGCTCTCTCCTGTCTTGCCATTGATACCATGCCAACGCCTTCCCTTCCAGACACAATCCTGCCGCCGTCAGCTTCTCATCATCTGTCAACCCGTTGACAGCAAAGTAACGCTCCACCTTGTAGATCCAACCATGGCCATCTTCGCCCTCAAAGATGGCATCTTCAACTTCCTCACCTTTGGATCCCTTCCGTTACCCCGGAACTCTCCATAACCTCCCATTCCTCGAAGAGGAGGTGCTCCCCAAGTGTCCCGGTCCTCCCTCTGTCGTTGGTATCCGAGCCCTTCGTCATTATCCCCTCTTCCCCTTTCAAAATCAGCACCTCGACGCTGAAATTCAGCACCTCGACGCTGATATTCTCATCTTCTCTCGCCAAAATCTGCACTTCCCTCATATTCTCCCCTCCTGCCTTCAAAATCCACGCCTTGACGCTGGAAATCAGCACCTCGACGCTGAAAATCAGCACCTCGACGGTCATTTTCCATGCTCATCTCCTCTCTAGAAAGTGGCTCTAGAGGTGGCATGTCATCGTCTCCTTCAAGGATCTCCACATCTTGATTCCTCCTCCCCCTACGCGGGTTCGGATTTCCTCCTACACCATGGTCTCCGGTATTCTCTCTTGCTTCTGACGTTGTCGGATTTGTCTTCATCTCCAACAATTTCTTCATCATCTCTTCTATGGCCATAAACTTTCCCTCCAACCTTTCGTTGTTGGTAGTGATCTGATTCTGAAAGTCGAAGAATCTCTCCTCCAGATCGGTTTTCAATTGACCGACTTCTCCTTCCAAAACGTCCACCTTCTTTCCGGCCATTTTTTTCTTCTATCGGATCCACAAAAATCTTCTTCCGGAGATGAAGATCTTGCTGAAATTCAGGATTTCAGCCGCCGGTGGTCCCGAATCGATGCTCTGATACCAATTTGATAGGAAACACTTGGATTTCCAAGTGTTTCTCACCAAAACCCAATAGATCTAGGATGAAAACTGCTGTCCACACAGGAAAACAGCCAAAAAACAGTGGAATCGGAGAGAAAACGAAGGAGAAAACGTAAGAAAAACAAGGCAAACACTTTTATTTTAATAAGGGATGAAAAGCACTTGCAAGATACAACTTTCCTTCAATTCGAGAGGAAGGAAAAAAACTCTCCAAATCTCTAGCCGTAGCCTAGAGCCCAAGAACATAAACCCTAGATCTCAAAATAAGATTCAAATTCAAGATCCCTTCTCTCCCCCCTATTCCTCCCAATTAAACATGAAAGGAGGATTACAATTTACCTAATTACCCTTCTCATTCAAATATTCCCTCCCAAAATTGAATTTACATCAAGTGGGCCCCCCTTGATGTTTCCGCCCCCCTCTGGCTGGGCTTCTTCCGCCGGCTGTAAGCCAAGACCGGTCCAGGGTGGACCGGTCCAGTGGGCCTGGGCCGGCGTAACAGTATGCTATGGAAGCTTTTTCCCACTAGTCCTTTTAATTTGGTATATTTAAGCTTTTTTTATCCTATCCTGGTTCTGACACTAATTAAACAAGTTTTATATGGATATGTTCAATGGTGTGAGGCATGCCCATGCTCAGCAAACCTATAAATATTTCTTATATTAATGATTTATAAATAATTTAGTATACAACTCCAAAAGAACCCATCCGTATATGCTTGAGTATGCATGTAATTACAACTAAAGTCGGTTTCATACACAGATGCATGCATTGTATGTACATACACACAAAAACACGTGCCAAATTTCCTTTTTTGAAAATCTTTAAATAGGTAGCATTTGACGCATTCAATAGAGTATATGAATCTTCATTTTGAACTGGATAAGGTTTCTTTTGGAACTTGTATTTGTTTTGGACCAATTACAATTACATTACTCTTTCTAAATTCTGACATTTTCTAACAGAAGGTAGCAGCAGCGTCAGGAGATATGAGAAAAGTACTTGATGCTTGCAGGTTTAACACAAATGCCCTCTTGGAATTTTTCTTTCAAATTATGTTATAGCATTTCTTATCTAATTTTTAGGTAATATTTATTCATCAACCTGAGTCTTATATTCCTTTTCATAAAATATTGTTATTTTTTATGCATTTTAACTTTATGAACATTTGCATTTCAACTGTCATGCAAATATATTTACTAAAGTGAATTAATTTAACGATAAAAAAAATAAAAAAAAACTGTCATGCAAATATGCACATAAGGTATATAAGCTCATTGGTTCTTAGGTAGAGGTCTCAGGTTAAGATTTTGGTATCTACCCTGCTTTCACTTGCATGTATGAAGGGTGGTATGTTCAGCGGCTCTTTGTATGGAGTTCATAAGTCTATATCTGACTTTATGCACTACTTATAATCAATAGAACTATCCAGGGTAGATTTCTACCCTTCAAAAAAAGAAAAAAAAAAAAAAAAAAGAAAGACCTTCCTAATATTTAGGCGGCAATTTTCTGCTTCCAGTTCCACTTGGGAAAATAAAGCTTCAGACTTTGATGTTCTTTTTCCAGAACTTAGCAGCTGTACATTTAGTTTGCACCTTTTCTTGTTGAAGTTGTACCTCACTTTAAGCAAGCCTTTTATGTGCATACCAGGACTGCGATTGAGGTGCTTGAGAGAGAGTTAAGGGACAGCTCTACCAAGGAACAACCTAACAGTGTAAGACATCAACAAACTTTTGCTCTTAACGAGCTTACATAATTCTTACGTTACCTAATAATGATCTTTGATGGTCAAAATTGCTTTCCTATAAGCTTGTTTGATAACTTTGTGGTTGGCAGAACTGATTTTCCGGTTGCATTTAATTTTTTCTTTTGCGTGCACATGACATTAGAAAGTCTGAACATTGTCGGTACATCAGATTTCATGATCTCAGTGGCTGGAAAATATAATCTCTTAGAACTAAAACTTCTTGATGAAAGTCATTACTTTTGGTTACCATATACACCAATATAAAATTTAAACGCTTGACAATATCTGTTCAAGTAGCTAGAGTAATGGATTCTTAGTGGTTTAGTTATTGAAAGGAAGTTTTCCTCATTTTTTAGAAGATCCACCTATTGCCAATTGTCCATCTTAATGGTTTTTTTTTCCAATTATCCATCTCAATGTACATTGGGCATACTAAATTTTATTTGTTGCATTTATCTAAGACTTTTTATTTTAATGTTATTGATGCTTGCTAATGTAATGCTATGATCCATCTTAAAGGGTAGAAATACATTTAAATAATGTTGCAGGTAACTTTTGATCACATGGATGTTGCATTATCAAAGGCATTTAAATCGCCAAAAGTGGACATCATAAAATCTCTTCCGCAACATCAACAGGTAAGCCTGAGGAAGTTTGATCAACCATTTGCAGCTATAGCCGATTTCAACCTAAGTGCATGCTGCCATTAGTGAATGGGTTGTTTTCTATGAGGCAGGGTTGCCAAAGCTACCTTTGGTAGAAACCCTGAAGTATAATTGCATTATAACTAAACATCAAAGAATCTCTCATTTGAATTAGCGTCAATAAAAGAATCCACAAAGCCAACAAAATAGAAGGCAATAGGGCCAATGAGAATGCTGGCAATGAAATGATTATTGCTATTTAAATCATCTTTGGCTTCAATTTACAGGTGAAATCCACACATAAGATTTTTCTTTTTGCCCACTCAACAGAGCAAACTATGACTTACCTAAATTATGTTACATTTACAACTTGTGTCATTCCATGTGAAAATTGTCACGTTCTACCTTTTTTTTTTTTTAACTTTTTGGCCTTAAAAAAATTACCATTTCTTTATTCTTCTTTTAACTTAGTTTTGGATTATTTGATCCTACCTACACCTACAGATTTACAATTGTTTTATGGAATATTTTCGCATCTTTGTGGATGTTCGAAAGGATAGTTTTCAACCATTAAACTGCCCAAAATTTATACTTGAGTCCCTAAAGAAACAAAAACTCCTAATCCAACAACTTGATCAAAAGCATATGGACTTGAACATATGGGTCAATAACATTTAGGCACATTGAAAAACAATTTTTATCTTTTAACACTTATTGCAGATAATATTGTGCTCGATGGTGAAGCTCTTTCGTGGTTCAAAAAAGAATGCTACAACTATTGGAGAGGCAAGTTTGTCTCCATTTGCATTTATTTTTTTCACTAATTTGAAATATCTTGTAATTTGAAACAATACATAGCGTGCTTGGGACAATTTTTAGGTTGACATAATCATGACCCAGATGTCATAGTTTTAGTGACTGAAATAACTTGTATATATGGTAAATCAGGATTAGGCAGTTTACATCTATCCCTTCTCTAAATCCCATAATTATTGGGGGAATATGATACGAGCACATTTCTTTGCAAAGTGGAATAGACATATGAAAATTCATTATCAATTGAAATAAGTTTTATTCTGATTTTCAATCTGATGTAATGGCTTTAGTCACCCTGCAAGTGTTTTTACTCTCCTGAAGCTTCTTTTCTGATTTTGTTTATAGAGAATCCACTCTTTTACCACCTTAATGGACTCAATTGCATCTTTGATGAGCTTATATTTCCTACCTTTGCTTAATTATCATAAAAAATGTTGTAACGGCACAGCTGAACAAATCATATTTGGAAACCTGCAAAACTGTCCATGTCCCAGCAGTTGGATCACTGGAATTTACAGATATGTGCAGAGTACTCAGCGACCAGGTTAAAGTTAATTTAGAGCGTATTTTTTAGGATCTTAGCTACTTTATTTTGCTCCTAGTGTCATCATATCATTCTTTGTTCCAATGTTCAGGGGCTAATCAAACTTGGTCAGTCAAAACAAGATAGATTGAAGAGAGTAACATTACAAATTGATATTCTAGACATTTCTTTTGTTTTTAAGGTATAGATTCGGAAGAAACAAGGTGTTTCTTGTGTTAATTTAAGCAAACTAATTAGCTCTACTTACGTTGGCAGGATATTCGATTTTTTAAAAATTGTCTTGAAGATTATTAGTGCCCCAGCTAAAAAGATGATTCATATGAGATCAACAAAAAAGAATAATGATTCTTGATTGTTGTTGAAGCTAAGGATTTCATAATTTGTGGTTCCTGAATAGCTGAATCCTGCTACATGATTGAGATCAAAGATGGTTACCTGCTTGAGTGTCTAAAGCAATCCCCTTTACTGGATGGACTTCTGGAACCCACAAGTAACTTTTTTAAACATATAGTTATTATATCAACGGATGGCTAGTCTCCTAATGCAACTGTGCAGGAATTTTTTTTTGTTTTTCTTAGGACAATGACACTTGAGAAGATTGAAGTTCCTTTCTTATTGAGATGATTGAAGGAAACAAGTTGCTAATGAGAAATCAAAGTGTGAGGTGAACTTCTTTCAACAATGTTGATTTGTTTAGCATGTAACCAAGCTTGGCACCTTATTTGATGGGATGTTTTTGTTTTATGTTTCTAAAAACAAGTGGAATTGCTTAGGATGTTTTGAAGACATCCTACTAATACTTTTTTTGTTTGTTTTCGAAAACAATTAATTTTTAGGTTATGAAACATATAATAACACAATTAATAAATACATTAGCATTGCAAGGGATGAAAAAAAAAATAAAAGTCTAATTAATTATGAAAATATGATTAATAATTATTAATTTTATTTAAAATCATTTAAATCATGTAGGACTACTAGTTGGTCTCCTCCAAATTCTCATGCATCTTCTTACATTAATTTTGAGAAATTTAATAGTTTTGCACAACAAAATTGACATGTTGTATTCAACTTTTATTTTATTATTCTTTGGTGTTAAAGATTAGAATTTTGCATATTTTACTTATGAATAAGACTGCCACATAACCCTAACTTATCATTAGGGGTGTCAATATTTGTCATGACACAAAAGTCTGACCCGAAAATTTTGGGTTAGACTCGACCCGTTTGAAAAACAGGTGGGGTCCGGCTTCCCATATTCGGCCCGTTTGAAAAACGGGTCGGGTTTGGGTTGACCCAAAGGTTTGCCGGGTCAACCCGAAAACTCGCTTAGAATGAGCTGCCCGCGCTGCCTGAGGTTGCCCACACCTGCTCTGGCTACCCGTGCCCTGCACGCGCCTGCCTGCGGCTGCCCGTGCCCTACCCAAGGTTGCCCGCGCCGCGCAGCTGCTTCTCACGAGTCGCGCTCGTGCTGCTCGCACGCGCCCGCACTGCCTGCCTGTTCGCTCGTGTCTGCACACCCACCTGTTCCCCCGCATTCGCGTCCCGCGTCCCGTGTTGGGTAGGATCAAACCAGCAACCCGACGGGTCGGGTCCAGGTTCGAGTTTTCGATGTGTTTACCTACTTGGGTCGGGTTAGGGTCGACCCGATTGAACTCGGGTCAGTTCCGGGTTCGACCCGAACCTAACCCGTGATCCGAAATTGACACCCCTACTTATCATGGGGACTTCTAGCATCATTAGTGTCCATTTAGTGAATATAACCTTGTTCACAATCTTTACTCAACATTTCTTCAATGTTGCCTTTTTCTTGGATACTGGCATGCTTGTTGTAAAAACAATTTTTTTTTTACAATTCGTTATTCTCTCTCATCTTATACTCAATATTTATAAAATTTCTCGGATTTGTATAATTTAAAATATTTACAATTATTGTTATCATCATCATTATTATCATCAATACTCCAATTTGCATCTATAATCCTACTATCTCTCTTTTATGTTTGCTCTCTAACAATCTTGTTAAAGCCAGTAAGAGTTTTTGTTAATATTCTTTAAATGCCCCAATCTAATCCTCGAATAACGATTTTTTTTCCTACCCCTTTATCTCAAAGTTTAAAACAAATAAACGATGTTGGGTACATAAATTTTTACTCTAAATAAGTTCACAATCTAAACAATTTTTTTTTCTTATAAGAAAATAATCAATATGAGTTTTACTATATCTTTTCTTAAATAAGATATTAACAATTACGAAATCATAAGCTAAAGAAAAATCTAATATGATTTTATCACATTCATTAGTCGCTCCAAAGTCATAGTTATCATAAATGCTTTTAAAATCATTTATCTCTTTACCAACATATCCATTTAAATTACGACTCATATTAGAATACTATAGTTTAATTCATAAACTATCAATCTCTTAGCCTTCTTTCCAATCCATTTAGTTTCTTGAGTGCATAAGATATTTACTTTCGATGAATCATACTATTTTTTAATTTCATTAATTTGCCTCTAAGGGAGTTTATATTCCAACTTCTTATGTTAATTTTAGTTTCATGGACTAGTTTCGTTTCCCACATGCGTCCATGATCTGGAACCCCTTGCCTATTAAACACTGCATTCGGGTGCTGTGCAATGTCCCTTGCACACTTATCGTTGTATTTAAATCATACAACGCTTCAGTTTTAGGAAACATCCTAGCATTTGACATGATATGTTAAAGAATTCATTTCATAATTATTTGATAAGGGCCTGTGTAGGTTAATGATAAGAATTATATCCTGTGAACAGTGGATGTCTTCTAAACCACCTAATTGGATTTAAACTAACAATGCTAAATCTCTATGTAGAACAGGTTGATTTGTAGAAAGAAAAAAGTGAGTCTTATTGTCTTAGTAGGTGAACCTGTCAATCTTCATCGCTAAGAAGGCCAATATGTTTCGTTTCTCTCACTCCACTTGTATAGCATTCATGAAATATTTTTCATTCCTCACCTGCTGAACTTGCTATTTCTTGGTTGCTTAAAGGACTTGGATTTCTGTGATTCATTTGGTAAATAAGATTACTGTCAAGTTCCAACTAAGATGGTATATGTCACAACAAAAGCATAGTGCTTTGGACTATAGCACTTCTTTGTCTTCTATTCTTAAGAGTATAGTCATGGTTTATGTCTGCCACTACCTCCTTAAATCCCCACTAGAAAGATCAATTGAGAAAGAAACAAAAGAGAACACTCATCCTCTAATCTCCAACCATCCATTGAATGAAAACTACACTGTCTGCCATCACGAGATCGCACTTAGGCTTTGTTTGGGATGACTTTTTTTTACCGCTTATTGAAGCAACTTTTTAGTATAAAATTAAAAAAAAATATTGTACTAGAAAGCTGCTTCAAGAAACAATAAAAAAGTCATCCCAAACGAAGCATTATTCAGTTTAGCTATAGTGGAAAGTCCAACTTAGCTTGCATCATACACCAAGCTTGACAGTAGCATTCTTAACTGGGGGCTAAAAAGTCGTTTTAAGAAACAGTAAGAAAGTCGTCCCAACCGAAGCCTAAATTGTGTGTAGGTTTTTTTATGTAATTAGAATATTTTGGCCAATTATGTATTGGTATACATTGCTTATTTTTTTTTTTCAGTAGCATAACAAACACCTAACCTTAAGAATAGGAAGACAGTCAACCTCATCATATCTCATAATTCCAAGGCTTATTTTAAGCAATGCAATTAATTGTTACTGTGGAACTATTCTGCTTTAGTGGGTTTAGTGGGCACTTATGTGGTTTAGCTGTCATTTGAAGTATCTAGCAAGCTTAATGGTATTGAGATATCACTCTCATCTTTCATGATTTCCTGATTCTGATGTGTCATCTCTTATTTCAACTTATAATACTAGGCTTTTTTTTTATATACTTTTTATTTTTACAATGGTGATACTTTCACTATTAAAAATTTAACTTTCGTCGGGCTTAATTAAGCCATTGCAGTGATTTTAACCGTCACAAAAATACTTGTAACGGTTAGAAAACCACTGGAAAACCACAAAAATACTTTAGCACCCACTCATTACTTCTAAAATTAAAATTAAATAAATATGACTTTAATATTCATTCAGGAAATAATTAGAATCAAGTTAGAGCTACAATTTACACTTAACAAAAAGGTAATATATAGATCATACAAATATTTAAAAGCTTTGATAGATTTATATTTAAAAGCTCGAATTCTAATATATCTCATGCGTATTTTGCATTAATATTTATTAAATGAGCGGGCTTATAAAGTAACGAGTTGAGCCAAAGTTGGCTCAAACATGACTCATTAACCTATCAAGCTTAGCTCTCAAGCTATTAATCAAGTTCAGCTGAAGGCATCTCATGAGTCAGCTTAACTCACGAGAACTTTTTCTGTGCGGACATCGGACCGTCCGAAGACAAATGAGAGCGTGTCATATCATCCGGTATATAGTGGTACACAACATCGGTATACAAAAAAAATGTGACGTGATGCGCTCTCATTCGTCTTCAGATGACATCCGGTGTCAGCAAAAGAAAAAAAAATCCTCACTTACACCCCTAAATAGAATAATCACAAATTAAAAAAAAAATAAAGTTATAATTAAATAAACCTACACATAAAATAAAATTCTCTTTTTTTTTCTTCATTTTATACATTGCACAAAATTCACAAAATGTAAAAAAAAAGGGTAATGTAATTAGTGGTATAGCATTAATTAATGCAAAGTAAAAGTTTTTGGAAGGCATCCAAAGTCAAATTTATCTCATTCTAAGTGGACCAACCTTTCATATATGGGTGGGTTCGGGTTGTATTTCAAAGGATTTAATGTTTCCAAGATTGGCTTATCTCTATCATTAGAGATTTGTAGCCCATTGAGCTTACAATAAATAATGATATGATATTGAAAGCATTTTTTTTTTAATGATTGATTTGAATTTATAATATAAATAAATATTTTTTTTCCTTTCCATTAAAAATACATTTTTCATTCTCAAATCTTATTAAAATTTTCTAAGATATTTGACATAAAAAAAAAACAATATTTAAAATTAGAAGATATAAAAAGTTTTTATTGAAAAAATTGATCCATGATATTATTTCCTCTTTTTATTTAAATATTTATATATTGTCATTCTGACATAAAAATATGTTATAATACTTTGATATATATTTTACATTTATTAAATATGTTATAGTTTAATTTTGTAGTAATGTCCAGCAAAAAGCCATATTTGCATATGTACCTTCCATGGTTCTATGATCACGACAACACATTTTTTAAGGCCTTTATTTCTCTCCCTAATAACACCAATAACTTTATTTTCTTCCAAGGACCCATTTGTTTGCAACTAGCCTTTTATTTGAAAAAAAAAATGTTTTAAAATAATAATTTTATTTATGAATTTATTATATGTAATTAAATAATAATTTTGATTCCATTCTTTACAGCAAAATTAATAAAATAAAATTATTAA
Organism: Dendrobium huoshanense; assembly: GCA_016618105.1. Classification (NCBI taxonomy): domain Eukaryota; kingdom Viridiplantae; phylum Streptophyta; class Magnoliopsida; order Asparagales; family Orchidaceae; genus Dendrobium; species Dendrobium huoshanense. The sequence continues at coordinate 26,312,967 of CM028348.1, forward strand.
TTTTAGAAAAATAAAATTTATATACATAGGTAATCAGAAGCATAATAAAATTTCAAGAACACCCAAGAAGAATTTTGTTATTAGATTTTTCCCCTACCCATGATAGTGATGATAATAATGCACGGCTCAATTTGATTGGTTTTTTAGTGTTTTTAAAATAGTATCTTTAATAATATATTTTAATTCAAATATCTTTGCACCAATAAAATTGATATGACGCGTTCTCACTCACCTCTGCATGTTGTTCAGTGATCGCACAGAATAAATTTTCTTTTCACTGAATCTTTTCATGGTAAATTATTAAGAATATTATGTTGTAATTTATGTCATAATAAGCTTAAATTTGTACAATTATATCACGCAAAAGCACTAATTTTAGTGTAAATTCAAGACCTTTCAAATTCATTGACACGTAAAATGTATTATATCAATATCCTTATATAATTTTTATATCTAAATTTTTATTTGAAGTACCTCTCAATGTGGATTAATTATTATGTGCGGATGCTAAACGTCATTCGGAGATCAACCAGAATGCACCACATCTTCCCTTTGCTCAGTACCACAGCTCGATACTATTCGGTATCACTGCTTGGTAATGTTGATGTGGCTACACCTGATTTGTTGCTGGACGTAGAGCTGCATCTGACCTCCACATAGAATAATTTCTTCTCTATGTGAATTGACAGGAGTAGTGTAATGTTTGATGATTAATATGGTAGGCTGCATAGTTTTCTGGATTAATGATTCTCACCTACCTTCTCAAGTTGAAATGCAACAATTATTGTTGCATTGAAAGGTCAATGAAGTAGACAAATCCTTGAGCAAGCAAATTGGTTGGGGTGCTTTTCATGGTAAATCAGCCAATCTTCAATTTACATTATGGTGGGATTTTTACAAGCATAGTTATTATGATATTAATTAGTTAGTTTCCCTTAAAAACCTATTCAGAGGAAATGTTTGGTCTAGTGCCATTTATCTTTTTTTAGTTTTCCTGTGATACTTGAATTAGCAAATGTTGGTCTCTTCTTTTAATTCATCTAGCAAATATTCTAATAGACATTTCAATTAATAAATGTGTAAATTACATTAAATATATTTATTAAATTTTTAAAAAAGTTTAATTCTATAAATATATTAAAGAACATTTTATGCAAGTATCCAATCAACTTGACACCTTAGCTTCTAGACCCACATGCTCCAAGGCTCTAGGTCTACAATTAATTACACATATACCAAGTGGAAGTACTCGAGGATTAAGGGTCAATTTAAATATTTCACAATTAAAAACAAACTAGGTGAGGTAATAGGGGATACTCATAAGCTGGCTAGAGGTGTCAATATTTGTCTCGACTCAAAATTTTCGGATTCGAGTCAATCCGACCCGGATTCGGATTAAAGATTTCGACCCATTTGTAAAATCGGATAGGGTTTGAGTTGACCTGAAAATCCAAAATGGATAATGAGCCAACATAAGATTTTTTTTTTTTTTTTTTCTCTGTGCATATTTAATTTTAAGGCTAAATGCTCATAGCTTTTCTTCCTTTGAACTATATGTATTCTTTTCTTTTAATTTGAGCCAATTTTTTTTTTTTTCCGAAACTCTTAAATTCTTATCTTTTGAGAATCAAACGTGGAAATTCTAAATTAATTATTTTAATTGAGAGTGTTATAAGATAAAAATATTAAGATTGACTTTATAACCAAGCTCTTATGGGGAACTCATTCCATGAAATAAAACAAACCTTATTTACTTCTTCATACTATTTAGGGTATAATATCAAAAAAATATTAAAAAAAATAATTACACGACCCAAAAACCCGACTCGAACCTGACCTGAAAAATTCTGGTTCGTGTTGGCCAAAATCCGAACTGGGTCGAGTTCGGGTTGACTCGAAAAATCAGTAATGACCCGAAATGACCTGCTGCTCGCCCTGACCGGGCCTGACCGAAGCTGCCCGCGTCGCAATCACACGTGACGGGCGTCGCGACCCCGCAGCTCCACTGCCCGCTTCGCAATTCACGTGACGTGCGTCGCAATCACGGTCACGCAGTCACGGTCTTCTGACCATTCAAGGCTCTCATTGAAAAACATGAATTAAAATATTCTTATATTATTTATATTACAATAAATTTTAAATTAATATAATATAGTTTTTTAAAAAATAAATTCAAGTATTTTGCTATTTTTAAGTATATCCTAATAAAGTTATATTAAAAAAAATATTTGATATATTTTTTTTCGTTAATATTTTTCAGAATGCACCTAACTATACTAGCTTTGATTTTTTTTTCTTCTTTTTTTAGCGTACAAATATTATTTTCCTTTACCAAATTTATTCAAAAGAAGACCAACACATAAAAAAAGAAAAAAAAAAAAAAAAACGTATAAATTGTTCGAAATAACAGACATGCCACTGACTTTAATTATGATCATTTGACATAATAGCATGTAGCCACTTATGGGGTCGCACGGGGTCCACAGCAAACCTAGTGGACATATGATAATGGCAATGATAAAAATTAGGGGGTTTTACATACGTACCACATTATTTTATGCTATTTACATATCTAACATCCAAAACATTAATATTACATGACTACCACCCATAGAACAAATTTAGGTGCATGAAATGAAATATTAAAGTTTATAGGATTGTATGAATGATATAAATGAATTATAGGAGTGGTATATTTGATACTAAAGTTGTATATGAGTGGTAGACATGTAATATTAATGTTTTTGGTGTTAGATATGTAAATAACATAAAATAAAGTGGTATGTATGTAAATTTTCCTAAAAAGTATTAGGTCAAGAGCTTTGATAGAAAGTTATGCCAAAACAATCAAATAAATGACTAAAAAAATACATATTTGATAAAAAAAATTAAAAATAATCAAAGTTTATTATTATTATTTACCAAATACCTTTTTTTTATCATATATATATTTTAATTATTTATGCTCTTAATTTTTTTCATAATTAATACGTCTTAAAATATTTTGACATCCTTTTTAGTCATGATAGAATTTAAAGGTCCCGATTTATTTTGAGATGATTGAAATATATATTTTTTCTATATTGCTCTTATCTCGATGTAAATATAAAGGCTTTAAAGTTCATCTTAAATAATTTAATTAGCATATATCCTAGATTACAAATAATGCCTTTGTAATTGTATAAAGTATATAGAATAAATTATGTGGAAGAAATTAGAAGAGCCTTTCTATATGAGAGTTATTTTCAAAAGATCTTTTGAAAAGAGGAGATCAATGACCAAAAAATCTTAGCATAAATTTTGACGTTGATGTTTTGTGTTAGTAACATTACCTCTAGGGTCAAAGTACTATTTAAATGGATCTGACCTGATTAGAAGTCAGGTAACCTGTTGAATTTTTATATTTTCACTTTCTTGCATATGTTTGAGAGTAATATGTGTGCATGTAAAAGATCCGCATGTGTTATGGAGGGGGTTCGAAGGGTCCGAATGCATATTTATGAAATTCGGAATTTTTCCTCTGGAGCTCCATGGGGTTGTGCTTTCTGAAATTTGAAAATTAATCAAGCTATGAATTTCTAAAGGAGAGTTGCAGGGCATCTCGAAGCATCGTGTGGTGCCTTGGTGCCAACCCAAAATTTTATGTTAAAAACATCCAAATTCACTATTCCATTTGATCCATTTTTGTTTGGGAAGCCGCCTAGTGTGTGCATGAGAGAGAGGAATTTTAGTGTGAGAAATTCCATTTGTATTGATTTGGATCATTCTTAGCTGTTTGCGTAGTTCGAAAAGTTGCTCATGTCGATATAGGTTACGTTTTGCCTATTTTAGTTTTTGAAAATGCAGTGTTTTGTAAATTTTCTAATCGAATTTATAATTTAGTTATACAAAATGTAGTTTTATAGGATTCTGATAACTTTTATCCATGTAACGTTTGATATGTTATCGGTAAGTCTATTTTGATCGTTTTAAGTATTTATTTGATATGTTTTGTTTGGTGATTTTGAAAAATAACAATTTTTATCATCTTAAAAATTTATTTTGACATCAAAAAATAGTACTTTTATTCAATTAAAACTTCATATCATTGTTATACATAATCTATGGTAATATGGTAGAATTCTAAAAACTAAGTTTTGACAAATTATATAATACTAGGTGGGAAATTATTTGACAACAATTAAAGCATTTTTGAAGACTCGTACAATAATGTTGTGGTTGTTTCTGTATTGTAGAATGCACTTTATATTTATTATTTGTGATTGAAATATTCAAATTGGCGGAAATAATTGATTATGCTGTCGACAAGAAGGAATCATGATATATGTTATGAGATAAAAAGTTTGAAACATGAGGGCTCTTCTGATACTCCAAAAGTTGACAAAGAGAAGAGATTTTGTTGGCGGCGAAATGATTCTATTATTTGTTTGTGCATACTTGAAGTCGAAACACTAGGGCTATTATTATATTTGCTATAAGATTTTATTTATATTTCAATCATTTTTAGTACAATTTCAATATATTTAAATGCATTCAGTATCAGTATCTATTTCAATTTTAGTTTTCCACACAGTAATTTAGTTGATTATTTTAGCATTTTCAATTTTTTTGGTTTAAGTCGTTGATTTATGTTTAGGCTACAATAGCCTATTAAGTCATGTTAGCTTACTTCTATTTTTGCTTTCATTTTCAGGTCAAAAAAAAAAAAAAGGGTAAAGAATGAGCTGAATAGTTTTGATTGCAGTTTTTGATATGTGTTGTAGGTATGACTTTTTGGCTAATTTTATTCTTTTATGCTTGATTTTTTATTTTTGTTGTACTTTCTTTTGTGAAGCGTTATTGCATATTTACCTCAAATTGTATATGTTTTTTTGGGCAATATAATCAAAATTTTTTTTTCATATTCATGTATTCCGCTTTATATAATATTCGGTAGTGGTTCTATGTTGTATAAATTGGAAGTTTAGTTTTTCTCAGCACTTCTCCAACTGGATCTTAAGGTCAGTTTTTTGTTTTGATCACGATTGAGCACGATATAATATGTGTGATATCGAGTCATATAGGGTCGAGTCGTGGAAAGTATGCATCGACTTTATAGGCAATGACCTAAGTTGATATTGGGGGTAAGAAAGTCGGTGGACATCGGTCATTGGCCTTTGGGATGATAGTGTACATCAACTTTATAAGAGATGACACGTGTAAATATTATTGACGATAGCAAGCAAAGTAATCAAGGGTGAAGAAATCAAAATAAGGATGATCGTTAATTTAATTTTGAAACTTCTTTATTCAAATATATATGAGATTCGTTCTATTCGATTTTTAATAGCGCATCAAGCTTGAAATAAAGCTTAAAGATTGTTGGTAATTAATCAGTAATAAGACAAACGAATTGGTCTTTGCTAATAAAATCATGAGCCAATTCTAATGTGGTATGCTGAGGAAGAAGCAGGTTCACAAGAACTGAACAGTAATGAAGGAAATGGAACAGTAATGGCTAAAGCCAAATAGTGTATTTCATCAACTACCTTTTGTCATCTTCTATGGAAGAAGATAAACAGTGAACTTACTACTAAAATTAGCTACTGGTAAAGCAAACTAAAGCAGGACTTGTACCTGTAACTAAATAGGGAAAATAAGGTAGTGGAGCAGCCACTAGCTAACGGAAATGCAGAAATAAAACTAACTAAAACAGATAAAGTAAAAAGAGTAATTAAAGGATAAATGGCAGCAGCCGCAGGACTTGATGCATCGCATCATTCTCCCCCACCAACAGACGAATCTGAATCGGAAGATGAAAGATTAGTGTATGCTAAATCAGGTGGATGGTAAACGGCAAGGTCTCCAATATTGAAAGTGGAGGAGGTGTTGTAGTGTTTCGGTAAATCAACTACATAAGCATTTGGGTTAATCTGCTTGACTACCGCATACGGCCCAATTCTTCGGGGGCTTAATTTGGAGTAAGTTCCTGGAGGGAACCGTTCTCGTCTAACCCGGATCATCACTAAGTCCCCTGTTTAAAAAACCGCTACCTTCGTTTCTTATCCGCTTGCTCCTTGTATTTGGCATTAGATTCTATCAGCTTCTCACGAACGTCTTGCAGCATGCTAAAGAATTGGCCCGCAAAGTCTGCAGTGGGTTTGCTGTTGCATTTGGGTAGCACAACCAAGTCCACCATGTGATTCGGGTTTTTGGTGTAGAAAATGCTAAATGGACTTCTCCCGGTGGAACGATTAGTCATGCTGTTGTATGCAAATTCCGCTTGCCCCAGCAATTCATCCCAAAGTTTCGGGTGCTCCTGAACTACGCAGCGCAGCATATTCCCCAATGTTCTGTTTATAACTTCAGTCTGACCATCCGTTTGCGGATGATAAGCTGAACTCAATTTGATGTCGGTGTGCAATCGTTTCCATAACTCCTTCCAAAAATGACTAATGAATTTTACATCACGATTGAATGTTAAGCTCCGGGGCAGTCCATGTAATCTGATGATCTCGGCGAAGAAGATACGCGCGACATTTAACGCGTCAAACATCTTCTTGCACGGCACAAAATGAGCCATTTTTGAAAATCGATCAACCACCACCATGATCGAATCATTTTCGCGATTAGTACGGGGTAGCCCCATGACAAAATCAAGGCTCAAATCTTCCCAAATGGTCTACGGCGTGGGCAATGGAAGGTACAATCTACTGAGTTGACCTCCGGTTTTGTAACTTTGGCAAATGGGACATCTTTCCACAAATCTCATAACATCCCTGTGTAAGTGAGGCCAACAAAATCGAGATTGGAGCTGTAGGTAGTGTTGACCTCGATTTTGGCTCGATGCTGCCCGAGCCCTCCGATCGATTTCATCGAACATCGTCGAGTCCAATTCGAGCTCGAATCGACCCGACTCGAGCCGGACCAGACTCGACTGTGTTCAGTTAGACTCAGTTGGTCTGTTTTTGTCGCATCGTACTTGATTTAATTTGAATTGATTATTATTTTGAGCTCAATTTTGTGTGATTAATTTTATTGAGCTGGCTCGAGCCCGAATCGACTCAAATCGAGTAAAATTCGGACTCGAGTCTAACCCGATTCGAGTCAATTTTAGCTTGGTTCAACCCAATTTAATTCCATTAAAATCCATTTTGACTTTCTATGTGTTTTGAATTTATCTGCAAAATTCGGTAATTTAATCAACGGCTTTGATCAAGAGAAATCTTTGTTTCAGCCAAAATCGCGCACCTCAGCGATCCTCTGTGGTTCAAGCAGACATCGAGCAGGGAGCAATGCTATTCACGGCAATGTCGGACGCTGGAGCACGATGCCAAGATTTGGCGGGCTTCCTCTCTCGGCAACGGATTCGATTTACCCAAAACGAAAGCGTTCTCTCTGGGCACTCTCCCCCCACGCCTTCTCCCTCTCCTCTCAGCTCTCTTCCTCTCGTGCTCTCTGGTTCGCAGAAACGAAAGGAGCGGACGCCTCCTTACGATAGATCTCACGCCCAGCACTCACGCCTAGCTCTCCCTGCTCCCCGTCCCAGTTTTGCTCGGACCGAAGCAAGAGGGCCGAAACTCTTACCTCTCTCGCGTGAGCCAGGGGAGATCGAACCGAGCTCGTGATCTCGTTGGTTACAGCTTTGCCGAACCCGACGCTGCTCGTGCGACCCCAGCTTACGCCCGATCTCCCTCTCCAGTCCGCGAACTTCGACCGATCCCGTCGCTCCCTGTGCTCGAAACGGGACCGAACCCGACGCCTCCTGGACCGATCCCTGCTCCCGTCGCCTCTGGCCGTCGATCTCTCTTCCCTTGCAAGGTGAGTATTTCTCCCTTTTCTTCTTCTTCTTCTCCCACCTCTTCTTCTTCTTCTTCTTCTTGTTTCCTCCCAAGCTTCCTCTTCCTTAAGCTTTACTTTATTTCTCATTTGGGATGTGATAAGTGAAGCTAATTTTGGCTAGGTTAATTGTGGATTGGGCTCTTGCGGTGTGTATGTCATCACACCATTAGTTCATTTGATTTCTAAGTAAATGTATTTATTCTCCATATTAGATTTCATGATATTTGGCATGGTTGATTTTGGGAATCATGTAGTAATTTATTTCCCTCTAATTTGTTGATCTATCTAATTTTTGAAAGGCAAATTAGTATATGGCCTTGCTTTTACTTCATGCTATGTGATTTAGAGCCTAGGTGTGAACTACAAAACACATGAGAGGTCATGTTATTGCTTTGTAAAGTCATGCACATAAAATGTTTGATGAAAAGCCTTTAAGGATTTCTTGAGATGTTTTTGTAGACAATTCATGAAGCATGTAGCGTGGTGTAACTAAATGTTTGGTGAATATATTTGGATGCGAAAATTTTACATTATTTCTTGTAAGTTTGGACATAATTATGTTTGCTAAACTCCCTCCAAACTTTCCTTGGTGAAATTCTTAATAAGCTTGGTTGAGATCTCCTTTTAAACTTGGGTTGATCTATGTTTCTACACAACTTGTTAAGTTAGTTTGTTTCGAAATGAATAATTTGTATGTGAGTTTACATCTACCTTGCGTAGCATGATTTAGGAGTTTTAGGTGTGATTGGTGGTAAGCCTCAAGAGATCATGTCACTCTTACATCAAACCATGCATATTAAGTATTTGATGAAATGCTACCAAAGAGAATTTAGTCAATTTTGCTTGCATTGAGTTTTTTTTTTTACTTGATAAGTTAGTTCATTTAGAAATTGCCCAAATAGATTGTTTGGAGTTTTGTTAGCAAAAATCTGAGAATAAAACCTCTTTAAGTTGTTTGTTTTTTTATGTCTATATCTCTTTGATGGAACTATTACCATGTTGGCTTTGAGCACATTTTGGTAAGTCGTTTAGAGAAATTTGGTTGAGATTTAAGTGTAAACCACTGTTTCCATGAAGATTTGTTTCATGTAACTTTGCAAAGTTGCATACTAAGTGTTTGATGAGATGTCACAAGGAAGAAGTTATGATATTTTGGTAACTATGTTTGAAACACATATTGTTAATACCTACCAACATGCTTTAGTTTGCGTATCAAAGCTTTGACGACTTGTTTTGAGATGTAATCTTGAGTGAGGGTAATTCCCCTCCTTCATTCTAAAATTTGGAAGACTTTAAATTTCCTTTCATGTCAATTTCGATGAAGCATGGGTGTAGAGAGTTTGTGATTATTTCGCTTGGTGTAGACTTATGAGTATTGCATGTGTAAATCCTTAGATTTCATATGGGAAGTGTTATCCAAATGTCTTGAACTGTTTAAAACTTTTGCAAATATTAATTAGGTGTACTAATGTCTCTTATGGAAAAGGTTTATGTATGGCATTTGATTGCATTATAACAATTTTAGTAGAGGCATGTGAAATGATTTAGCATATGTTTTATAATCCCATTTGCAATCTTTAAAAGCATCAATCTACATGTCTATAGGCTTCTATAATGCGGTATCATTTGAAATTTGCTTAGTTAAGTAAAAGGAAATCATTAGAGAGTATACTTACGCACTGTTCCATTTACATTGGCAAAAACAAAAAAAGAATAGAACAAACAAAGTCTCTTTATACGCCTATACATGCCATTAAACATAAAAGCTGAAAGAGCATGAATTGGTAGCTTCGACATACATACATAGAGTATTGCATTTAATTTTATATTCAAAATCCTACATGAATAGTAATTGGTGGTTACATTGGGTTTTATCAATGAATGCTTCTAGATTGTCATATTAGCACACAAGAAAGTTTGTTTGGAACAAAGTTTATTTTACAAAGCGATGGTTTGAATCATGTTTTCATGCATATTTGTGTTGGATATTGTAGTTTTCTTATGCGTCGTTGCCAACTAATGATATTTGAGTTTCTTTTGGAAGAGTCTTATATTTAGAGAGTTTTTGTGAAGCGTTTCTCCTTGCTTTTATTTGAGGTTTCCGCACGAGTCGTTTTGAGTTGCAAATTCGAGGAGTTTCTTTTGATTGAAGACGTCTTGTTTTGCTTTGGTTGGAATGATTTATTAACGGCTTTGGATTTCGTTTTATGCGACGAGTTTTTATGGGTGGCTTTACAATGAGAAGTTTTCTTTATAAAACTTTCTCGTTGGAAAGCTTCGTTCTTTTTTTTTACCCCACTCCAAATGAAGAATAAGGTACTTGATTGTGGGTTGTCGGGTAGAATTTCGTGTTAAAAAGAAAGAATTGTAGTAAAAAAATCTTGTAAAAATTTTGTATAGTTTTTGTGTCAAAACAAAAGAACAAGAAGAGAGATTTTGGCGGACGATCTTTACAAGATTTCTGTGGCACTTTTGTTTAGAAATTCTTACAAGTTATGTTGGGTTTGATTGAACTCGTATGGAAAGATCTCCTAGTGTCTTTTGGGAAGTGATTAGTACTTCCTTATTGGAATTAAAATCTTTTAGCGGTTATTGCTAAGGATAAATTTTGAGGTTTAGATTTTAGGAAGTTTTAGGTTAGACTCTCTTAAAGTCTCTTTCTATAGGATGGATTTTGGAGTTTGAGGTATTAGGGAACTTTAGGTTGAGAAGCCTTTAGTGTCCTTTTGGGAGTAAGATAGTTCTTAATTATTTGAATTAGACCCCTTTAGTATTAGTTTCTAAAAGAAGAATAAATATAGAATTTTTGGGAGAAATATAAAACAAAAGAGACTCTTATTTTGGATTTAAAGTTAGGAAGTTGATCCTCTTAGTTGATATAATATTTGTTTAGAGTGTGTCGTAGGTGGATGTCTTAATCGTATCAAGTGCCTCGTTTGGAGTGGGAACAACAAAAGGTATCGTTGATATAATAGGATGCACTTGACTTTTACGAAGTGTGTCCAATAACAACAATGCCCACATCCCTTTTTCGTATTCGATTTTCGTTTTCTCTTTCTTTCTTTTGCATTTAGTCTCATTTCGCTTTGCCGTTAGCTTTCTTTGTCGTTTCTTTTGCGCTTTGACACTATGCACGTACAAAATAAGGAGAACCTAAAAGACAAGCGGCCCAACAAATAACTAAAAGGTACGTTCTTTTTTTCTTTTATGCATTGCAATTCTTTCACTTTATTAACTGCTTATAGAACTGCTCTAATACACCTTTCTTCTATGTTTTTTGCGAGGTACATTGTGGAATGCAATGGATAAGGAGCGTTGGAGCACTTAGAACTGGAGCTAGGACAACCGGACCTAAGCATCAGTCGTCCCTACTCATCTAGTAGGGGCGCTACGGGCGGAACCACCGGGTCGTAGCCCCCGGTGCTGTAAGACTACTAAAACTTAGAAAACCTTTAGGGGCTTAGATGTTTGCACGTCTCCCACCCTTAGGGCCTTAGAAACTTCAATTATATTTAAGATTGCTTTTACTTTTTTTTTTAGATCCCTAAAACCCTGTGACATCCGTATAGAAGTCTTAGGAGTTAGAAAACAACACAACTTTCAATCCTACAACTTTAGTGACATCTAAGGACAAAAATTAAGGACCGAGTCTTAGAAAATATAGACTTAGGGTGCATATTCCTTATAAAATAGAGACTTTAAAACAAAAACTTAGTGACACGTTTTCCTAGATTTGGATTTTCTTTTCTTAATTCATTAATAATCAACTAATCAATGTTAACATAATTCATAAAATATGTTAAAACACATAATCCTTAATTAAACTATTATTAATTTTTAATAATCGTTAAACTTTAAGGTCTAAAATGTAAACTTAAATCAGTCCTAACTAATTTAATAATTGATTCATAACCAACCTAAAATTTAAAAGATGTAGATTATATTAGGAGATTAAAATACAAATTAAATTCATTAGGATTAAAATATTCTTAAAGATCAAACTTAGAATAATATTTTAAAAAAGTAATCAACAAATCCCTTAATACACAACAACCGCTCCAAAAGTGAAGTTTATTGGATGGACTACTCCGGGCTGCGGTGCTAAGTGTCCTAAGGAGGCTGGTTCCTCAAGCCTGGTGGCACAACGCCACGAATGAATCTAATGGAGCGTCAAAACCTAAAATTAATTTTTCTAATTGGCTTAATTCAAATCTTAATAATAAAAAATGTTTAATCTATCCTTTTCTTTTTCTTTCTTTAACAACAAACTGTGATAATCAAACAAAGTTAATTATCACTGGGTAACCCAGGCCTACGAGGCTATTAAGTTAGCCCCAAGGAGGGTGAAATAAACCTCACGGCCTCGGTGTGAAACAAAGGTGGTAGTTAATTAAACATTAAAAATAAAAGATACATAAAATCAATCCTAAAACACTAAGATTTGAATTTTAATTAAAAACTCTTCTTTGTCCCTTTCAACAAACAAATCAAATATACATACAATTCTAACTAAAACTATCCTACATAGGACCTACCAAAACCACACAGCTTTCACATACTTAGATGAGTTTGATAGGGCACGACTATTAGCTTTAGGTTAGGCTGTTGTTTTGCTTTACTTTTCTGTACTTTGTTGTGACGCCCTGCATGTGACCCGTGTGCTGATTGTTTTCGCTACATGTTGTAGCTTTTCTGTGATGTTGTTTCGTACTGTTTTGTTAGCTACTCTTTTCTTTCTTGCACTGTGGTTGTGACGTTAGAATACCCATAGGTTAGGCACGCTCTTTTACACTAATGTTGTCTTCCTGCAGGTGGCCGTGCTCATATAATGCTGCTAAAAAGGGGGCTAAAAATTAATAATAATTATTCATAACTGCTTTAGGTACCTGCTTCAGCTGCTTAGCCCCCAATAATCAGAGCACGGCCAAGTGATTGATATGAGCATTTTAATTCATATATATAACTGCTTGGATGAATTTTTATTATAACTGCTTAGGATAACCCCTGCAGGAGAGTCTAGATTTTCCATTTTTAATAATGTAATGTATTTGATAGTAAATTTTGTGAAGATCTTAAAATGAGGCATTTTTAAAGAGATAGGAATCCAAAGGGAAAAGTAAACCCCCATAGAGGGTTTCCTTTTTCATTTGGATATCCTTTTGGAGCGTCCGCTACGAGGAGTCCAAAGGGAAAAGTAAACCCCTACAGGGGGTTTCCTTTTTCATTTGGGCATTCTTTTGGAGGACGTACTACGAGGAGCCCGAAGAGCTGAAGATGATCCAAAGACGAATCAAGGAAGTGAAGAAGAAGACTGAAGGCTGAAGATATAAAAATGCCTTATTTTAAGATTTGCGTCGTTTCCGGGTTGTTGTCGGTGGAGCCCGACCACCTTTACTTACTGTACTCTGTGATGTAATATTGAATGGCACTTGCCATGGACATTCTTTTCCGTGAGATTTCGTTCCTTTTACTGTTGTTTGTTTACTCTGATTGCGCAGTAGAACCAGCATGCTTTTTATAAGTTTCTTTCTTGCATGTGCTTGTGTCTGACCGTTAGGCTCTTTAGGGATAAAATTTTTATACTCGTAATTATTAAATAAAATTTTTAAGATTAATTCACATAGAAACCATAACGATTCTAGGAAATAGCCGGAATCGTCCGGGGTAGCATACATGCATTCTCTCACCTTTTAGACAAATTTCCCCGCCTGAGGGTAGAGTCCGGATAATCTGGCCTATGAGGATGAAGTGCCGGACCTGGGGAAATTTAGTCATTCAAAAGTTATTTTTATAAAGCCTTTTTTTAAAATTCATACATATCTGATTTGGAGACTTCAACTAGCATAAATTGCATAGTAACTAATCGAAATCAAAATTTAATTGCATTAGTTTTAGGAGCATTATACCTCTCATAAGTGTGGGATCAATTAGGGATTTCTCTAGTTTGTCGATCCCAAATTCCGTGTCTAAACTACCCACCCTTCTTCATACAGACTGGACAGCATGGATTTTATACGATTAGGTGGTTTTAGCTGGCTTCCTTTGTCAGGCAAGGAATAAGTCCAAATTGCATTAGCTAGGTCGTAGATGTTAGTGTTGTGTGTGCAACACTACGTCTTTTATAGATTTAGGGTCTAAAGGTGAGCGGTACGAGTGTACCCCTATACACCTTATTGGTGGGTAAGCTATCCATCCTTTCGGAAGCTATAAATCCTGCCCATCCGCGTCACACAGATGACGCCACCTCCCTCTTCCTCTCATGCTTGTTCGAATGCGTGATCTCTCTTTTTTTTTTTTTTCTCCAGTTTTTCCACTTCTTCGAGCCGACCGGATGTTGAATGAACAATGTGTGATTGATTAAGCCAATTGGGACCTTCTTCCCTTTGATTAGGAAAACCTAGAAACCCCCTTGCACTAAACCCATCAGAGGAGATAATCTAACATCCTTAATCGAGAGTCTTCTTAGATCGAGGTCTAAGATGTAATTAACTACGGGGGCTTGCGCCCGTAGGAAACCGATCCCCACAATCAAATAAACCTCATTCGAGCTGATGCATCGAATGGGAGAAATCTCGTGAATTTTTGGGTTATAGATATTATTATCCATCGAGGTTGTTAGGTGAAAGCCGCTATCCTCCATGGCTAATCGTATCTATAACTCCATCTGCTCTTCCATCGGCCTGCTTGTGCCGGGTGTAAAGGTCTACGACCATTTTGTCCTACGGGATAGTGTGATCGTACCCTTTGCATTCGAACCACACGAGCGGAATCCTTTCGGAGACCCACAGATTTCTGGCGACCACGGTGGGACTGGTTTCTCTCTCCATCTTCGGATGTTAAATTATCTCCCCTTGTGTGCACTCCGGGTTTAGTGTTCCTTAGTTAGGTTCTTCCTCTTCTAGCCTTTACAGGCTATTCCATCCCTTTCTTTCTCGTTCCTTCCGGTGCTTTTGTTTACGCTAATTGTTATTGTTTGTGGTAGCAGACAGTAGAAATGGCGTACTCCGGTCCTTCTATTACTTTCTGCTTTGGCTCCGACTCACATGTGACACTTCCTGAGTCCCTGTTGACGAGCCCACCGGCGGGGGGGGGATCACTTTCGGATCCTTCACTGATTCGGCGTACGTCACTCTTGGCGGGCCGACCCCCTCCGAGGCTGCCGCATTCTCTCCCCCTCAGAGGAGAGGACGCGCAGCTATGAGACCTTTTGGACGACCAGTTGCTCGGCAGCCTGCCCGGGCACCCGTTCATCCAGTTGCTGTTCGTGCGCAGCCAGTGCGCCCGGTGGTTAGGCAGCCAGTGCCTAGGCCACTTCCTGTTCACCATGTTCGTCCAGCGG
This sequence comes from Dendrobium huoshanense, assembly GCA_016618105.1. NCBI lineage: Eukaryota > Viridiplantae > Streptophyta > Magnoliopsida > Asparagales > Orchidaceae > Dendrobium > Dendrobium huoshanense. The sequence continues at coordinate 26,328,127 of CM028348.1, forward strand.
TCAGGCGGCCAGCGCCTGTCGCTCCTGTTGTTCGAGTAGCCCCGGCCCCTCAGCGCCGGCAGCCAGTAGCAGTGCATTTACCTGTCGTTCCGGTAGAGGCTACTCGTGCTCGAGTTTCCCCTCCTCCTTCCTCTTCGAGGAAGAGGGTGGCTCAGGCCGAGCTTCCTCCACCGCCTACCCGTCGGGTTTCTGTGTTCACCCGGCTGTCTCACCCCGAGGCTGCCGAGGAGACCCCGACACCCCCTCAGTCAGTAGTCCTTGTTCCTCCAGTACCGTCTGTGGGTACTGATGTAGCGTCTTCTTCCACCTCCGGTCTTGGGAGAAGGGCTAGGAGAAATAGGAACAGGAGATTACGTTTAGCGGCGTCCGATGCAGCAGTTCAGCGGATGGCAGATTCTGTGGTTCACTAGGAGCCAGTTCAGCAGAGGATGGTTCCCTTACAGCGGGAGCCACGTAGACGAGTAGTTACCCCCGTTCCTGATGTCGTAGTTGCCCCTGAGATCGACGCAGTCCAGGGAGGACGCTTTTCCCCTCTAGTGCATAGTGGTGACGAGGAGGACGCTGCCCACATTGCAGCAGCCCCTCCTGTCCCCACTACTCTTCCTCGCGCTCGAGTCCCCAGGGATACTGTCACTCGGACCCTCACTCAGAGGATCCGAAGCATTATCCGTTCAGCGCGCGGTAGAGGGCGTGTTAGTGAGGAGAGGTTACTCCATCAGATCTCTCAGGTGCATTCTCAGTTGCAGCGGCAGTCGGTCAGACAGAGTTACCGGTGGCAGAGAGGACAGCCACCACGACAGCAGACTAGAGTTGTTCCTACTGATAGACCTCAGGCAGGTGCCCCTACTGCTGGACGACGTCCTCGCCGTCATAGACGTCACCCACAGTTAGAGCCTGTCCGACCCCAGCTTGGTTCAGTTGTCGTTGCCCCCTCCACTCAGTTAGATGTTCCTACCGGGTCCCGTCGTAGTAGATGGGTTTGGAGATGTCGGCAGGTGGATGAGCCTGTCGAGACGGAGCAGACAGTTGGTACGATTCAGCGAGTTGATACAGTCCCTTCAGTGTCAGTGCCAGTTCAGATGGATGTTGATGCAGTAGATGTTGATAGTAGTGCCCCAGCTCGAGTGGAGCTAGTTGCTGCTTCTAGTCCCCTTAGGATTTCTTTTCCTATGGGTCCGTACATAGATGCCCTTTGTCAGACCCTCTCCGATGATGACTTGCTTACAGAGGAGTCAGATGAAGACATCCCTGTTCACCGTATTTGTGTCGTCACGAGGCGTGGCACGTCAGATGAGCAGCATGATCAGTATGATGATTTGGAAGAGCAAGGGGAGGCCGATGTACCTTCCACCTCAGCACAGGGTGGACCTCCCCGTTCAGTAGATACGGATGTTACAGTCTTGCAGTTGCAGTCCCAGATGGCGGAGATGGCAAGAGCCATGGCGACGATGACCGCCCAGTTGACGATGTTGGGGGCTACACCCCATGTCATGGATGTAGTTACTCCTACTGCATCCAGAGACGAGCCAGTAGCACCACAGTCGCCAGCCCCAGAGCCTGTTAGAGTTGATAGAGTTCAGAGGGCAGTTCCGATGTCTCCACTAGCAGTACCGTTGAGTGTGCCAGTCCAGAGTCAGTCTGTTCAGTTGTCACCAGTTCAGATTCAGGATATGATTGCACAGAGGGTTGACCAGGCTATATCTTCTAGAAAGTCTGGGGATTCTGTTAGTAGAGGTCGCCCCTACCCGGTAGAGTACGAGCGGGAGCCTTATCCCGCTGGTTTTGTTCCTCCTCGTTTCCGAGTGTTTGATGGGTTTGGGAACCCAAGACAACATGTGGCTCAGTATCGGGCCATATGTTGTAACATTGGAGGAAACGATGCTTTGATGCTTAGACTGTTCGTTAGTAGCTTAGGGGAAGTGGCATTTGAGTGGTATGCCGACCTCCCTAATGATTCAGTTCGCACGTTTGCTGAGATGGAACAATTGTTTGTACAGAGGTTCATTAGTACAGAGCATAGAGTGATTGTTGGTGAGTTGGTAGTGACCAGACAGCGCCCCCACGAGTCTCTACCTAACTATATAGTTAGGTGGAGAAACCTTAGTCTTCAGTGCGAACCTCAACTGCAAGAACAACATGCAGTTGAGATTCTGTTGAAGAATATTGACGGTCCTATTGCTCCTTATCTGAAGGGTTTCAGCATTCGAACCTTTCAGAAGTTGTTAACCAAAGTCACTAGCCTGCAGGACAGCATACCCAGTGCAGTCCCTCCTAAGGTTGAGAGTCAACCCATCCGTAGACCTCAGCGTTTGGAGTTTTCTGGGGCACCACCTCCTAGGAAGGGAGAGGTGCATAGTACTTTTGATGCTCATGATAAGGGCAAGAGGCCCATGGTTAGTTCAGCACCACAGCGTCCACCACCACCCCGACCTCAGTTTCAGCCCCGACCTCAGTTACCACCACCAGTACAGCCTCCTGTACAGTTTCAGACACGACCCCAGAGTCAGCAGCCTAGGCCCTCTTATAGAACTCCAGAAAACCAACAGTATCTACAAGAGAGGCTTAGCAAGGAGTACCCCTTTAGAAGGGAGAGTGTGAAGAAGATCTTCAAGTTTTTGGTTAAGAAGAACATTTTGACATTTCCACCCAACAGGAGAGTGGAAGAGGAGGGGCAGACAGAACATCCTTTGTATTGTCCATTCCATAGACATATTGGTCATGTGATTGAAGATTGCTATGTGTTCAAAGATAGAGTGGAGAGCCTTATGGCTAAGGGTGAGATTCACTTGCAGGACAGTGACCTAGTGAATCCTCAAGGCAAAGTTGCTCAGGTTGTTCAGATGATTACTAGCTCCAGTCAGTGTGACAGTCAGTGTGGTGTTCAGAGCAGTGACAGTAGAGCACCTCTTAGTTCTGGGGAAGAGTGGCAGCTTGCACTCTCTCGCAAGACAAGGGGTATGATCAGACGGGCAGTTCAGAGTTCAGAGGCAGTTGAGAGGAGGCCCCCACAGGCCAAGTCGACAGTTGCCAGCCCAGTTCCTTTGCCAGTTTCTTTTTCTTCTTCTGTTGTAGTGCCTACTGAGCACATTTCTTCTACTTCTCCTTGTATTAGAAAGATGTATGAAAGAGAGAAATTTGTTGTAACTTCTGAGGGGAAGACAGGATCTCTTCCAGCACTGACGCTGAAGGATTTTGTTCTCCCTCCAACTGATGATGAATTAATGGAAGAAGATGATTCTGGCTACTTTTGGTGTCTTGCTCCTAGTTTTACTTTTCCTAGCACTTGTTCTTCTCATGTTTTAGTTATTTCTGACAATGATGATGATCCTTCTTTTGGAGAAGAGTTTGAGTGTGAGGAAGAGCCTGTGTTTGCTATTCCTGAAGGAGGTTGTTACATGGATTCTGAAGATGAATCCGAGAACACTCCTCAGTCACTTTTTGTCGAACCAACACAAGCCATGTCACCTGAACAAATTGAGTCCTCTATTGAGTCCAACTCAATACGAGAGATACAGTTGCGTTCAGGTAAGGTCCTACCACCTAAAATGGATAAAAATAATAAAGAAAAAAATAGAAACATCATTACCCAACAGGATGATCCTATCCCTCCTCCTCAAGCATCTGCTAAGGAGAAGGGAAAAGGCCCTCAGTTGGAGGTTGATTACAATGTGTTGGCTCATTTGAGAATGTGTTGACTCATTTGAGAAAGATCTCTTCTCTTCTTAGTGTGTACGATGCACTAATGATGTCTTCCGACTTGAGAGAGACTTTGGTGAAAGCTTTGCTTGAACTAGAGTCTTATCAAGCTTTCTTTGCCACTGAGTCAGTTAAGGATGCATGCTATTTGAGAGAGATGCCATGTATTACCTTTTCAGACCAGGATCTTCTCTTAGGAACTTCTGATCACAACCGTCCCTTGTACGTCACCACTGAAGTAAATGGTTATGAGTTGAACAGGGTCCTCATTGACCAAGGAGCTTCAGTTAATATCCTTAATCATGCCACCCTGCAGAGTCTCTCCCTTGATCACTTAAAGCTCACTTCAGATAAGATTATGTTGAAGGGTTTTAATGATCAAGGTCAGCGAGCTCTAGGTTCCATCACTTTGCCTTTGCGTTTTGGAGATCTTTTGACTGAGGCAAAGTTTCATATCATTGAGGCAGATACCTCATACAAGGCTCTCTTAGGAAGGCCTTGGATACATGAATATGGAATGGTGCCCTTTACACTGCACCAGTGCATGAAGTATATGAGGAATGATGTGGAGTTTTCCATTCTTGGAGATATTCAACCTTTTGCCGTGCATGAGGTCTCCATTTATGATGACGCCGAGCATTACATGCCTCGGAAAGCTCGTAGACCTCCCACTGCCCAGTCACCAGTGATACCCACTAGTGTGGTACAGGGTCCTATGCAACCACTTGCACAGGGTCCTATACAACCACTAGTACAGGGTCCATCACAGGTTGAGATTGGAGCAGATGTTTCCACTACAGACCCGGAGGAATCTTTACGGTTTGTACTCAGGCACGATGTTCCCTCTAGTAGAGGTAGGGGATTGCGTGGTAGAGGTCGAGGTAGAGAGTCAGTTCGCCCTCCGAGGAACTTTGATGCTCGAATCCCTCCTCCCTCGCACTTGTACACTTCTCCTTTGACTGTTGAGTCCGACTCTGATGATGAGATGATTGATGTTCCTCATCATTCAGTCCCTTTGCCTGCCTTTAGTGTTGATCACAATTCCTATCCCACATTCCATAGGAGTTTGATTCCTCAGGGTGGTTTGGTTGTGGATAGTGATTCAGATGACGACGGAGATGTCGGACGTCAGACTACTAGTCAACAATCTCTTTCTCGCCAGATGTACGGGATGAGAATTGAGGAATCTCCTCCTCAATCTTCCCCTACACCCTCCGTTAGTGTTCGTGGTGCACCACCCTTAGATAGGCGTTCTGTACAAGAGCTGCACACTCTCTATGTACCAGCACAATCATCTTGGCATGCATCATTGTTTCATAGTGTAGGTGTCCCACAGAGTACTGACATACAGAATCCTGTGGAATCCACTGTGGATGATGAGATCATGCCAGTTCCCCGATACTTTTCCCCTGCTGTTGATAACTTTGTTGAGCGAGGCATTGTTCCTTCGACTTGGTCAGGTAGACAGGCCCAACAGCAGGCCCGTATTTGGCGAACCGATTTTCCTCGAACTGGGCAGGGTATAGGCTATTCTCAAGAAGATCAGTCCCCTTCCGCCAACATTCGGGTCGTCTCTCATTCTTATCCGGTTGTTTCCATCTCCGATGATGAAGACCCGGAAGAGAATGAGGACAGGGTCCTTGAAGCTCCACGTGAATTCGAAGATGGCGCCAGTTCTGTCATGGATGAGCTGTGCGAGATCAATTTGGGCACTGAATCGGATCCTAGGCCTATCTTTCATAGTGCTTTGTTATCCGAGTCAGAGGCTCAAGAATATGTTGCACTCATTTCTGGGTTTAAAGATTGTTTTGCCTGGAACTACACGGAGATGCCTGGTTTAGATCCAGAAATAGCAGTCCATAAGTTAGCTATTAGTCCTGATGCAGTCCCTGTTAAGCAGTCACCTCGCCGGATGAGGTTAGAGATTGAACAACAGGTGATCGCCGAGACTAAAAAGCTTATAGAAGCTGGTTTTGTTCGTGAAGAGAAGTATCCCACTTGGCTTGCCAACGTTGTTCCAGTCCGGAAGAAGAATGGTCAGATCCGTGTCTGTATAGACTTCCGTGATTTGAATAAGGCATGTCCTAAAGACGATTTTCCTCTTCCTATACCTGAACTCATGGTTGATATCGCTTCATCCCATAGCATTTTCTCCTTCATGGATGGTTCATCTGGTTACAATCAGATAAAGATGGCCCCTGAAGACGAGAAATTCACTGCTTTTTGCACCCCTATAGGTGTGTTTTGTTACAAGGTGATGCCCTTTGGCCTTAAGAATGCTGGGGCCACCTATCAGCGTGCTATGACTATCATTTTTGATGAGTTGATTCATGAGCAGGTTGAGTGCTATGTGGATGATTTAGTGGTCAAAAGCAAGGTCCGTAGTGATCACCTCCGAGACCTACGAATCGTTTTTGAGCGCTTAAGAAAGCATGATTTGAAGATGAATCCCTTAAAATGTGCATTTGGAGTTAGTGCAGGAAAGTTTCTTGGTTTTATTGTTCACTATCGTGGCATTGAGATTGATCCTTCCATGATCAAAGCCATAGTGGACTTGAAACCTCCTAGGAGTCTTACCCAGTTGAGGTCTTTTCAGGGTAAGCTCGCTTTCTTGCGGAGATTTATCTCCAATCTTGCCGGTAGATGTCATCCCTTTACTGCTTTAGCAAAGAAGGATGCCCGTTTCCATGGGGATAAGAATTGTCAGGAGGCCTTTAAGAGCATAAAGCGCTACTTGACAAATCCCCCAGTGTTAGCTGCACCGATCCCTGGCAAACCATTGATTCTTTACACTACTGCCTTGGATGAGTCTCTTGGTGCACTTTTAGCTCAAGAGAATGAGGAAGGCAAAGAGAATGTTTTGTACTACCTTAGCAGACGTTTGATTCCTGCAGAGCTAAAATACCCGACAATGAAAAAGCAGTGTTTGGCTTTGATCTTTGCTGTGCAGAAGCTTAGACACTACATGCTCTCACACAAGATCAGTTTGATCTCTCGGGTCAACCCTTTGCAGTACTTGATGACCCGTCCGACTTTATCAGGTCGTCTAGCACGTTGGTCCATGATTTTACTGCAGTTTGACATTACCTTTGTCCCTCAGCGGGCCGTCAAAGGACAGGCTCTAGCTGATTTTCTTGCTTCTCACCCGATCCCTGCAGATTCCCCACTTAATGACGATTTGCCTGATGAATTAGTCATGAGTGTAGAAGAGCAGGAGTCCCCTACTTGGGAGTTTTACTTTGATGGAGCCTCTTCCATCAAATCACTACGTCCTTACGAAACTCCTGTAGTTAGGGTAGGTTTGGGGCTTGTTTTTGTGTCTCCTGAAGGCCACACCCTTCGTTACTCCTACAGTCTTTCAGAGCCTCGTACTAATAATGAAGCTGAGTACGAAGCCCTGATTGTAGGACTTGAGTTGGCCGTTCAGATGAGCATCGTACGGGTAAAAATCTTTGGAGATTCCCAATTAATTATTAATCAAGTGGCTGGAATTTTCAAAGTTCTCAAACCTGAGCTCTTGCCTTATCACGATAGGGCAATGGAGCTCTTGTGTTTGATTCCTGAAGTAAATTTAGTTAGAGTCCCTCGATCTGAGAATGGTAGAGCGGATGCACTAGCTAAACTTGCTAAGGAGTTGGCTGACCCGAATGGAAATCCGGTGTCGGTTGTTGTTCAGTACCGACAAGCCTTATGTCCCGCGGACTTGTCTTCTCCCGATCAGACCCTCACAGTCTGCGCCGTTGAGGAAGAGTCAGATTGGAGAGTCCCTTTTGTGGAATATTTGAAGCGTGGTAAGCTTCCGGATGATCGCTCTCTTGCCGCTCAGATTAGAAAGAGAGCTTTGTCCTTCTCCTACGTGAATGAAACCCTGTACCGACGCTCTTTTGACCAGATGTGGTTGCGTTGCCTCAACAACGAGGAGGCTCTTAAGGTCATAGGCGAGGTACATGAAGGACTTTGTGGTGCTCATCAGTCCGGACCTAAGATGAAGGTCAGAATTAAACGCCTTGGTTATTACTGGCCGACGATGATCCGTGATTGCATGGAGCACGCTAGGAAGTGCCACCAATGCCAGATTCATAATACTGTTATTCACCAACCTCCTAATCCGCTGCACCCCACTGTTTCTTCTTGGCCTTTTGAAAGTTGGGGCACGGATGTAGTGGGTCCTATTGACCCTCCTTCCTCTAAGGGTCATAGATTTATTCTGGCTGCTACTGATTACTTCTCTAAGTGGGCAGAAGCTATCCCGCTTAAGGAAGTTAAATCAGAAGATGTGATGCGCTTCTTCCGCGATCATGTTGTCTACCGTTTTGGTGTGCCGCGCCGAATAATTTCGGATAACGGCCCATCTTTTAGAAGCACCAAGATTGCTAGATTTGCCCGCCGCCATAACATAAATTGGCGATATTCCTCGATTTATTATCCTAGGGCTAATGGTTTGGCTGAAGCATTCAATAAGACTTTAGTCCAGTTGATAAGAAAGATACTTGTGGAAAATAAAAGAGAATGGCACGACAAATTGCCTGAAGCATTATGGGCCTATAGGACTACATACCGTACTCCTACTCAGTGTACACCATATGCTTTAGCTTTTGGGGCTGAAGCTGTCCTCCCACTTGAGGTCGAGCTCCCTTCGTTGCGTGTAGCAGTTAGCCACAATCTATCTCACGAAGATAATGCCCGACTCCGGTTGGAAGAACTTGATGGTTTAGAGCTTCGCTTGCAAGCTTATCAGAACCTTAAGTTGTACCAGGCCCGGATGGCCCGAGCCCATGATCGCCTCGTCCGACCCCGTGCTTTTCAGGTCGGTGAGTTAGTTCTTGTCTTGCGTAGGCCTATCATCTCGCGTCGTCGTCGAGGTGGTAAGTTTGAGCCCATTTGGGAAGGCCCATTTGTTGTAGAGCAAGTATACGAGGGTGGATCCTACTTGCTAGTTGATGCGAATGGTGTTCATCCCATGCCCGTCATCAATGGGCAGTACTTGAGAAAGTACTACGCTTGAGTTTGCACATCACAAGGGGCATCCCCCGCCACTTGTAAATATCCCTCTGTATAGATATAACTCTAAAGGATTTCTTGTACTTTTCGGCAGTCCGTGGCCACGACGATTTGTCCTCTACCACGTGATGTTCGTCATGCAGAGTACGAGATCATCCTCAAGGGTTGTATGTAAATACACCGTAAGGATGTTTGTGCTCACTTTCACATTCGCTAGTCACTTTAATGTTGTTGCACAAACCTTCTTTCTAGTCCCCTTTTAAGGGTTGGCGCTCCCCAGTTTTACTTGTCACCTTCGAGTGTGGTCTGGGATACCAAAACTACTAGCTCGAATTTCTATGGAATGTGATACTGGGTCCATCCTTGATCTATATTTGTCAAATATAGTGATGTTGACCCATGGTTCCTTTGTGAATTTCTCTACAAATTATTGTTGTAATTTTTCTCTCTCCCCAGTTTTATTCATGTGGCGAATATGGCCTGGGTTATCAAAGCCAACAATTTCCCCCTCTCTTCAAAATAAAGAAAAGTAATAAAATAAAAAAAAGGGAAGCTCTTAGTTGAGTAGAATCGGTTGCCCTTGTCACAGGAGGAACCCGGTTCTACACTCCAAGAGCCCAAAGTCCCTTAAAATTCTTTTCTTTCGTGAGGGAAGCTCTCAGTTGAGTATAATCGGTTGCCCTTGTCACAGGCGGAACCCGGTTCTACGCTCAAAGAGCCCAAATTTCCCCCAAATTCCCTTCTGTCTCTCCTAAAGCATTTCGATGACTGCTTAGGAGACGACTGTGTGTTCACTTCTTCGATTATGATTGTTCACTTTTAAAAGGATGTTATTTTCCCTTATTTGTGATGTGGTACATCTGGCTTTAGATGTTAACATCACTTCTTATGTGAATTTTGATCTTCGAGCAGAAAGTCGATCCGCTACTTCTTTCAAATGATATATCTTCTCATTGAGATCTTGATTTTAGTTACAATAGCAGTTCCTTTTGAATACATCAACGTTTCTCGTACTTTTCACAGGGTCCCATTAGATAGCATGGGTGTTACCACTGTGATTTCTTTAATAATCATGAATATTTGATATAATGATTGTTGTTCTCAGTGGCAAGTGTGTCCCCTTGCCATCTCTATTCATTTATTATGAGATTATTCTTTTTACACGGTCGTATATATGTTCCTCTTTTTTTAGAGAGATGTATATCGATCGATTACCTCATGTTTTATGATTTCAATTTTGCTTAAGAAATTCTACTTGTATTTGAATTACTCATGGCCACGACGATTTGTCCTCTACCATGTGGTAGCTAAAATATAAGATAGAGATTTCTTAGATGACTGATTACTTCTCTTTCCCTCACAACACCACGCACATGTGCGTTGGGTGGTTGTAGAGGTGACTTTTGTCTTTTGTTCTGCTGTTGCGATCTGGTCAGGCAGGCATTAGACCTTTTGGGAAGCTCTTTATTCATTGTTGCGATTATGGTCAGATGAATATTGAGCTGTTCTCATTCGCCGTTGCGAATATGGTCAGGCGAATGTTGGACTCCTTTTTCTTTCACCCTTTGTCTCGCTGTTGCGATCTGGTCAGGCAGACATCGGGTTGTCCTAATTCACTGTTGCGATCTGGTCAGGTGAATTTTGGACTTTCTTCTTTTGTTCCACTGTTGCGATTTTGGTCAGGTGGACATTAGAAGTTTGGGAGGGCTCATTATTCGCTGTTGCGAATATGGTCAGGTGGATTTTGAGCCATTTTCATTCGCTGTTGCGATCTGGTCAGGCGAATGTTGACTCCCCTTTCTGGTTGGGTGCCCGACAGAGTCCCTGGGAGGCATACTTCACCACCTCTTCATTCCCCCTATTTTATTTCCTGTTTGGGGGTTGTTGAGTTTTCTTCTGACTCTTTGTTTCGCCGTTTCGAATAAGGTCAGGCAGACATTGAGTCATCCTCATTCACTGTTGCGATCTGGTCAGGTGAATGTTGGATTTTGTCTTTTGTTCCACTGTTGCGATTTTGGTCAGGTGGACATTAGACCTTTTGGGAAGCTCTTTATTCGTTGTTGCGAATATGGTCAGATGAATATTGAGCTATTCTCATTCGCTGTTGCGATCTGGTCAGGCGAATGTTGAACCCCCTTTCTTTCACCCTTTGTCTCGCTGTTGCGATCTGGTCAGGCAGACATCGGGTCGTCCTCATTCACTGTTGCGATCTGGTCAGGTGAATGTTGGACTTCTTTCTTTTGTTCCACTGTTGCGATTTTGGTCAGGTGGGCATTAGACCTTTTGGGAAGCTCTTTATTCGCTGTTGCGAATATGGTCAGGTGGATATTGAGCTGTTCTCATTCGCTGTTGCGAATATGGTCAGGCGAATGTAGAACTCCCTCTCTTTTCTTACTCCTTGTTTGCTGTTTCGAACATGGTCAAGCAAACCCGGAGTTGTCCCCATTCGCTGTTGCGAATATGGTCAGGTGGATGTGGGACCCCCTTGCTTTTCTCTATTCTGCTGTTGCGATGTGGTCAGGCAGATAGATGATTCCATTGCTTTTGATTACCATTATTTTCCTATGATTGTTACTCAGATTATTGATTTCCTTTGATTATTTCTTTTTGATATTTCTTTGATTTTCGAGTTATTACTTATTCCCTTCTCTTTGTATCATCTTAGATATTTGTCGTAGGTGATCGCTGAATTTTACTCTGTTCTTTGAGATTTCACTTCGACTTTGCTCGTGTGAACAAGGGATTTTCCTTGTCCTATCCTCCCACTTTGGTGGAGCGGATGATTGACCTGTTCTCTCACTTTATTGATCTGGTTCTCATTGGTTGATTGCATTTCCTTGGTGAGTTTCCTTGGTTGACCTTAGGGTTGTATCTTCCTAGAGTTAGGAAGGTCAACGCCAACATATACGGTTCACCCATTGTTTTCCGCATATGTTGGGGGTCCGTTTGTTGACCTCGATTTTGGCTCGATGGTGCTCGAGCCCTCCGATCGATTTCATCGAACATCGTCGAGTCCAATTCGAGCTCGAATCGACCCGACTCGAGCCGGACCAGACTCGACTGTGTTCAGTTAGACTCAGTTGGTCTGTTTTTGTCGCATCGTACTTGATTTAATTTGAATTGATTATTATTTTGAGCTCAATTTTGTGTGATTAATTTTATTGAGCTGGCTCGAGCCCGAATCGACTCAAATCGAGTAAAATTCGGACTCGAGTCTAACCCGATTCGAGTCAATTTTAGCTTGGTTCAACCCAATTTAATTCCATTAAAATCCATTTTGACTTTCTATGTGTTTTGAATTTATCTGCAAAATCCGGTAATTTAATCAACGGCTTTGATCAAGAGAAATCTTTGTTTCAGCCAAAATCGCGCACCTCAGCGATCCTCTGTGGTTCAAGCAGACATCGAGCAGGGAGCAATGCTATTCACGGCAATGTCGGACGCTGGAGCACGATGCCAAGATTTGGCGGGCTTCCTCTCTCGGCAACGGATTCGATTTACCCAAAACGAAAGCGTTCTCTCTGGGCACTCTCCCCCCACGCCTTCTCCCTCTCCTCTCAGCTCTCTTCCTCTCGTGCTCTCTGGTTCGCAGAAACGAAAGGAGCGGACGCCTCCTTACGATAGATCTCACGCCCAGCACTCACGCCTAGCTCTCCCTGCTCCCCGTCCCAGTTTTGCTCGGACCGAAGCAAGAGGGCCGAAACTCCTACCTCTCTCGCGTGAGCCAGGGGAGATCGAACCGAGCTCGTGATCTCGTTGGTTACAGCTTTGCCGAACCCGACGCTGCTCGTGCGACCCAGCTTACGCCCGATCTCCCTCTCCAGTCCGCGAACTTCGACCGATCCCGTCGCTCCCTGTGCTCGAAACGGGACCGAACCCGACGCCTCCTGGACCGATCCCTGCTCCCGTCGCCTCTGGCCGTCGATCTCTCTTCCCTTGCAAGGTGAGTATTTCTCCCTTTTCTTCTTCTTCTTCTCCCACCTCTTCTTCTTCTTCTTCTTCTTGTTTCCTCCCAAGCTTCCTCTTCCTTAAGCTTTACTTTATTTCTCATTTGGGATGTGATAAGTGAAGCTAATTTTGGCTAGGTTAATTGTGGATTGGGCTCTTGCGGTGTGTATGTCATCACACCATTAGTTCATTTGATTTCTAAGTAAATGTATTTATTCTCCATATTAGATTTCATGATATTTGGCATGGTTGATTTTGGGAATCATGTAGTAATTTATTTCCCTCTAATTTGTTGATCTATCTAATTTTTGAAAGGCAAATTAGTATATGGCCTTGCTTTTACTTCATGCTATGTGATTTAGAGCCTAGGTGTGAACTACAAAACACATGAGAGGTCATGTTATTGCTTTGTAAAGTCATGCACATAAAATGTTTGATGAAAAGCCTTTAAGGATTTCTTGAGATGTTTTTGTAGACAATTCATGAAGCATGTAGCGTGGTGTAACTAAATGTTTGGTGAATATATTTGGATGCGAAAATTTTACATTATTTCTTGTAAGTTTGGACATAATTATGTTTGCTAAACTCCCTCCAAACTTTCCTTGGTGAAATTCTTAATAAGCTTGGTTGAGATCTCCTTTTAAACTTGGGTTGATCTATGTTTCTACACAACTTGTTAAGTTAGTTTGTTTCGAAATGAATAATTTGTATGTGAGTTTACATCTACCTTGCGTAGCATGATTTAGGAGTTTTAGGTGTGATTGGTGGTAAGCCTCAAGAGATCATGTCACTCTTACATCAAACCATGCATATTAAGTATTTGATGAAATGCTACCAAAGAGAATTTAGTCAATTTTGCTTGCATTGAGTTTTTTTTTTTTACTTGATAAGTTAGTTCATTTAGAAATTGCCCAAATAGATTGTTTGGAGTTTTGTTAGCAAAAATCTGAGAATAAAACCTCTTTAAGTTGTTTGTTTTTTTATGTCTATATCTCTTTGATGGAACTATTACCATGTTGGCTTTGAGCACATTTTGGTAAGTCGTTTAGAGAAATTTGGTTGAGATTTAAGTGTAAACCACTGTTTCCATGAAGATTTGTTTCATGTAACTTTGCAAAGTTGCATACTAAGTGTTTGATGAGATGTCACAAGGAAGAAGTTATGATATTTTGGTAACTATGTTTGAAACACATATTGTTAATACCTACCAACATGCTTTAGTTTGCGTATCAAAGCTTTGACGACTTGTTTTGAGATGTAATCTTGAGTGAGGGTAATTCCCCTCCTTCATTCTAAAATTTGGAAGACTTTAAATTTCCTTTCATGTCAATTTCGATGAAGCATGGGTGTAGAGAGTTTGTGATTATTTCGCTTGGTGTAGACTTATGAGTATTGCATGTGTAAATCCTTAGATTTCATATGGGAAGTGTTATCCAAATGTCTTGAACTGTTTAAAACTTTTGCAAATATTAATTAGGTGTACTAATGTCTCTTATGGAAAAGGTTTATGTATGGCATTTGATTGCATTATAACAATTTTAGTAGAGGCATGTGAAATGATTTAGCATATGTTTTATAATCCCATTTGCAATCTTTAAAAGCATCAATCTACATGTCTATAGGCTTCTATAATGCGGTATCATTTGAAATTTGCTTAGTTAAGTAAAAGGAAATCATTAGAGAGTATACTTACGCACTGTTCCATTTACATTGGCAAAAACAAAAAAAGAATAGAACAAACAAAGTCTCTTTATACGCCTATACATGCCATTAAACATAAAAGCTGAAAGAGCATGAATTGGTAGCTTCGACATACATACATAGAGTATTGCATTTAATTTTATATTCAAAATCCTACATGAATAGTAATTGGTGGTTACATTGGGTTTTATCAATGAATGCTTCTAGATTGTCATATTAGCACACAAGAAAGTTTGTTTGGAACAAAGTTTATTTTACAAAGCGATGGTTTAAATCATGTTTTCATGCATATTTGTGTTGGATATTGTAGTTTTCTTATGCGTCGTTGCCAACTAATGATATTTGAGTTTCTTTTGGAAGAGTCTTATATTTAGAGAGTTTTTGTGAAGCGTTTCTCCTTGCTTTTATTTGAGGTTTCCGCACGAGTCGTTTTGAGTTGCAAATTCGAGGAGTTTCTTTTGATTGAAGACGTCTTGTTTTGCTTTGGTTGGAATGATTTATTAACGGCTTTGGATTTCGTTTTATGCGACGAGTTTTTATGGGTGGCTTTACAATGAGAAGTTTTCTTTATAAAACTTTCTCGTTGGAAAGCTTCGTTCTTTTTTTTTTACCCCACTCCAAATGAAGAATAAGGTACTTGATTGTGGGTTGTCGGGTAGAATTTCGTGTTAAAAAGAAAGAATTGTAGTAAAAAAATCTTGTAAAAATTTTGTATAGTTTTTGTGTCAAAACAAAAGAACAAGAAGAGAGATTTTGGCGGACGATCTTTACAAGATTTCTGTGGCACTTTTGTTTAGAAATTCTTACAAGTTATGTTGGGTTTGATTGAACTCGTATGGAAAGATCTCCTAGTGTCTTTTGGGAAGTGA
Organism: Dendrobium huoshanense; assembly: GCA_016618105.1. Lineage (NCBI taxonomy): Eukaryota > Viridiplantae > Streptophyta > Magnoliopsida > Asparagales > Orchidaceae > Dendrobium > Dendrobium huoshanense. The sequence goes on from CM028348.1 coordinate 26,343,342, forward strand.
TTAGTACTTCCTTATTGGAATTAAAATCTTTTAGCGGTTATTGCTAAGGATAAATTTTGAGGTTTAGATTTTAGGAAGTTTTAGGTTAGACTCTCTTAAAGTCTCTTTCTATATGATGGATTTTGGAGTTTGAGGTATTAGGGAACTTTAGGTTGAGAAGCCTTTAGTGTCCTTTTGGGAGTAAGATAGTTCTTAATTATTTGAATTAGACCCCTTTAGTATTAGTTTCTAAAAGAAGAATAAATATAGAATTTTTGGGAGAAATATAAAACAAAAGAGACTCTTATTTTGGATTTAAAGTTAGGAAGTTGATCCTCTTAGTTGATATAATATTTGTTTAGAGTGTGTCGTAGGTGGATGTCTTAATCGTATCAAGTGCCTCGTTTGGAGTGGGAACAACAAAAGGCATCGTTGATATAATAGGATGCACTTGACTTTTACGAAGTGTGTCCAATAACAACAATGCCCACATCCCTTTTTCGTATTCGATTTTCGTTTTCTCTTTCTTTCTTTTGCATTTAGTCTCATTTCGCTTTGCCGTTAGCTTTCTTTGTCGTTTCTTTTGCGCTTTGACACTATGCACGTACAAAATAAGGAGAACCTAAAAGACAAGCGGCCCAACAAATAACTAAAAGGTACGTTCTTTTTTTCTTTTATGCATTGCAATTCTTTCACTTTATTAACTGCTTATAGAACTGCTCTAATACACCTTTTTTCTATGTTTTTTGCGAGGTACATTGTGGAATGCAATGGATAAGGAGCGTTGGAGCACTTAGAACTGGAGCTAGGACAACCGGACCTAAGCATCAGTCGTCCCTACTCATCTAGTAGGGGCGCTACGGGCGGAACCACCGGGTCGTAGCCCCCGGTGCTGTAAGACTACTAAAACTTAGAAAACCTTTAGGGGCTTAGATGTTTGCACGTCTCCCACCCTTAGGGCCTTAGAAACTTCAATTATATTTAAGATTGCTTTTACTTTTTTTTTTAGATCCCTAAAACCCTGTGACATCCGTATAGAAGTCTTAGGAGTTAGAAAACAACACAACTTTCAATCCTACAACTTTAGTGACATCTAAGGACAAAAATTAAGGACCGAGTCTTAGAAAACATAGACTTAGGGTGCATATTCCTTATAAGATAGAGACTTTAAAACAAAAACTTAGTGACACGTTTTCCTAGATTTGGATTTTCTTTTCTTAATTCATTAATAATCAACTAATCAATGTTAACATAATTCATAAAATATGTTAAAACACATAATCCTTAATTAAACTATTATTAATTTTTAATAATCGTTAAACTTTAAGGTCTAAAATGTAAACCTAAATCAGTCCTAACTAATTTAATAATTGATTCATAACCAACCTAAAATTTAAAAGATGTAGATTATATTAGGAGATTAAAATACAAATTAAATTCATTAGGATTAAAATATTCTTAAAGATCAAACTTAGAATAATATTTTAAAAAAGTAATCAACAAATCCCTTAATACACAACAACCGCTCCAAAAGTGAAGTTTATTGGATGGACTACTCCGGGCTGCGGGGCTAAGTGTCCTAAGGAGGCTGGTTCCTCGAGCCTGGTGGCACAACGCCACGAATGAATCTAATGGAGCGTTAAAACCTAAAATTAATTTTTTTAATTGGCTTAATTCAAATCTTAATAATAAAAAATGTTTAATCTACCCTTTTCTTTTTCTTTCTTTAACAACAAACTGTGATAATCAAACAAAGTTAATTATCACTGGGTAACCCAGGCCTACGAGGCTATTAAGTTAGCCCCAAGGAGGGTGAAATAAACCTCACGGCCTCGGTGTGAAACAAAGGTGGTAGTTAATTAAACATTAAAAATAAAAGATACATAAAATCAATCCTAAAACACTAAGATTTGAATTTTAATTAAAAACTCTTCTTTGTCCCTTTCAACAAACAAATCAAATATACATACAATTCTAACTAAAACTATCCTACATAGGACCTACCAAAACCACACAGCTTTCACATACTTAGATGAGTTTGATAGGGCACGACTATTAGCTTTAGGTTAGGCTGTTGTTTTGCTTTACTTTTCTGTACTTTGTTGTGACGCCCTGCATGTGACCCGTGTGCTGATTGTTTTCGCTACCTGTTGTAGCTTTTCTGTGATGTTGTTTCGTACTGTTTTGTTAGCTACTCTTTTCTTTCTTGCACTGTGGTTGTGACGTTAGAATACCCATAGGTTAGGCACGCTCTTTTACACTAATGTTGTCTTCCTGCAGGTGGCCGTGCTCATATAATGCTGCTAAAAAGGGGGCTAAAAATTAATAATAATTATTCATAACTGCTTTAGGTACCTGCTTCAGCTGCTTAGCCCCCAATAATCAGAGCACGGCCAAGTGATTGATATGAGCATTTTAATTCATATATATAACTGCTTGGATGAATTTTTATTATAACTGCTTAGGATAACCCCTGCAGGAGAGTCTAGATTTTCCATTTTTAATAATGTAATGTATTTGATAGTAAGTTTTGTGAAGATCTTAAAATGAGGCATTTTTAAAGAGATAGGAATCCAAAGGGAAAAGTAAACCCCCATAGAGGGTTTCCTTTTTCATTTGGATATCCTTTTGGAGCATCCGCTACGAGGAGTCCAAAGGGAAAAGTAAACCCCTACAGGGGGTTTCCTTTTTCATTTGGGCATTCTTTTGGAGGACGTACTACGAGGAGCCCGAAGAGCTGAAGATGATCCAAAGACGAATCAAGGAAGTGAAGAAGAAGACTGAAGGCTGAAGATATAAAAATGCCTTATTTTAAGATTTGCGTCGTTTCCGGGTTGTTGTCGGTGGAGCCCGACCACCTTTACTTACTGTACTATGTGATGTAATATTGAATGGCACTTGCCATGGACATTTCTTTTCCGTGAGATTTCGTTCCTTTTACTGTTGTTTGTTTACTCTGATTGCGCAGTAGAACCAGCATGCTTTTTATAGGTTTCTTTCTTGCATGTGCTTGTGTCTGACCGTTAGGCTCTTTAGGGATAAAATTTTTATACTCGTAATTATTAAATAAAATTTTTAAGATTAATTCACATAGAAACCATAACGATTCTAGGAAATAGCCAGAATCGTCTGGGGTAGCATACATGCATTCTCTCACCTTTTAGACAAATTTCCCCGCCTGAGGGTAGAGTCCGGATAATCTGGCCTATGAGGATGAAGTGCCGGACCTGGGGAAATTTAGTCATTCAAAAGTTATTTTTATAAAGCCTTTTTTAAAATTCATACATATCTGATTTGGAGACTTCAACTAGCATAAATTGCATTAGTAACTAATCGAAATCAAAATTTAATTGCATTAGTTTTAGGAGCATTATACCTCTCATAAGTGTGGGATCAATTAGGGATTTCTCTAGTTTGTCGATCCCAAATTCCGTGTCTAAACTACCCACCCTTCTTCATACAGACTGGACAGCATGGATTTTATACGATTAGGTGGTTTTAGCTGGCTTCCTTTGTCAGGCAAGGAATAAGTCCAAATTGCATTAGCTAGGTCGTAGATGTTAGTGTTGTGTGTGCAACACTACGTCTTTTATAGATTTAGGGTCTAAAGGTGAGCGGTACGAGTGTACCCCTATACACCTTATTGGTGGGTAAGCTATCCATCCTTTCGGAAGCTATTAATCCTGCCCATCCGCGTCAAACAGATGACGCCACCTCCCTCTTCCTCTCATGCTTGTTCGAATGCGTGATCTCTTTTTTTTTTTTTTCTCCAGTTTTTCCTCTTCTTCGAGCCGACCGGATGTTGAATGAACAATGTGTGATTGATTAAGCCAATTGGGACCTTCTTCCCTTTGATTAGGAAAACCTAGAAACCCCCTTGCACTAAACCCAACAGAGGAGATAATCTAACATCCTTAATCGAGAGTCTTCTTAGATCGAGGTCTAAGATGTAATTAACTACGGGGGCTTGCGCCCGTAGGAAACCGATCCCCACAATCAAATAAACCTCATTCGAGCTGATGCATCGAATGGGGGAAATCTCGTGAATTTTTTGGTTATAGATATTATTATCCATCGAGGTTGTTAGGTGAAAGCCGCTATCCTCCATGGCTAATCGTATCTATAACTCCATCTGCTCTTCCATCGGCCTGCTTGTGCCGGGTGTAAAGGTCTACGACCATTTTGTCCTACGGGATAGTGTGATCGTACCATTTGCATTCGAACCACACGAGCGGAATCCTTTCGGAGACCCACAGGTAGGTGTTCGTTCGCCCCACATGCGCTGTAAGCCCACCGCAATGGACATCTTTGATGAGCTGCGGTCGCCATGATGACTCTGGTATGCAGAGTTGATTTCGTTTGAACAAGAACCCATGTCGAATGGAGTATTCCACATTCGAATTATCATTTTGGCAAGCTTCCCATATAGTTCCAAACTCTGGGTCTGTTGCATATAACTCCTTCAAGCACTCTAGTCCGGTAATTTCCGTTCTCAGTTGAGGGAGGAGGATGTGGCGCCGGCTGAGGGTGTCAGCCACAATATTCTGTTTTTCGGATTTGTGCTTCAAAACGAACGAGAATCGTTGCAAGAATAAAACCCATCTCGTGTGCATTCGATTAATGTGCTTCTGTTTGTTGATGAATTGAAGTGTCTGATGGTCGCTACACAGAACAAATTCCTGCTGCAGTAAATATGGCTTTCATTACTTAAGTGCTCGCACCACTGTATAAAGTTCTTGCTCATACACGCTCCACTTTTGACGAGAAGGACATAGCTTCTCGCTAAAGAACTCCACGGGACGATTCTCTTGACTGAGGACAGCCCCAATACCAATGCCCGATGCGTCGGTGTCAACGTTGAATGGCTTTTCGAAATTGGGTAATGCTAGCACGGGGGCGGAAGACAAGGCTCGTTTGATCTCTTCAAAACTACTCTCCTGATCACTACCCCACTGAAACTGCTTCAACTTTAGACAATCGGTGATTGGCGCCATTACAGAACTGAAATCTTTGATGAACCGGCAATAAAAATTTGTTAGTCTATGGAAGTTGCGAACATCCGTGAATGACTTGGGGACTGGCCAATTTGTGATAGCTTCCACCTTCCGCTGATCTACTTGAACACCTGCGGCCGAGACAACAAAACCAAGGAAATATACATAAGAGGCAGCAAATTCACACTTACTCGGATTTAGATACAATTTATTTTTTCGGAGAACAGAGAAAATCTCTGTTAGGTGCGCCACATGATCGATCAACGAGGCGCTGAAGACAAGAATGTCGTCAAAATATGCGACGCAGCTGATGTTCAAAAATGGTTTGAGCACATCGGTCATCAACCGCATAAAAGTAGATGGAGCGTTACACAACCCGAACGGCATGACTTTCCACTCGTAGAGCCCATGGCGGGTTTTGAAAGCCGTCTTCCACTCATCGCCGGGTCGAATTCGAATCTGATGGTAGCCTCTCTTGAGGTTAAGTTTGGAAAATACAGTAGCTCCCGCAAGCCTTTCTAATAATTCCTCCACCCGTGGTACAGGAAAACGAAACTTAATTATGATCTTATTGATGGTGCAGCTGTCCATGCACATTCGCCAGTTGCCGTCTTTCTTTGGAACCAGAAGCGTCGGGACCGCACAAGGACTGAGGCTCGGCTGAATTAAGTAGTTTTTTAATAAGTCATCTACCAGCTGCTGAAGTATCTGATGCTCCTTCGGGCTCAGTCGATGATGAGGTAAATTCTGGAGGGTCGATCCAGGTACAAAATCAATTTGGTGTTGGAGATTTCTTAAAGACGGTAGAGAAGAGGACCCCTCCGTTAGAATGTCCTAGAATTGCTCTAACAATTGCTCCACGGAGGACTGATCACCAACATTGCTGATTGGAACTGATTCACGGATGACCAACGCAAATAACAGACTATCTTCTTTCCAGGATGACAATAGACTGTTACCTGTGACTAAGTGCAGAGCAGGAGTTGCCATTTCGGTCTTGTCCCCCATTCCAAAAGAATGTGGAAGAAATAGGAGTCGTTTACCTTTCCACTCCACATCATAGGTATTAGCCCGTCCATCATATACAGCCCCAACGTCAAATTGCTAAGGTCTGCCAAGGATGAGATGGCATGTGACGCCCCAAGACCTAACTTGGAAAGAATTTTAGTCAATTCATTAAACCATTTACCAGAGCTATCTATAGTCATCAATAACAGTCTACCAAACAATCGATAATTAAAACATCAATGTACAATTCCATTCATACCTCAAAAGATCATATACATTACTCAGGAGCTACACTATGAACACAACACAAGAACTGAAATCTATCATGTCCTGAGTACAAAAGCATCACTATCACCAAAAAGAACAAAAACCTGAGGATTCCAGATCAATCTCAATCACCTGCTCCCTTGCCCCGACCTGAAAATATTAACCACATATAATGAGCTTCAAAAAGCCCAACAGGTCACCTAATACCTATAACCGAAATTAAAGCACGGTACTAGAAATAATATGCATGTCAGTCAAGCGAATCCATAACAGTCAATTGCACATGATCAATGAATCTATGCATATACGAAAATCAGTAGTCAATACACAATCGATAAAATCCATAGTCAGCGATAGGAGAATCAATAAACAGTAGGAAGAAATCCATAAAGCTCAATAAACCAGTACACACGATACATCTTGTAAGAATCCAATCAAATTAATAGAAGAAAATCATCGTCTCGATAATATCAATAAAATCAATCTCTATCAATCATCTCTGGTCAAAATCAAACCAATACGTCGTAAAAGTGATTGAAATCAAATCAATACAGTAAAACATATTCCATATCAGTCAATGAATCACATGCAGCAGTTCAATACGGTGTATCAATGAAATGATAGTATCAATGAGTCAATATCAATAAATCAGTATCAATGAATCAATAGTATCCATGTTCATAGTATCAATAAGTCAATGCAATATTGATATCCATATCAGTAGCAGTATCAATGCTCAGTGAAATAATGCGAATATCAATGAAATCGTACAGAAAATCCGTTTAAAATCAATTAAATCAATAAATCCATCACGAGATCAATATGTCAATACCGTACACATGCACTTCAATACAATAGTCTTACTGAACAAGTACAATCACTGGCTATTAAGACGTTTTTCAATCCATAGTGCTGTTGTAGAAATCCATAAATATACATCTGTTGGTTCAATAAGAGTCGTCACTCTGTGCCCGTCGGCATAAGAATCTCCTTATGCCTCCCAATCATTATATCAATGATCAATAGAGGATATCGCCAAACCCTTTTTAAAGGAAAGTTCGTCGGCCCACCATTCTGTACAGGTCAAGTCAATCTCCAACCAACAGTTCAACCAGTCTTCACTTGTCTTTCAGTAACAATAATCATATAACAATCATATATTCACATTCGTATGCATAACAGTTCAAATCATCAATTTCAGAAAATCAGAAATCGTACGAAAATCCAGTGGCATAACGGCAGTATACGAAATTTACACAAAAATCACAGAATTCACAAATTACCAAATTAGTACAGAATGTTCACAACAACATTATAAGACTTTTATTCTACTGCCCAAATAATTTCAGACATCACCCGAAATTACAGTCAAAATAAAACACCGCCAAATCAAAACTATCCGGTCAAAAATCTCCAGAAAATAATCAAATCGTGTAGAAATACCATATCAGAACATATCAAAAGTTGTGCGGTAAAACCTTCGTCAATACAAAATGATGCGCGTTTTTCGGTAACAAAAATACAAATCTGAGCACAAAAATGCCAAAACTCGACATCTTCGAAAACAGAAATAGGGTTCGAAGTCCTTACTGCGAGATAAATACTTTTCTCAACAGCGACGACGGACAAAAAGCGCTCCGCGGCCTCCGAAATACGGCTTTTCCTTTGTTTTCCTTTTCCTTCTCTCTCCTCAGATATTTTGAAATAAAAAATGATTTTCTCTCTCTCAAAACGAGCTGATTTCCTTTTAATACACACCTGATCGGCCCGGCCGATCGCCACATCGTCCAGGACGATCTAAACAAAATCCAATCATCAGGACGATAATTAATTTTTCTCTGACGATAAAAACCCTTACTCACTAACTTTTTCCATGCACTGATCGTCCCAGGACGATCCAAAATCGGCCCGGACGATCCACTTAAAAAAAAATCAACTGTTTCACTGATCGTTCTGGACGATCTCAACATCGTCTCGAACGATCCTAGAAGGAAAATAAAGAAACGAGCTCTCACAATCTCCCCACCTTAGAAAAATGTCGTCCCGACATTTCCCTAAGGGTCCGAAGCAAATCGAGATAAAACAAATCCATCCAAATCCAAATCAAAATCAAAACTCATCGAAAATCATACAGATCACACAATTCATTCAATCACATGTCACTATGCATGATATTATGCCAATCAATCAATTAGTCAAATCGTCTTACCAGTAGAACTTTTTGGTTGTCGTTGATCTTCATAATACTGTAAACTGTTGACACGTGGCACCACTGGAGGAAGTGCAGGAGGTCGTGGCGCAACGGTCTCCCGCTTACTATTTCTAACAGCTCTATCATTCATCCGATTCATTGATCTTTCACTATAGGCTCTTGAGCCAATAGTCTTCTGTCCTGTACCAGAATCAGTTCTTCCGCCCAATTCTTTCTGAGGGCAATTTGCTGCTCTATGTCCCTGCTGTCCACAGTGAAAACATTATCCCGTCAATAAGTAACACCGACCTGTATGCCGTCGACCACAATGAATGCACTCACTGGAACTACCAGAAGATACTACTGATGCAGATCCCTTCGACTCACCATACTTGCTTCTCTTATCTCTATCTCTTTCTCTACTCTATTCATCTCTTCTGCTTGATTCATCTCTACTCCTTCTGGTGGCTTCATATCTTGATACTGGTGTTGCCAGATCAATCTCTATAAGTCTGGCCCACTCTACTAACTCAGAAAACTCATGAATCCGTAAGGGTACTAACAGATGTCTCAGCTCTCTATTCAATCCTTGCAAAAATCTCTAACATTTTTCTTCAGCAGTAGGGATCAAGTGAGAAGCATACCTAGCAAGTGCAGTAAACTCGGCCTCGTACTGCATCACTATTTTGCGTCTTTGTTCCAATCTCATAAAAGCTTATTGCATTTGTCGTTGAGCTAACGGATGTACAAACCACATCCGAAATACTGTAGTAAACTCATCCCATGTGATCTCAGCATTTGTCTTCCCCTGAAATTTCTCTCTCTATTGTCCAATCCACCATCTCTCTGCTTCTCCTTCAAACAGAAACACAGCCAAAGGTACCTTTCAATTTTTCGGACACTGCATGCTATCAAAGATCTTTTCTACTCTCATTATCCAATCTTCAGCAGCCTGGGGTCCTACAGCTCATTTGAACAACGGAGGCTTCAACTTATGAAACATCTGCAAATGCTTATCTGCTTCTTCTTTTTTACTTCCACTCATCTTACTATGTGCATCCCCCATCACATGTGCTATAGCAGTAGCCAACTGCATCATACTTTCTGAAGGTACTAGAGCTGCACTGTGTTGCTCATTTGGTACACTCGATTCCGGATTATCCATTTATCTTTTCACCTGCACAGTTCAGAATACATGATACACACATGCAACAATGTATGCAAAATGGTGCACTTAAAGCTACCCATTCTACCCAACCCTCACTCAAAACCTATAACTCTGGTAACAATCAATTCTTCCAATAACACTGCTCTGATACCAAAAAGTCTGTGACGCCCCAAGATCTAACTTGGAAAGAATTTCAGTCAATTCATTAAAACCATTTACCAGAGCTATCTATAGTCATCAATAACAGTCTATCAAACAATCGATAATTAAAACATCAATGTACAGTTCCATTCATACCTCAAAAGATCATATACATTACTCAGGAGCTACACTATGAACACAACACAAGAACTAAAATCTACCATGTCCTGAGTACAAAAGGATCACTATCACCAAAAAGAACAAAAATATGAGGATTCCAGATCAATCTCAATCACCTGCTCCCTTGCCCCAACCTGAAAATATTAACCACATATAATGAGCTTCAAAAAGCCCAGCATGTCACCTAATACCTATAACCGAAATCAAAGCACGGTGCTGGAAATAATATGCATGTCAGTCAAGCGAATCCATAACAGTCAATTGCACATGATCAATGAATCTATGCAGATACAAAAATCAGTAGTCAATACACAATCGATAAAATCCATAGTCAGTGATAAAAGAATCAATAAACAGTATGAAGAAATCCATAAAGCTCAATAAACCAGTACACACGATACATCTTGTAAGAATCCAATCAAATCAATAAAAGAAAATCATCGTCTCGATAATATCAATAAAATCAATCTCTATCAATCATCTCTGGTCAAAATCAAACCAATACGTCATAAAAATGATTGAAATCAAATCAATACAGTAAAACCTATTCCATATCAGTCAATGAATCACATGCAACAGTTCAATACGGTGTATCAATAAAATGATAGTATCAATGAATCAATAGTATCCATGTCCATAGTATCAATAAGTCAATGCAATGTTGATATCCATATTAGTAGCAGTATCAATGCTCAGTGAAATAATGCGAATATCAATGAAATCGTATAGAAAATCCGTAAATCCGTTTAAAATCAATTAAATCAATAAATCCATCACGAGATCAATATGTCAATACCGTACACATGCACTTCAATACAAAAGTCTTACTGAATAAGTACAATCACTGGCTATTAAAACGTTTTTCAATCCATAGTGCTGTTATAGAAATCCATAAATATACATCCGTTGGTTCAATAAGAGTCGTCACTCTGTGCCCTTCGGCATAAGAATCTCCTTATGCCTCCCAATCGTTATATCAATGATCAATAGAGGATATCGCCAAAACCTTTTTAAAGGAAAGCCCGTCGGCCCACCATCCTGTACAGGTCAAGTCAATCTCCAACCAACAGTTCAACCAGTCTTCACTTGTCTTTCAGTAACAATAACCGTATAGCAATCATATATTCACATTCGTATGCATAACAGTTCAAATCATCAATTTCAGAAAATCGGAAATCCTACGAAAATCCAGCGGCATAACGGCAGTATACGGAATTTACATAAAAATCACAGAATTCACAAATTACCAAATTAGTACATAACGTTCACAACAACATTATAAGACTTTTATTCTACTGCCCAAATAATTTCAGGCATCACCAGAAATTACAGTCAAAATAAAACACCGCCAAATCAAAACTATCCGGTCAAAAATCTCCAGAAAATAATCAAATCGTGTAGAAATACCATATCAGAAACATATCAAAAGTTGTGCGGTAAAACTTTCGTCAATACAAAATGATGTGCATTTTTCGGTAACGAAAATACAAATCTGAGCACAGAAATGACAAAGCTCGACATCTTCAAAAACAGAAATAGTGTTCAGAGTCCTTACTGCAAGATAAACACTTTTCCCAACAGCGGCGACGGACAAAAAGCGCTCCGCGGCCTCCGAAATCCGGCTTTTCCTTTGTTTTCCTTCTCCTTCTCTCTCCTCGGATATTTTGAAATAAAAAATGATTTTCTCTCTCTCAAAATGAGCTGATTTCCTTTTAATATACACCTGATCGGCCCGGTCGATCGCCACATCGTCCAGGATGATCTGAACAAAATCCAATCGTCCAGGATGATATCTCAGGACGATAATTAATTTTTCTCGGACGATAAAAACCCTTACTCACTAACTTTTGCCATGCACTGATCGTCCCAGGACGATCCAAAATCAGCCCGGACGATCCACTTCAAAAAAAAATTAGCTGGTTCACTGATCATTCTGGACGATCTCAACATCGTCTCGAACGATCCTAGAAGAAAAACAAAGAAACGAGCTCTTACATGGCATACATCCATCTCTACGACATCACACAAGACCTCGCAGATGTAATGCTTCCCAAATGAGAACTGGACTCGGCATGTCTCCGTAACTGTAATTTCCATGCCTTTCTTCACCCAACTAATTTTGTACGGTTGAGGATGTTTTGTGGTCTTCAATTTCAGAGCGTGCACAACGGCACGAGAAATCACATTTTTCGTGCAACCGCTGTCAATTAGGAGATCACAAACCGTGCCCGCTATAGTGCATTTGGTTTTGAAAATGGAATGCCTCTGAGAGTGGCCCAGCTTACGGGGAGCCAGCAGCAATTTTTCAAGAACGCATACTACCGGTTCTCCTTCATCCCCGACAATGTCTTCCACATCTGTATGCAGTTCTTCTTCAAGTTGAGCCCCTTCCTCCTCAGCTTCCCCTTCCAACAATTGTAAATGTTGCCGGTTTGGACATTCGTTGGACTTATGTCCCGGTTGAAAGCATCTGAAACGCTTAAGTCCCTGTGGTCGTGGATATGGGTTTTCTCTGACTGGAAACTTCGGCTTAACTGGAGCCCTGGGATCAGAATTTGGCTTAACCGGATTAGATGATCCACCAGCATCAGCTACAGGTGGTGCTTTACGAACGATAGTTCCAGGTGGTTTTGTGGCCTCAACACCGACTTCTGAGAATGGTCTTCTATGACTATTACTTCGCTGATGTCTTCCCAACTGTATTTCGGCCTTGAGAGCGAAATTAACGGCTTCCGAAAGGGACCAGACGGAGCTCAACTCTAGTTTATCCTGAATGCTGTCCTTCAGCCCGCCTATATACTGAGCAACCAACTGATTAGAAGTCTCGTTGAGATTGTTTCTGGCCGACAGACGGTAAAACTCCTCTGTGTACTCACTGACCGAGCGACCACCTTAGGCACAATGTTGATATTTCAAATACAACATCTGCTCATAGTTAGTAGGAAGGAAATGCCCTCGTAGAAGCTGTTTCATTCGGAACCAGCTTCGCACTGCGCCTCGCCCTTCCCGTCGACGGGATTGCAGTAGCTGTGACCACCAAACACTCGCACCTCCCTTGAGGCGGCAAGCCACGTACTTGACCTATTTCTCCAGTTCGATCTCCATGTAATCGAAAAAGTTCTCTACGGCACGCTCCCAATCAAGATAATCCTTGATGTGCAATCGCCCATCGAAGAATGGTATGTCCAACTCAACTCGGAACTCGCCTTGATGCCGTTCACGTCCAGTAAAATGGCGAGGACGCCGCTCCACCAGATCCACGTCTGAATCAGAGAATCCTTCTAGATTGAAGCTAACACGTTCATCCTCAGAATCCAATAGCTCAGGAAGCAACGCCGGTCGCCGACGCCCACGGTTTGGGAATAACCGGTTTCCCTCAGTTGGTGTAACCGTTGGTGGTACAGGTCGCACCATTCGCGGCGGAACATCTCCGGTTCAGCCGAACGGTGGTTCACGCCGTAAAACAGCTGTAAGACGATCTACTGCTGCGGTGATATCGTCCAATCTCTTCTCGACTCCAGCGTGCGCAGCCCAAAGTGCCTCCAGACTTCAGTCTTCCACGCTCGTCGCACGCTTGCTGGACTCTGCCATCTCTCTAAGTCGCTGGCTCTGATACCAAAAACTGATGTGGTATGCTGAGGAAGAAGCAGGTTCACAAGAACTGAACAGTAATGAAGGCAATGGAACAATAATGGCTAAAGCCAAATAGTGTATTTCATCAACTGCCTTTCTCATCTTCTATGGAAGAAGATAAACAGTGAACTTACTATTAAAATTAGCTACTGGTAAAGCAGGACTTGTACCTGTAACTAAATAGGGAAAATAAGGTAGTGGAGCAGACACTAGCTAACAGAAATGCAGAAATAAAACTAACTAAAACAGATAAAGTAAAAAAGAGTAATTAAAGGATAAATGGCAGCAGCCGCAGGACTTGATGCACCGCATCAAATTCCTTCACCCAGTTAAAAAGATCCAACTCAAAATAAAAATGGCAGACTACATTCCACCTCATGATAGAGCGTATCCTCCAATTTTCTTTATCTAAATTATTCTACGAACTTTAAATATGAGATTTAAAAAAATTTCAATTTTTATGTTTAATTTCCAACATGATTTATTCTATCTTTTTGTTTGCTATATCAAATGACAGAATATTGCAACATTATTGTGTTACTATAAACTCCTTAAGGAAATAAAACTAATCTCTTAAATATTGATGTGCATTTTAATATAACAGTTCAAATTGTATTAAGAAATTCTAAAGTTAAGCGTGCTAGTAAGGAAGCAATTCTGGGATATGTGACCTCTTTAGAAGTTACACAAACAGGACAAAACCTTGACGCCATTAGGTCAATTCAGATAATGTACGTCTGGATAGTTAAGAATTTGAGTTATTACATAATAGTATCAGAGTGTTACACCAGCTAGAAGATAGACACATGCCTTTAGAATCGTATATATTTAGTGTATGAATCTGGGTTAAGGAAACTGACGAAGATGTTACACCAGGACAAACCTTGATGCCATTTGATCAATTCAGATAATGTCTGGATAGATAAGAATTTGAGTTATTACATAATAGTATCAAAGTGTTACACCAGCTAGAAGATAGAAAGAATCGTATATATTTAGTGTATGAATCTGAGTTTAGGAAACTGACGAAGATGTTAGCTATCTAAATGGGGGGATTGTAAACTTTTTAAGAAAAATAAAACTAACTTTTTTAAACATCGAGATGCCTTTTGATTTAATAACTAAAGTTTCATCAAAAAACTTGAAAGTTAAGCAATAATCTTAGGATTATTGATCTGCTAGAACGTTAGGAATTAATCCAAAGCAAATAATATCTCGATAATTAAAAGTTTCAACTATTACCGGAACGCATGATTAGATGAGTCATACACATGCATTTTGAATATATTTTTTATTTGTAATATTCTTATATTCAATAAAATAAATTAAATAAATAAATAAAAACATTTACAAAAGCTGATGATATCACGCCTAATTAATTATTTTCTCCTCATAAGTTCCTTAACGCCGACTTAGATATTATCCCCCACCTTAAACGGCGCAGCGAGAAAAGCAGTATTAATTAATAAGTAATAGTTGACCTTAGGATTTCGTAATAACTCTAATGATTGTAGCGACATTATGAAAGCCGGACATGAGTTGTTTAACGATACGGAGATTGGTGGGGTGAAAATAAACAAGGCCTTAGTATTTAACTAAAAGAAGAGCTGCTCGTGGGGTGGGGCCGTGGGGGGTCCATGGGGCAATGCCCATTTTTTTTTTAATTTCCCAATCATTAACATCCTGCATAATTATAGCATTGTGGAGGGTTCTTTCTGTAAGAACGTATTTTTTTTTTGAAAGTAATTTAATTCTAAATAAAAGAAAATTTTATATATTTTAGTCTTAGAATGATTGATTATGCCTAAGCACTCAATAATTAGATCAAAATGAGCTTAAGAAATTAGAGTGATATAATAAATAAATAAAAAATATTGGCATTATAACTCATAATACATGTTTTCTTCTCAAAGCTCTCTTTGAAATATCTCAATTCGGCTGCTTGTTCTATCTTTTCTCTCTGTTTCTTTCTACGTAGCATTGTCAATTATACAAAATTCTTATATTACCTATTCATAATTTTGTATTCTAACAAATATGCCATATATATATATATATATATATATATATATATATATATATATATATATATATAATATATATATATATATATATATATATATATATATATATATATATATATATATATATATATATAGAGAGAGAGAGAGAGAGAGAGAGAGAGAGAGAGAGAGAGAGAGAGAGATTTGTGTTCTTATTACTCAAAATAGATGTAAATGATTAATATCCTTATATTTATTTATAGAAATATACTTGAAAGTTGCTTTTAGATGAAATTAACCTCATAATGGTAATATAAGGCATAGGTATTAGTGATAAATGATTATTGTCATTATATGTCAAGTGTCATCTTTGTCTTATAAATAATAATTTTCTTCTCCTTCAAGGGTTACTTGAGTTTAAAGCTTTACTATGAGCTCCTTTTGAGATCATTTATCATATTTTCTTAATTACAAAAATAAAACTACAGTCAACACTGTATAGTTATAATACGTAGGGTGTAGAATCAAAATTCTAGGTCCAAGAATAAACAAGGTTCAAACACCAAATTTATTGTTTGATCCTTATTTGAACAAAAATCAAACATTTATTTCGAACATAGGGGTTGACTATTAGACAAGGAAAGAACATTCGGAGTAGACCTTAAATATGATTTATGCTTCATTTGGGACGACTTTTTCAAATAGCTTTCTAGTACAAAATTTTTATTTTTTATACTAAAAAGTTACTTTAAGAAGTAGTAAGAAAGCTGTCCCAAATGAAGCCTTAAATAATAACGATGGATATTCTCAAGAAAATATTTAAACGATAACATTCCATTCATTTGATTGGGTTTGCAGTCGCCTAATTGTTCTTTGTCATAATCATAATATTATTTTATTTAATTATATTTGTTGTGAAACATTAACTCTTGTGTTTATAAGAATCATTAAAGTAATTGTCATTATAAGATAGTTAAGTGTTGATAAATTATCATTAATCACTCCTATTTAATATTAAGTATTATAAATTGATGCAGTATATGTTATATTAGAAATTTATTCGAACCTTGTTCAAGTAAGATTTGATAAATATTGAAAATATATTCACTATGTTTTAACTTGGTTATAATTGTGAATTCAAACAGTTCTAACATATTAGACTATAATTAACTTTGATTCAGTAGAATGCAATCACAATAACTATAACATACCATTATATAACTTTTATACAACATATTACAATTATAATAACTATAACACGATAATATATAACTTTTATATGACATATTACAAACATAATAGAAATAACATAACATACTACAACTTTGATATAGCATATTACAATTACAACATGTATAATATAATAGGCTATACTTTTGATATATTGGTTGCAAAAATGATAGCTATAACACAAAAAAATTGAATATCTTTCTCTATGTCTCATATGAGTATTCTAGCCCCTTAATACTGATGATCAAAATTAGTCTTTTCTTATTCAACTTTCCTTAGCCAAGAAGGATGCTTAATATACTCATTGATATCACAATAAATTACTCAAGTTTAACCTTATTCGAAGTCTTTCACACATATAAAACCTTGAAAACTATTGAATTTTGAATTTGAACATTGTTCTTCATTACAACTAGAGTTTCCTCCACCCTTTTAAGAAGATCAAGAGTATCCAATTGTCTATCGGTTTTATCTATTAAGCCACTACTCTATATGTGTGCTAAGTTGTGTAATACAATTTTATCTATTAAGCCGCTACTTTATATGTATGATTAAAATAATGAAGTATTTGCGTACATAAAAAACTAACTCAGATAAATCATTAATAAGCACAAAATTAAAAGTTTTGAAACATGCCCAAATCATATTTGAATTATATTCAAACTAATTTGAGTATTATTTGAGCAAGTTTTTGAATAACATTTAAACACGATTTGAACATTTTATGAGTATGATCAAAATATGATTTAAACATAGTTGTAATAGAGTACATGATATCAAATGCAATTTTTTGTTTATATTTTAGTATGCAAATAATTAATGTACGAAACTCCTACAATAAATTTGTACATTATTTACTTTTTAAACCTATAGGTCTCTTGTAGTATCTTTCTTACTATAACTTATACTTTTTTATAATGAATGCAGTCAAATCTAAATAATCAAAGGTATCATATCATTAAACTTGAATAATAGGGGGTGAGAACATATAGAAAAAATCATTAGGACGTTTTGCCACAAGCTGATCAAATGAACTATGAGATTGAACGAGATATAAATGAAGCTAAAAAGAGAAACGTTTGAGCAACTATGTTGTTCGAATTTCGCTTCACACTTAAGTCAAGAATTAGGACTTATATTTATATGTAGCAAGCGTATATTAGTTTGAAATGAATCTTTGAGCATATTTCTTCAAGAAGACAAGAACAATGTATATTCGATAAATTGCATGTATGAATAGATGCATTTATTTCATTGAAAAATTCCAAGCTATTTTTCAAAACAAACAGCTCAAAAAAGGCTATATAAAATAGTTCCACATAAAAAAAAAAAAACCCTCAACATATCTTATGCCCAAAAAAAAAAAACATCCAATTTGAGAGTTCTAACTCTTAAGCTTTGATGGAGATAGCTTTTAACCACTATTTTTTTGCGGTTTTCAAAATTTTTTGTACTATAAAATTACTATAAAAATAAGACTCTATATCAAAAGAACAGTATTTTTCAAAAAATTAGTTGTCTCAACCAGAAAAGTGGCATTGTAGGTAAGGAAGAATTTTCATGCTATGAGTAGAATATTCTTATCCTTTCCTCATGG
Organism: Dendrobium huoshanense; assembly: GCA_016618105.1. Lineage (NCBI taxonomy): Eukaryota > Viridiplantae > Streptophyta > Magnoliopsida > Asparagales > Orchidaceae > Dendrobium > Dendrobium huoshanense. Next base: position 26,361,733 of record CM028348.1, read on the forward strand.
TGGGGTATCCATAAATGGTTAATTAGAGAATTTTGTTAATTTGGCAAATTGAATGATGCATTTCTACTTATTGAAATTGACAAGTGCACCTTTTGATTAAAAAAATACACCTTTTGATTAAGAATAATTTTATCATCTAACATATTTTACACCTAAATTCCTTCATGTCATTCTCAAGAAGTGTCATACTCTCTAAGGTTTGTTTAAAGAATTTTTTATGTTAGAAATTTATCTTATATTTTTATTAGGTATGTCTAAGGATGGTGCGTGGTGGCTGATGTCTGACAATGATGACCGGTGGAGGGAGGTCGCAGCGGGGGTCGATGGGCGAAAACGATGGATAGTGGTGGGAGGTGACTAAGGCGACTTACAAGAGGCAGTAGGTGACGAGTGGCAAAGAATTTATAGTGTATTTGGAACAGCCAAATCTAATGATTTTATAATACACCAAAATTAAACAAAATTTTACTCTATATTTCTTTTACTTCAAATCAAATATCAATATTTCGAAACCCCTGCATTTGAAATACTTGAGCATAAGGTCAAATACTGTTAGATTTAGTGGAATTCAATATAGCTTCATCTATTGAAATTAATGTATTAGATCTCTCGATTAGAAATCAAAGAGTATATCACTTGAGCTAATTCTAAGATTAATTTATACAATGATATCTTCTTTAAAATAAGAATGTCATAGTGATGCAATCGCCCCATCAATGAAACCCAAATTTATTTTAAGCATTAAAATAAAAAAATCAACTTTGCTCGGAGTCAAATATAATATCCAAGGGTCTATAAAAATTCTCTTATATGTTAAGCCACAAATAATCTATGTATCAATTTCTACTATTTTTTTACTTAAATTATCAATAAATCCTATAAAAGAATTTCTTACCTTTATCATGTAGATATTTTCAAAAAAGAATCAAAATGAGAAATTTTAGTATGAACTTTTTGCATATTGCCTAATTTTATTATTAACAAGTGTTGATATATCATCAAAAAATCATCTTGATCGGGCACAATCTCGAGGCAAAATCAAATCGGAAACTTCAAAAAATTAAATCTGGGATCATCTGAACTCCGAGTTCAGCAAACTTACAGTCAAATTGATCGTCTCGGAAATATGAACCCAACGACACCAAATTCAACTCAATCCGAGCCCAAATGGGTCCAAATCAAGGACCCAAAGCACTATTTGAAGGTTCAAACCACAATTTGGGTTACCAAACGGTTTCCAAACATAACGTGCTTATAGTTTAATCGAGCGGCTCGACGAGATGAATCCAAAGAGCCCAAGATCTCCGAATTCCAACATCATTAAAACCTTCAAATGTCTGACGAACGGTACACGATCAAGGGATTCAATATTGACCGTCCATCCAACCACTCTCCATTTACCCCTGATCTTTCACCTATTTTACAAATCATGCCCCTCCAAAATATCTATAAATAGATCCCTTATTTCTCTTGAGTGGGGACCCAAGCAAGAAGAAGGCGAAGAGAAGAGAAGAAGATTAAGAGAGAAGAAACTCCTCCTCGACCACCACCGCCGAAATTTTGCTCGACTTCCAAATGACGCCGGAATTTTGCTCGACCTCCAAACAATGCCGGAATTCTGTCTGATCTCCATGCGACGTCGAAATTCTGCCCGACGTTCTAACTGGATTTCATTCCAGAAGTGATTCATTGTAATCTGATTGTCTTAACTTTTACGGACAAGTCAAGCTCTTGTATCTCAAGCAAACACTGGTGAAACTTTTTCAACTGGGTGTGGCCCAGTGGTTTTTTTCCTTTCCAGGGTTTTCACATAAAAATCATGGTGTTTCTTTTTCTTTCATGTTTGTGTGCTGGATATCCGTACAACACTGAGATAAAAATTTCTAACTTTATTGCCGCGTATATTCTAGCCCACAACAAATGTATTCATAAATATCATATCATAAATATTTAAAGTGAAATAATATAAGCACTAAAAAAATATTAATAATGTTGCGTCCTAGAATATTTGAATGTAACGTCATAGCTTTGTACGAAGATCCAGAACACAAGCAGAAATAGAGAGGGTGTAGCGTTCATAAGAAACACCAGAGTTTTTACGTGGAAACCCTTGAAAAATGGGGAAAACCACTGGGTTTGGCCCAGTTTGAATGAATCCACTAGTATTTACAGTTGATTACAAATGAGGCCCTTCCTTAGGAGAAGGCTTCGCTTGATGTCACAAATATACATCATATAGATCGTAGTCGGTAGGAGACTGGAGTCAGAAAGACCGTTATCTTGCGAGGGAGGTCAGAAGGACCGTATAGGAGGACGGTACTCCGACTAAACTCTGGGCATCAAGTGGTGGTCCGAGAGAAGTTCGGGCCTCAGATGGTGGTCCGGCAACACTCCAATGTCAAGTGGTGGTCTTCTAGTGGCACTTCAGTGTCAAAGGGGCACTCCGGCTTCGGGTGACACTTCGACGTCCTTGGATGGTATGGTGGTGGTTTGATAGAACCTGACGGTGTTGTATCAGAGCTCCGATGTCCCTTAGTGGTGCGGCAGAACTTTGACGGTGGTGCGACATAACCCTGACGTCCCTTAGTGGTGCGGCGGTGGTGCGGAAGAACCCCAGTGTCCCTTGGTGGTCCGGTGGTGGTGCGGTAGAACTTCAACAGTGGTGCAGCAAAACCCTGACGTCCCTTGGTGGATCGGCGGTGGTGCGGCATAACTTCGACGGTGGTGCGGCAGAACCCTGACATCCCTTGGTCGTCTGGCGGTGGTGCGGGAGAACTTCGACGGTGGTTCAGCAGAACCCTGACGTCCCTTGATGGTCCGGCGGTGGTGCGGCAGAACCTCGGAGTCCCTTGGTGGTCCGACGGTGGTCGAGGAGGAGCTAAGCGGCTGTAGCTTTCTTCATTCTCTTCCTTCTTTACTTAATGTGATTTAATAACATAGAATATTATCTGCAATATTTTGCTGCAGATATCTTCACATATATATATATATATATATATATTATTCAGTAGAAGTATGATAATCGTCCCAATTTATTATAGGCTTGACATAATTATCAATCATGAGTAGCTCATACAAATATATATTTTCGGACTATGCAAGCTTCGACGTCCAAAAATAGGGGGGGGGGGGGGGGGGCAACTGATACGTCATCAAAAAATTGCCTTGATCGAGCACGAATCTTGACGCAAAATCAAGTTGAAAACTTTAAAAACTAAATCGGAGACCATCAGAACTCTGATTTCAGCAAACTTGTAGTCGAACTGAGCATCTCGAAAATACGAACCCAACGACACTAAATTCGAGTCAATCCGAGCCAAAATGAGTCCAAATCTTGGACCCAAAGGGTTGTTGGAAAGTTCAACCACAATTTGAGATGCCAAACGGTCTCCAATCGTGACATGCTTATAGTCGAATCAAGCTGCTCGATGAGACGAATCCAACGAGCCCATGATCGCCAAATTCTGATATCATTAAGACAGTCAAAGGTCCATTGAACGATGCATGATTGTAGAAATCAAGATCGGTCGTCCATTCGAACCACTCCTAATTTACCCTTCATCTTCCACTTATTTACAAGCCATGCCACTCAAGAATTCTATAAATAGAGCCCCACTTCATCTTGAAAATGAGGAGGAAGCCAAGAGAGGAGAAGGAAGAAAGCTCCAGCCGCCTAGCTCCTCCTCCACCACCACCGGTGGTGCGACATAGCCGCCTAGCTCCTCCTCGACCACCGCTGGAGTGCTGTCGCACCACCGTCGGACCACCAAGGGACGCCGGAGTGCTACCGCACCACCGCCGGATCACCAAGGGACGCCAGAGTGCTGCCACACCACCGCAATAGTTCTGCAGCGCCACCGACGGACCACCAAGGGACGCCGAAGTGCCATCCGAAGCTGAAGTACCCCTTGACACTGAAGTGCCACTACCGATCCACCGCCTGACACCAGAGTGCCGCCGGACCATCATCTGATAGTGGAGTGACGTTGGACTTCTGCAAAACTCTCAGTTGATATTTGTAATCTGGTCGTCTTCATGGACAAGTCAGACCATTATATTTTACTCAAATTTTAGTTGAATCATTTTCAACTGGGCTAGGCCCCATGGTTTTTTCCCTTTCCGGGTTTTCCACGTAAAAAATATTATATCCTCGGTGTGTGAGCTGGATATGCGTGCAACGCTAAGACGTAAAATTATAACTCTATCGCCACGTATATTCTAGCTCGCAACAAATAATATTAAAAAAATCATTAATTTATGCATCCTCAAATAAAAATATCGGACTCCGTCACTTTAGTTGATTAATATGCACTGCCTTCTTCACGATGAACCCCTTTGTTTTGAAAAAAAATTAAAACGTTTTGGTGATATAGATAAAGTATTTGGGTGAGGACAAGAGGAAACGCACCAGACCGACAAAATCCCCTCATATGAGGAAAACGTGGGGTTTTGTAAGGAATAAAAAAAGCCAAATTCTCTTTAACATGTTTTCGATATTGCCACAATTTTCTTAGAAAATAAAAAAAAAAAAAAACTCAAAAGAAATGAATTATGATATTTTGAACAAAAAAATTTTAAATATAAATTTATTTTTAAAAATATATAATATAATTAAATTTTAATTAAAGTTTATGTCATAATTATCTTAAAATAATTCAAATTTTAAGATTTATGACGATCAAAATTTTATAAAATGCCATGAGGGAGGTGAGCAGAGTCGACGTACATGAACCGCATATAATGTGATACTTGAACAAATAGATAGTTATAATCACAGGCTTCTGTATCGCTCGAAACCATCTCGTTTTGGGCATTTTTTTAATCTTTTTTTTTGTAAGTTTATGGTTTAGCAGAGAAAATGAGCTAATTATTGAGTATTTCAGGCCTAATACTCATTCTATTTTGGGTTGTAATGTATTACAGGGTTGATTTCAATGCGATAAGACAAAAGAATTAAAATTATTGTTTGGTTTTATTGGTAGGATGAAAAATTTATCTTTATATACCTCATTATAATCAATAATATATATATATATATATATATATATATATATATATATATATATATATATATATATATATATATATATATATATATATATATATATATATATATATATATATATATATATATATATATATATATATAATAAGTAATATGCTTAAAAGTTTATTTTGAATGAAAACATCCCTCTTTATAGAAATAGGATTTGAAAGCTTCGCATAAAGAGTTACATGAACTTTCGAAAAAGTAGTTGTCCGATCACGGATCATTCCTCTTTCCAGCACTTCTTCACATCTTAGGATCTCAAAGCATGTGCAAGGATATGCAACAAAGTTTCCATATCTGCCTCCAACTATCTATTCAAGAATAGTAATGTTAAGTGTTTGATTATTTAGGTTGGAATACGGTCATATGCAATGTAAACCCTAAACCCATAATAATATAGAAACTATATTACCCACTATGAATACGATGCACCAGAAGACCGTTGACCTAAAGAGAAAAAAAAAGTCATAGTTATTAATTCAATTGAGAATAAGTATGCAGTCTAAACGAAAAAAGTGATGGAGTGGGATATGGATGAGAAGGTATAGGAGACAGAAAACTAATCCCTTGTTATTGTATGTATATATAAGAAGGTAAGAAAATAGGAGATGTGGACCTTTCTCTTATTATGATATATAGGAGTTAGACAAAGTTATTATTTTATAGGCTGCGTTAAAAGAATGAAAAATACTTGATTAAAAACCTGATAGATCAATCATAAAAAAGGCACAAGTTGATTGTTCCTTGTGTCCTTGATCCTCTATGCTAAATTCAGAAAAAGCAACTAACCACTTCCAATTGTTGTATTTTAGGATTGTTAGACAACCCTGAAAATAGTACGATAAGAGTGGATGGTTGAAAACAAAATAGTTGTAAGAACTAAATACTTCAACTTTGTGGCATGGGTAGAGAGTAAGGTGAGAAATATCTTATTTTATGTAGTTGAATAACATTTTCTTGTAGAATATGGATTTTTTGTTTTACTTAAGGGAGTAAATATGACATTATCCAAAGACATATAGATTATGTATCATTGTGTTAGATAAATTTCTTTATTAATATTATATAACACCAATCTCTATGAAATTTATTTTTTATTCATTCATTAATTCAATATAATTATTTATATATATTTATTATAAATATTCTTTCTTTGATTGACCATTTTTATTTATGTGTTATATAGCTCGTGAATTACACTCTATTGTGTTATAACATTGGATGTATGTCTACTATCTTATATCTCTAGGATTGCACATTTATTACACCTAACTCATAATCTCTTATGCTATAGATGTTGTGATTACACTATATAGTAACAAATTTGTAGTATGTTATGTCAAAATTATTGGATTCCACTTTGTTGTATCTACCATAGGTAACCTCTATTCAAACCTTATTTAAACAATATTTTAAACATGCCCAAATCTATTTTGAGTATTGTTCGAATCATATCTTATTTGAATAAGATTTAACCAATATTTGAACCTTATTTAAATTGTATTTGAACCATATAAGACATGTATACAAATGTTGTTTTAATCCTATTTGAATAAGATTTGAATAATATTTGAAAATTATTCTAATATTATTCGAACATTATTCAAATCTTATTCAAACAAATGCCATTATATTGTTGAGTTTATGGTTAGTGAGCTATGTCATATTGTAATGGTACTCTTTATTGGACAACTTCTCCAAAAGTTAAGAACATTAGATTCAATGCTATTTTATCTTACACACCACACCTTATTCTCTAAGAATAAGATTTAGAGGGCTACTTTAGTATAGTTATTGCATCCATGGTTGAATGATTGATTATATAATTGATGAGTGATGAGTAAGAAGATTTATAGTTATAGATATTGCTCTTATCTCATTGTCACAACCCGAGATTTAAAATGGAAGAATTTCATTTATTTTCTCTTTATTATCTTTCTCAATTAATTAACAACCATATCATTGACAATCAAAGCTAAGTAATTACATTCAGAAAAAATTAAAAAAAAAAACTAATTATATTACTACAATCAATATTTACATCCTAATTAAAGTTCAAAGTTTAAAATAATATATAAAATGTCTACAACATGCTATAAAAGAATATATAAACCAAAGAGCTGAAAAACTAAATTAAACTATCATCACTGCATAGTCTCGCTCTGCAAGTTCTTTACCTTTGCCTGAATCCATAAAAAAATCACGTAATGAATATATAACCCAACAAGTAACTAAAACTTACCATTGTACTCAATACAAAGTAAAAGAATTAATATATATGTTTCAATTCTTGTTAATATCAATCAATAATTTATAATTATGAGTAATAAGTAATCTAAAAAATCGATATGAATCAATAGTAAAACTAATATGATCAATAAAATTAAAAGATGTCCATCAAACTATAATAAAAATTAGTAAAAAGGGTTATTAATCAATGTGTCATGTCAGTATTTTATGTTAGTATACTATATCAATATGTCTATCAATGTCCTTGTTATATTCTATGTCATATTATATCATAAACTATACATATTTTATCAGTTCTACTTCAATTCTATTTATCAATGTATTATCATGTAAATGCAATCATGAATGTGATTATGAATATCAAGGCAAGACATCTGGCTTTAATGTGATATTTTTATTATTCTAAGGACCCTACAACTTTAACATGGAAATACTGTAAATGAAAAATCTAGGGTGCCTAGATCAATTAAAATAGTCAACTAACTAAATGAATTTTCAAAAAGAGTACTAGAGATTTACCTCCTATAGATTTTTGGTGGGGAGTACTAGAGATGAAGTGAAGACGACAATGGTCATGCGATAATAGTCGAGGACGGTGATTAGGTGATGATAGTGGGTGATGTTAGAGGAATTATGGTTGTTGAGTGTTGGTTGATAGACAATTGTAGAGGAGATAAAATATAGAATGAGTTATGATTATCAGGTGATGATAGTTAGATAGTTATAGTCAAGTAACAATGGTCAAATAATAGTAGTTGTTGGAAGTAATTGCCAGCATAAAAAATGGATCTAGAGTTCTTCAGGGGAAAACAAAATTATTTGACCCTTGATTATAATTTATAACATTAAGGGGATGCATGGTGTGCTTAAAAAAGACTACAAAGTATTTCTTTATTAGGGAAAACTAAAATTTGAGTGTTTGGTTTGTTGAAAAAGGAATACAATGTAAAATTCCAATGAATTTCTTTTCACTCCCTTGTTCTTTTTTTATGTTTTCTAAACATGCTTGATTTTGATCAAATTCCTTTTTCACCGCATGCCAAATTGAATTGTCATTGCATGCCACTGTTGCCGACCCATTGGTCACCGGTTGCTGACCATTGGCCGTCGTCGTCTGTCTGCCATAAACCACTTCCCAACTATCAATAATTGTTATCGTCTAACTGCCCACCGCAACTCGCTAATCGTCAACCACCACAGGCTGCGCACATTGTCAGTTCGACTCATCATAGCCCAGGAACAACCGAAAAAATTAGAAATCAAAGATGCCGGCTTAAGCACATAGGAAAGGAGGAGAGCATTTGTCTGATGATTGATCTGTGTCTGTTGCATTTGTCCATGAATTGATCATAATTATAAATTTAGCTTATCAAAATTTTTGTTTGTTTTGGGCCAACAAATTACTCAATATAACTCTGCGGTCTTTGATAAACTGACCCTAAATAGACTCTTGATTATCCAGGTAGATCGCGGAATTCTTTTTTAAGTTATTATTACTATAGGTTAAAGATTCTAAACTATAATTTATTTTTCATGATTGTTGAATGAGACAGCGAAGCTCTCATACGCAGAACACATGTACACCACAGGAACAGAGGAATGGAAATAGAGAAAGTATTATCTTATTATTAACAGTAATGTGAGACATATATATAGATACAATAGTTTATCTAGTTAAGATGTTCTGCTGTAACGATGTAAGCCTAACCTATTACAATTTACTTAATACTATGATTGCTGGTTGTATGCTTGGACTCTGATACGCCCTGGCAAAGTGACGGGTCGGGAACGACCGTTAGTTTGAGACGAAGAGCCTGAAATCTTTGCGTAGACAGAGGTTTAGTGAAGATGTCCGCTACTTGATCCACTGTGCTTATTGGAAGAAGAGCAATGCGGTTGTTATTGATATGATCACGAAGGAAGCGTTGGTCTATCTCGATGTGTTTAGTCCTGGCATGAAACACGGGATTATTAGCGAGTGCAATTGCAGACATATTGTCACAAAATAATTCAGTAGGAGTTTGAAGAGGAATAGAAAAATCCTGAAGAATTTGACGAAGCCATAGGATGTCTGCTGTAACCGCTGCCAAAGCTCTATACTCAGATTCTGTAGACGATCTGGCAACCGTGTGTTGTTTCTTGACTGTCCAAGAGATTAGTGTGTCGCCTAGGAATGAACAATATCCAGATGTAGATTTTCGTGAAATAGGATCACCAGCCCAATCCGCGTCGGAGAACGATTTAAGTTGAAGCGAGCTTTTTGTGATTGGTAGACCGAAATGCTTTGTTCCCTGGATGTATCTAAGAAGACGTTTGAGACAATAGGTGTGCTGTTCCATCGGATTATGCATATGTTGGGATAGAAAGTTGACTGCATAAGCTATATCGGGTCTGGTAATAGTAAGGTACTGAAGTGATCCCGTAAGACGTCTGTATAGTGCTGGGTCGGACAGATGAGGATCGGGTTGCAGATTCTCGGGCATCTTCGTGGTGAGCGGATTGGCCAACGAGTTGCAGTGATGGAGGTTGGCTTGATCCAGAATTGCTTGGGCATAGGATGTCTGCGATAGAAAATAGTGGTGCGGAAGCTTTTGAATATGTATGCCAAGGAACGAGTGAGCTTGCCCGAGATGTTTGAGAGCAAACTTTTTGTTCAGTTTACTCAGAAGATGATGAATTGTATCTTGATCATCTCCGGTGATGAGAATATCATCAACGTAAATAATTAGAAATATATGAATGTGTTCCGTTTGAAACAAAAATAAAGAGGAGTCGGATTTACTGTGGTTGAAGCCAAGCTCAAGAAGAGTGGAGGTAAGAGTATGGTACCATTGACGTGGCGCTTGTTTGAGGCCGTAGATAGATTTCCGAAGACGACAGATGTAGTCCGGATGAATAGTATCTGCAAACCCTTTGGGTTGTGCCATGTATACCGTTTCTTCTAATTGTCCATGGAGAAAGGCATTTTCCACATCAAGTTGGTGTACCGGCCATCCTCTATTAAGCGCAACTGTGAGAAGTATACGTATTGTTGGTAGCTTGGCCACCGGGCTAAATGTCTCTGTGTAGTCGATGCCATACTCCTGACGATTCCCTTGCGCGACCAGTCTTGCTTTGTATCTAGCCACAGATCCGTCAGCGTGATGCTTCGTGCGAAATGTCCATTTACTGCCAAGAATAGATGCATTTGCCGAGGTGGAATGAGATCCCACGTGCCCTGACGTTGAAGAGCTAGAATTTCTTGAGCCATGGCTTGACGCCAGTGATGATCCTTGACCGCCTCAGCATAATTCTTGGGGTCCGGAATTTGAGTTGCGGACAGCACCTGATGAGTTAAATTTAGTATTTGGCGAGGTTTGAGGTTACCCGTTTTGCTGCGGGTGACCATTGTGTGACTAGGCACAAGAGGAGGTCTGGGTAAGATTCCGGGGCTGTGCACTGTGGCTGTAGTGTGCAAATTTGAGACAGGGGACCTCGTGCCATGCTCAACAGATGGAACTTGGCTGACCTGAGTATCAAATATAGATGGTGGAGTATTAGTGTGAGTTACAGAATTGTTTTGAACCATTACCTGCCCATTTGTATGTTGATTTCGGACAGAGTGAGGTATGAGAATAGACGGATGAAGGTGAGGCACTTGTGTTGTTGTTGTGTTTGGATCTTTGGCAAACGGAAAGGTTTGTTCATCGAACGTGAGATGCCTAGAGAACTTGATTTTGCTGGAGTTAATGTCTAGACATTTGTATCCTTTGTAGGTATCAGAGTATCCAAGAAAAATACACATGGTGGTGTTTGGTTGGAATTTGTGACGAAGATGTGGAGGTACTAACGGAAAACATGCGCACCCGAAGGTTCTTAGGTGCTTATACAACGGAGCTTTGTTGAATAGAAGCTGAAACGGTGACTTATGATTTGTGTTCGGGGACGGCATGCGATTGATTAAGTACACAGCTGTGTTGGAGGCATCGGGCCAGTGAATATATGGAACAGACGCATTGTGCAGTAATGTTCTCGTTGTATCGATAACGTGTCGATGCTTTCTTTCGGCAACACCATTCTGTTCTGGCGTGTATGGGCACGACAGCTGATGGTGTATACCGTGTTGTGTTAAATACGACAGAAGCCTGTTGTTGACGTATTCTTTTCCTCCATCAGTACGAAAACATTTGATCTTAAGGGAAAGTTGGTTTTCGATAAAAGTTTTAAAGTTGATAAATATATCTGTGACCTCGGACTTCTGACGCATTGGAAAGATCCACGTGTACCTAGAAAAATCATCAACAAACAGAACATAGTATTTGTAGCCTTGAACCGATTCTACTGGGGCCGGTCCCCAAACGTCCGAATGAATCAAAGCTAAGGGTAACGATTGTCTATGTAAAGAAATTTCAAAAACATTTTTGTGGCCTTTGGAGGCTTTACAAGATTTACATGTAGGAAAACTGGAAGGTAATTTCAAGTGTAATATGTTCTTGCATATTGCTTGAAGAACATGCATATTGGGATGCCCGAGCCTTTCATGCCACAGCTGAGCACCAGAGCTAATGGTTGCCAGCGCCTTGGCTGTAGATGTCGTGTGGTGATTCGGAAGGGAGTAGAGTCCTGCGCGACACGGACCTGTAAGGATCGTTTGATGGTTCTGCAGGTCCTTAAAAACAAATCCATCAGGAGAAAATATAATGTATATGTTGTTGTCTTTGGTTAGTTTGGAAATGGAAAGCAGATTAAATTGAATACTGGGAATGTGTAACAAGTTCGATAGATAAATCTTACGATCCGGCGTTGGTAAGAGACCTTCGCCAGTATGCGCAATGGGAAGAGAGCGACCATCTCCGACTGTGATGGACTCCGAGCCGCTATACGGTTGAGCTAACGAGAGGTTGTCGAAAGAGCTAGTCATATGCGAGGAGGCTCCGGAGTCAAGGTACCATTCTTGCGATTGTCTGTCTTGAGTGGCAGCCAGTGCTCTTGGAGCATCTGCCGGCTGTCTTGGTGCATAATCCATGTTCAATCGGTGCCAGCAAGTGGCCGCCGAGTGTCCTCGTTTATTGCATATCTGACATGCGATGGAGGATGATGATCGCGATTGCGGGTTGTTGCCGGAAGGAATTCGCCCGCGTCCCCTTCTGCCACGACCTCTCGTTGTATAAAGTGCTAGAGTAGGGTCCGGTTGGGCTGTTGTTGACCTCAATTTTGGCTCGAGCGTGCTCGAGCTCGTTTGATCGATCCAATCGAACGTCGTCGAGTTCAATTTGAACTCGAATCGACCCGATTCGAGCCGGATCGGACTCGAACATGTTCGATTAGACTCGATTAGTTGGTTTTCATAGCGTCGCGCCTAATTTGATTTAAATTGATATTTATTTTTGAACCCAATTTCATACGATTAATTTCGTCACGCCGGCTCGAACCCGAACCGACTCAAATTGAGTCAAATTCAGGCTCGAATTTAACCTAATTTCAACCCAATGAGACTTGTTTTAGTTCAATTTAATCCTAGCCAAATCCCTTTAACTTTCTAAGTGATTTGAATCTAGTTTCCTGATCGAGCAGTGGTCTCGACGGTCCAGATTGCCCCGAATTTCGAGTTCTGTCGCAGTTGCAGACTTCAGTCGCGTGAACCCCTGAACGAGCAATGGACTCAAATGACTTTGCGAAGGAGCAGACTGTCGGAGAGCTATTCTGAGCTCTCGAGCGAAGCAGAGGTGTTTAGATGACCGAGAGGAAGCCTTCGGCTACCTCACTCACTCCCGCGCCCTCTCTCTCTCAATCCCGCTTCTCCTCTCTTGCTCTCTCCCAGTCTCTCGTTTCCAAAACCCCCCCCCCGCTTCCTTTCTTACGACCGACTCCTTGCCTCCTCTTGTTCGAAAAATCACCCAGCAACCCGACTTCCCCCTTTCTTCCTCTGTTTCGGACCGAACCAAGGAGGACCGCCTCTCCCTCTCGTGTCTCTCTCGCTCACGAAGACCAGCCGTTCGCACGATCTCAGGCCGGAACCAACCCGACGCCGCCCGATTCCCCTGTTCGCGCGACCCCAGCTGGACGTCGGCCTTCCTGCGTTCGCGAGACCGAACCCGACGTCGGTCTCCCCTGTGCGACTACAGTTGCTCTTGTTGCCCCTAGCCAACGCCTCCACCATCCGATCTCTCTCAGGCCGGAACCGATCCGACGCCATTACTGGCCCTAGCCGCTTGATTCGCAAGGTGAGTATCCCTCCATCTTCTTCTCACTCTTCTTCTTCTTCTCATGACTTTTCTTCCTCCTCCTTGTCCTTGAAGCATTTCCTTTGCTCTTCTCCATCCCAACCTAAGTCTTGTGGACGGTTTGATTAATGAGAAGTTTTACTCATACAAGATTCATTTTTATTTGATTGGAATTGAATTTTAATGAAGCTTTGAGGTGTGTATGTCATCACACCTCTCTCTTTTTTTTACTTAAACATATTCACTCTTAGTTGTCATAGATGGTTTTGAGCCTCATTAGTTGATTTACATTCTTATGCAATGTTGATTTATTTTTGTTTTAAGGTGGCTAGTTAACTCGTGAATTCATACTTGGTGCATGCCACATGGTTTAGAGCTTTAGGTGTAAGCTAAAATATATGAGGAAGTCATGTTGATTTTATGTTAAAGCATGCACATCAAATATTTGGTGAAATGCCCTTTAAAAAAAAAAAATTTTTTTCTTGTGATATCTTAGTTGACGATTCGTGAAACTTTGAGTTTGGCACGGGAAGTTACTTGATCAAAGTTGTGTAACCTTATTTAGATGTAAAAGTTTCATTTTTTTTTATGAGTTTGATATGGTTATGCTTGTGAAATTTCTTTATTGTGGTGTCTAAAACCCTTTTAACTAGTGATATTGATAATAAGTTCTAATAAATTTCAAGTAGCTTTTATAGTTGTCATGCTATTTGGAGAAATCTGCATGCCATCTTCCTTTTTTTTCTAAATGTTCATGTGTTGCAAGAAAAGAGGTCTTGGCCCCTTCATTGTGAGATGAATTCATGGTTCATTAGAAAGTTATATGTTGAATATACACCAAGATATAGTGATGTATCTATGTGTGAAATGCCTTTACAAATGTGGTTTGTTCTCCAAAATAAGGCTCTATTCATGCATTGCTAAATCAAGGTACTTCATAGTACGCGTTTGTGTTAATATTCGCCCATAGCTTGATGTATTTAGTGGATGCTATTTAGTTCAATAGTCGCATTCTCTCTTGATCCATAATTAGTTGATGGTTTATCACTTATGCTTCCATGATTAGGTTGCCTCATTACAAAGTTTAGAAAGAAAAATGATATTGAGTAATCATCTTTTTGTATTTTACTATAAGTGATCATTCGTTACGAATTATATTATTCTCTTTATTCATCGTGCCGATATGTGTAGAAAGATGAAGGGTATGTCAAATACCAAGTGTGCTAATCTCTTGGATCCATAAATTTCATATGCTTGACTACTTGGGTTAAAAATGCTAAGGTCATATTTTAGAAACACATACACTTACAATATCACATATTTTAGATTTGTTTGGAAAAGTAATCTCGCTAGCATAAGATAAGTTTCACATAGCTTATGTCAAAGACTTTGAATCCTTTTGTATGGAATTAGTGCTTCCTAGAACATTCTTTCTCTTGCTTTCATTTGGGCTTTGAAGTTGGTTAAGAAGCCATCATGGGTTTCTTAGTTTCACAACTTATATCATGGGAAGCACGTTTAGTTGCAAGGTCGGTGGAGGGCGAGATCTCTCTATGCTTATTCGAAGCATGTCTCTTCTTCACTTATCGGATATTTATGTAGAAAGACATTCTTGCGTTCTTTTGGCCGAATCCTTTATTCATTCTTTGAGAAAATTCCTACAGCTTTTGTAGAGATTTTTGCTACTGTTTTCGTAAGCGAACGAGTGCAGATTTTGAGGGTTCTTTCACTGTTTTTCATACAATAATACCTCTAACACTTGGGTGAGTCTTTTATGGCTATTCTATGGAGATTCCTGCAGCTTTCGTGGAGTTTTCTTCCACTGTTTTGTGTAAGAAAAAGTGCAGGTTTTGAACATATTATTGCTGTTTTCATGAAAGAATCGCTATGGAGCTTGGGTAGATATTGCATGACTTTGTTGTAGGAATCCCTGCAGCTTTTATTAGACTTTTTCTACTGTTTTGGCAAGAGGAAGGTGCAGATTTTAGAGGTATTATGGCTGTTTTTACACAAGATTCCTATGGCATTCGGATGGGTTTGTTATTGCTTCGCGGTGAAATTTATTGCAGTTTT
Source organism: Dendrobium huoshanense (assembly GCA_016618105.1). Lineage (NCBI taxonomy): Eukaryota > Viridiplantae > Streptophyta > Magnoliopsida > Asparagales > Orchidaceae > Dendrobium > Dendrobium huoshanense. Next base: position 26,377,309 of record CM028348.1, read on the forward strand.
TGTAAGCTCTTTTTACTGTTTTTATGAGAAAAAAAGTGCAGATTTTGGAAGTTTTCTCGCTGTTTTACATAAGAATCCTCGCCGCTTTTGAATGGATCTTGTTTTGCTTCTTGGTGGAGATTCCTACAGTTTTTGTGTAAGCTTTTCCCACTGTTTTTGTAAAGAAAAGTGTATATTTTGGGAGGTTTTATTGCCGTCGTTTGGCACGAAGACCTTTGTTATGAAGCTCATGTTTAGTTTTGAATCATTGTATGATAGAAAATTGTAAAAGCCGTATAGATTTCTTAACAAGATATGCATCTAAAAAAAAATATATATCTTTGATGAATTTTGAGTAGAGTATTTCGTAACGACGTCAAGAAAGCATAAATGTGGAAAATTTGCTATGATTTGTGATCAATGCTAGTTTATTACATGAAACCTTACAAATATTACACACAAGTTGTTTGATAGAATATCGTTGAAGGAATAGTTGAAAAGCTTTATTTGAATGAAAACCCTTCTTCTCAAGTTTTCTTTGAGCGCATATATGTGGCCATAAAAAAAAAAAAATGAGTTAGTTAATACGCGATGAGTATCATCTTGATGTTAAATGTATTGATTTTGTCGGGATTTTGATGGTGTTTTGCTTATGGCTTATATCATGTACATCAATGCGTGGACTACGAAATGTTATAAAGCTTGTTATGTCTCATAAAAAAAAAATAATGCACATGTTAGAAGATTTGAATTGGAACCTTTACTTTCTTTAGCATTCCACTCTTACACTATTAGTTGGCATCACTATGAGATCTTGTTGGAAAGCTTTCGTGGATATGTTTTTTTTTTTCCGGCATGAGAGTAAAGTCATAGATTTTAATTAGAGAGTTACTTGGAATCATTGGTGGCCTGTAGCGAAAACATGTATATATATAAGTAAGTATAATTTGTTGGAAGGAATCCATGTTTATTCTAAATCATGTGGTAGATGGAAGATTTATATTTATGATTAGTAAGTGTTTATACATCCCATACATGCTTGTGAAGAAATTTTCATGTGTTTTGTGAATTTCCTGTGGTTTCACTCATGCTATTGTTTTTATGGTTGGAGAAGTGGCATATCTATGAAATGACTTTAATGTATTATGGGATAAAAGCCTTTATGCATCGTTGTTTATGTTATTAGAATACTTTTTTTTTTAAGCATGAGAAAGACAAGTTACATTAATTCCCCTCATATCATTGCCTTCTCTTTGATAGAAAATGTTGAGTTCTAAACATCAAATACATGTGTGGTTTTATGCTGGATAAATTTTATATTTTTGCTTTATATTGAGAAATTGTATGATTTGTTTTATGTTAAAGATGCTTTGGAAAGTTTTAAAAGAAATGTTTGGTTTTAAAAGAATCTTGTGAGCATATTTATGGTTGAAGGTTTTGCGAATTGTTTTACGTCGAGAGGTTTTATTTAAAAAATGTGTTTGTGAATGTTTTGTGATGATAGCTCTACAATGAGAGGTTTCTATAAAACCTTCTCGTTGGAAAGCTTTATTTTTTTTATCCCACTCCAAATATAAAATAGAAGCACTTGATTATTAGGTATTTGGTAGAGCTTTTGTGTCAAAACAAAAAAATAGAGGGTGGGGTAGATTTCCTTTTGTAAGATTTGTGTAGTATCAAATTTGAAAGTCCATGCAAATCTTGTTGTATTTAGTTAAACTTGTGAAGTAAGGCCCCTTTAGTGTCTTTTAGAGAACGACTAGTACCTTTTCATTTGAGTTAGATTCTCCTAGTGGTCATTTCTAAAATATATATATGAGTTGATTTTAAACATTTAGAAGCTTTATGTTAGAAACCTTTAGTGTTCTCTTTGAAGCAAGACAGTCCTTACTCCTTTGTATTCTCCCTTGAATATTAGTCTCTAAAAGTATAGAATTTTGGGATGAGTATAAAACAATAGAGAGTCTACTTTTAGAGGTCTTTCTCCCTTAGTTGATTTGGGTTTGGGTTGTAATGTCTTGTAAGTAGAGGTGTCGAAAACATATCAAGTGCCTTATTTGGAGTGGGAACAGCAAAGGGCATTGTTGCTATTGTAGGATGTACTTGACTTCTACGAAGTGCATCCAATAACGACAATGCCTACACCCCTTTTTGTATTTGATTTTTCGTTAGTTTTCTCCGCCGTTTTCTTTTATGTTTTTCGGGGCTGTACGCTTGCAAAATGAGGACCCAAAACACAAACGACTCAACCAAATAACAAAGGTATGTTCTTATCTTTTTCTCACTGCACTTTCATTTCCTTACACAATCATTCATTTATAGAACTGCTCTAATACACTCTTCTTTTGTTTCTTGCGAGGTACCTTTTGGAAAGCAATGGACAAGGAGCGCTTGGAGCTGGAGCTAGGAGAACCAGATTTAAGTATCAGTCGTCCCTACTCATCTAGTAGGGGCGCTACGGGCGGAACCACCGGGTCGTAGCCCCCGGTGCTGTAAGTTTACTAAAACTTAGAAAACCTTTAGGGGCTTAGATGTTTGCACGCCTCCCACCCTTAGGGCCTTAGAAACTTTAATTATATTTTAGGATTGCTTTTACTTTTTTTTTTTTTTTTTTTTTTTTTAGATCCCTAAAACCTTGTGACATCCGTATAGAAGTTTTAAGAATTAGAGAACAACACGACTTTTGATCCTACAACTTTAGTGAAATCTAAGGACAAAAATTAAGGACTGAGTCTTAGAAAATATAGACTTAGGATGCATGCTCCCTATAGGATAGAAACATTAAAACAACAACTTAGTGACACGTTTTCCTAGATTTATATTTTGTTTTCTTAATTCACTAATAATCAACTAACTAATTCTAATCTAATTCTTAAAATATATTAAAATATTTAATTCTTAATTAAGTTTTAATTAACATTTGTAATAATTAAATCATAATTCGAAAACCTAAACCTAAATCAATTCTAACTAATCTAATAAGTAACTCTTAACAAATCTAAAATCTAAAATATGTAGATTATATTAGGAGATTAAAAAATACAAACTAAATTCATTAGGATTAAAAAAAAATACTTTTAAAGATCAAACTTAGAATAATCTTTTAAAAATAATCAACAAATCCCTTAATACATAACAACCCGCTCCAAAAGTGAAGTTTATTGGATGGACTACTCCGGGCTGCGGGGCTAAGTGTCCTAAGGAGGCTGGTTCCTCGAGCCTGGTGGCACAACGCCACGAATGAATCTAATGGAGCGACAAAACTTAAAAAAAACTAATCTTTCTAATTGGCTTAATTCAAACACTAATAATAAAACATTTAATCTACCCTTTTCTTTTTCTTTTAACAACAAACTATAATAATCAAACAAAGTTAATTATCACTGGGTAACCCAGGCCTACGAGGCTATTAAGTTAGCCCCAAGGAGGGTGAAATAAACCTCACGGCCTCGGTGTGAAACAAAGGTGATAGTTAATCAAACATTAAAAATAAAACATCCTAAAAATCAATTCTAAAACACTAATATCTAAACTTTAACTAAAATCTCTTCTTTGTCCTTTTCAACAAACAAAACAAATATACATACAACTCTAACTAATACTATTTTATATAGGACCTACCAAAACCACACGGCCTACACACACACTTAGATGAGTTTGCTAGGACACGACTATTAGCTTTAGGTTAGGATTTTGTTCTGCTTTTCTTTTCTGTTCTTTGTTGTGACGCCCTGCATGTGACCCGTGTGCTGATTGTTTTCGCTACTTGTTGTAGCTTTTCTGTGATGTCGTTTTGTACTGTTTTGCTAGCTACTCTTTTCTTTCTTGCACTGTGGTTGTGACGTTAGAATACCCATAGGTTAGGCACGCTCTTTTATACTAATGCTATCTTCCTGCAGGTGGCCGTGCTCATATAATGCTGCTAAAAGGGGGCTAAAATTAATAATCATGTATAACTGCTTTAGGTACCCGCTTCAGCTGCTTAGCCCCCAATAATCAGAGCACGGCCAAGTGTGATTTATTTTTCAGCATTTCCATATATATAACTGCTTGGGTGAAATTTTTATTATAACTGCTTAGGATAACCCCTGCAGGAGAGTCTAGATTTTCTCTTTTCTGATGTAATGTATTTGATAGTATTTTTGTGAAAATCGTTAAAATGGGGCATTTTAAATGAGTAGGAGTCCAAAGGGAAAAGTAAACCCCTACAAGGGGTTTCCTTTTTCATTTGGGCATCCTTTCAGAGAATTCACTACAAGGAGCCGGAAGGAAAGAAGACGATCCAAAGACGAATCAAGGAAGTAAAGAAGAAGACTGAAGATGTAAAATGCCCCACTTTAAAGATTTGCGTCGTTTCCGGGTTGTTGTCGGTGGAGCCCGGCCACCTTTTACTTACTGTACTCTATAATGTAATATTGTATGGCACTTGCCATGGACATTCTTTTCCGTGAGATTTCGTTCTTTTTGCTGTTGTTTGTTTACTCTGATTGCGCAGTAGAACCATCATGCTTTTCATAGGTTTCTTTCTTGCATGTGCTTGTGTCTGACCGTTAGGCTCTTTAGGATAAAAATTCTTCTACTCATAATCATTAAATAAAATTTTAAGGCTAATTCACATAGAAACATAACGATTTTAGGGAATAGCCGGAATCGTCCGGGGTGGCATGCACGCATTCTCTCTTCTATTAGACAAATTTCCCCGCCTGAGGGTAGAGTCCGGATAATCTGGCCTATGAGGATGAAGTGCCGGACCTGGGGAAATTTAGTCATTCAAAAGTTATTTTTATAAAGCCTTTTTAAAATTCATACATATCTGATTTGGAGACTTTAACTAGCATAATTGCATTAGTAACTAATTAAAATTAAGATTTAATTGCATTAGTTTTAGGAGCATCATACCACTCATAAGTGTGGGATCAATTAGGGATTTCTCTAGTTCGTCGATCCCAAATTTCAGTGTCTAAACTACCCTCCCATCTTTCATACAGACTGGACAGCATGGATTTTACACGATTAGGTGATTTTAGCTGGCTTCCTTTGTCAGACAAGGAATAAGTCCAGGATTGCATTAGCTAGGTCGTAGATGTTAGTGTTGTGTGTACAACACTACATCTCTTATAGATTTAGGATCTAAAGGTGAGGGATACGAGTGTACCCCTATACACCTTATTGGTGGGTAAGCTCTCCATCCTTTCGGAAGCTATAAACCCTACCCATCTACGTCACACGGATGACGCCACCTCCTTCCTTCTCTCGTGCATGTTTGAGTGCAACATCTTCTCTTCCTTTTCCTCAGTTTTCACTTCTTTGAGACGGCCGAATGATTGACTGAACCTTGTGTGACTGATCGAGCTAAATTGGGACATTCTTCCTCTTTGATTAGGAAAGCCTAGAATTCACCCATACACTAAACCCATTAGAGGAGATAATCTAACATCCTTAATCGAGAGTTTTCCTAAGTCAAGGCTTAGGATGTGATTAACTACGGGGGCTTGCGCCCGTAGGAAACCGATCCCCACAATCAAATAAACCTTATTCGATGCTGATGTATCGAATAAGGGAAATCTCGTGAATTTAGGGTTATAGATATTATTATCCATCGAGGTGTGTAGGTGAAAACCCGCTATCCTCCATGGCTAATCGTATCTATAACTCCATCTGCTCTTCCATCGGCCTGCTTGTGTCGAGTGTAGAGGCCTACGACCACTTTGTCCTACGGGATAGTGTGATCGTACCCTTTGCATTCGAACCACACGAGCGGAATCCTTTCGGAGACCCACAGCTGTATTGCGAGCTGATTCCATTGCAATGTTGATCTCCTCACTAAGAAGCAAGGCATACAGGTTATCTAGAGAGATCGGTTGGATCATTGTGCGAATAGATGTTTTGAAGGCTTGATACGATGCCGGTAAACCGTTTAAGATGTAGAGGATAATATCCTCTTGGTCTACGGTGGATCCTGCTGCAGCGATGTTGTCAACTAACATCTTGATTTCTTGAAGATACTGCGTCATAGTAGATTTCCTCATTGATGTGTTGTGCAGCTCGTTCTTGAGCTGTATGACCCGGGATCGATTTGATGATTGGAACCGGACCTCTAGCGATGCCCAGATTTCAGCAGTTGAATCAAGATTTAGAATATACGGTAGGATTGTGGAGGAGATTGACGAACATAGAGCTGCCGCCAAATTCTGATCCGTAAGAATCCACTGTTGGTAAGCAGGATTAGGAACGGTGGTTCCATTTTCTTGCTGACGTACCTTTAATGGAGGTTGGGTGTTGGTTTCAAGAAAGTGCAAGAAACCGTTGGCCCTGAAAATTTTCACGATCTGAGCTCTCCAGATTGAGTAGTTCTCGGTAGACAGATGATTGGGAACCAGATTCTTTAGGTTAGAGACAACGAATTTTAGGGAGGAGGGAATGCCGGGGCTCTCGACTGCTCCTTGATCCGTCGTTTCTTCTGGCTGGGAGAGAGACGACGACGACGCCATGAATTTCTTGCGGTAAAGCTATGACTGCTCTGATACCATGTTGAATGAGACAGCGAAGCTCTCATACGCAGAACACATGTACACCACAGGAACAGAGGAATGGAAATAGAGAAAGTATTATCTTATTATTAACAGTAATGTGAGACATATATATAGATACAATAGTTTATCTAGTTAAGATGTTCTGCTGTAACGATGTAAGCCTAACCTATTACAATTTACTTAATACTATGATTGCTGGTTGTATGCTTGGACTCTGATAATGCGTGGGCTTTTTGCTTGTTTGAAGGGTAGTGGGTAGATGATACAAGCAGAAAGTTCCTGGAGAAATTCCTCGTAGGATTTATGTCCTCAATTCAGAAGCTAGATCTGAAATCTACCCTCCACTGAAAAGAAGGAAATCGGACCTCTCTCTCTCCTCTCTCTCTCTCTCTCTCTCTCTCTCTCTCTCTCTCTTATATGAGGCAGAAGCACTCTGCTGTAGCTACAACTGATAGCTTCCATTCCCAGTCCCTTTCCCTCCTCTTCCCTCTCTCCCAAAGTCATTCAATAACTAGATTCCTCCGCCTCCTTCCTCCCAGCCCTCGGACGGCTCTGCTCCTCCTTAGACCTGTCACTTTATTTATCAATCACAGCATTTAATTCCTCCGGACTATTTCAGTCACTGTTTAACCAAGTAAATATTGCCGGCCGCATCTTTTCGAATCCATTTTCCCTTCTCTCTTTTGTAGCAGGTCCTAGTTGCGGAGAAATTGGCCGGGCGACGATAGGTGAAGATGGAGCTTCCAAAGCAAGCGGAAGAGGCCATTGTGGTGGACCGCGAAGCCACCAGCTTCAAAAGCGGCGACGAGGAGAACAGTCTCACGGTATCACCGGCGCAGTTCGACATGAAAAGCTTCTTGTGGCACGGTGGCTCCGTCTATGACGCCTGGTTCAGCTGCGCCTCCAATCAAGTATCTTCCTTTCAATCATCCTTCACTCCTTCTGATTGAAATATCTCGGCTTTTGAATTTTGATTCCTGGTTCTATTTCGATCTCCTGACCATATTTTCCATGAAATTGTTGCAGGTTGCTCAGGTTTTGCTGACGCTACCGTACTCCTTCTCCCAGATGGGGATGGCTTCCGGAATCACGCTCCAGATCTTCTACGGCCTTATGGGAAGCTGGACCGCTTACCTCATCAGCGTCCTCTACGTCGAGTACCGCACCAGGAAGGAGAAGGAGAACGTCAGCTTTAAAAATCATGTCATCCAGGCAAGTAGTCTCATCAACCCCTCTTCATCTCCTTCCTCTGTTCTCCAGCTTCACCTGCCTCCAAAACTAATTCAAAAACGAATTTTACATTCCCACCCTTCGTGGTTATTTTTGTAAAACTACAGTGGTTCGAGGTACTCGACGGACTGCTGGGACCATATTGGAAGGCCATTGGTCTGGCCTTCAACTGCACATTCCTGCTCTTCGGCTCTGTCATCCAGCTCATCGGCTGCGCCAGGTGATCTTCTCCATTTCTTGCATAAATGACCTATATAAACTCTAATTTCTTATAATTATGCCTCTGAACTTTGCCTCTCTTTTTTAATACAGCAACATATATTACATCAACGATCGGCTCGACAAGAGGACATGGACCTATATCTTCGGCGCCTGTTGCGCGACAACTGTGTTCATCCCATCCTTCCATAACTACAGGATTTGGTCCTTCCTTGGCCTCGGCATGACCACCTACACCGCCTGGTACCTCACCGTCGCCGCCTTCGTCCACGGCCAGGTCCCCTCCAAAATCACAGTTTTTAGCCAAAGTTCGAATTTTTCATAAGAAATTCCCACAAAACTAACTTTTTTAACCAAGTTTGAATTACTGATACAGAGACCCGGGTTGGTCCACAGCGGGCCGACGAAGCTAGTGCTCTACTTCACTGGCGCCACTAACATCCTCTACACTTTCGGCGGCCATGCCGTAACTGTGTAAGTACTGAGATTCTGCAGTCAAGTACTATAATTACCATTATTAACGCCTGTTTCCTATTATCCTTTTAACCCGGACAGTCATCCTGATTCTTATCTCTTTTACATCCGCGGTTTCTTCTTTCTTCTTTGCCAGCTTTTGCTGGCCGGAGCGAGGCAGACGATTCGTTGTCAGATACAACTTATAAATCATTAATAGGTTAAAAAATCTCCATACACGCATTTATTCCTGGACCCAGAACCACACCCGTCACTGCACCGGGGCCCCATCCCTCGTCCGGCTGAGTTTTTTACCGGTGAAAATTTATATTTTAAGTTTTAAAATAATAACAGTGACGTTACAGTGGGAGGGTAATAATGGTCTAAACGGCGCATTTAGGGTTTATTGGTGACACACTGTAGTTTATTAGTGACCAACTTTTGTGACTCGGCTGGATTTGTTAAACCTTTATCTCTACTTTGTAAAAAAAAAAAAGCCTTTTGTGAAGTCTTTTGATACGAATGGAAAGAATCTTTTTAGTGGTAAGAGTTGCATTAATGATTACGAACTTGAAAGGTGAAGTTTGGCTTTGTTTCCCACTAAATAGCCAATAACAAGTGTGGTTTAACTTTAACCTTGATTAGCCTTATGATGCATGGTGCTTTTTAGGAGGTCACACATTTTAAGACTTCTCTCGCACAAACACGCTTAACTTTAAAATTACTAAATCCTATTAAATATTGTGTGACTATTTGGCTATAAAGCGGATTTAAAGAGCGGACTCTTCCTCTTGAGCCAATGAATTTCGTAAATCAGGCAAAAAACAGAATTTCAGAAATCCGGGATTTAGCACAACAAGGTGGAATTTTCCGTCTACAGCGGCTATCATTTGCCGTGAGATTTGTTTTTGCATTTTAGGCCGTTTGGCTCGATTTCGCTCGAATCCGCCTCAAATCCGTCCTAAATCCTGCTACCAAACAGCCCCTTACTGTCCAAACAGGCTCTTAGACTGGTATTTGTCATCTTTAAAGTTCCATGTTGTTCTTATAATATAGTAGTCAGTTCAAATCCGACCCTACAGGAAATTTGACATCTCTAATATGACTTGTTTAACAAAAGAGGATTGAATTTCAGCTCATTACTAATTTAATAACGCAGCTCTCATCTTGATCTGCGAGTTTGCCTGAATCGGCCTAAATGTATCAAAAAAAAAATTTTTTTGATTTAATGAAATCCTGAACCTTCTTCTGATTTCTGATGTCAAGTCAAATGATTGATTTAGGTTTTGTTTGGAACGGTTTTCTTATTGCTTCTCTTAGTATAAAAATTTTAATTATGTACTAAAAAATTGCTTTGATAAGCAATAAGAAAGCTGTCCCAAATGAAGCCTTAATTGAATCTCTTGCACAACAAAATCATTGTTAAGGCCTGCCCGATTTCATATTGGTTAATGGTCGATTTCACTCTATTTGCACTTGACCAAGAAGGTTCTCAGTTCTTGCAAAGTTCATAATATTCCTTCTGAAACGATTCTCCTGCTCGTAGTTCGCACTAATCTCTTGAATCTCTTATCATAATATCGCTTGTCTGTTCCTCCATACAGGGAGATAATGCACGCGATGTGGAAGCCTCAGAAATTCAAGTTCGTCTACCTTCTGGCAACTCTCTACGTATTCACCCTGACTCTGCCCTCCGCCGCTGCCATGTACTGGGCGTTCGGCGACGGACTCCTCGACCACGCCAACGCCTTCTCCCTACTTCCTAAGACGAGGTGGCGCGACACGGCGGTGGTGTTGATGCTCATTCACCAGTTCATCACCTTCGGCTTCGCCTGCACGCCGCTCTACTTTGTTTGGGAGAAGGTGATTGGCATGCACGACACCAAAAGCATTGCCCTGCGCGCCCTCGCCCGCCTCCCCGTCGTCGTACCCATTTGGTTCCTTGCTATAATCTTCCCCTTCTTCGGCCCCATCAACTCCGCCGTCGGTGCGCTTCTCGTTAGCTTCACCGTCTACGTCATCCCCTGCCTCGCCCACATGATCACCTTCCGCAGTGGCTCCGCCCGCAAGGTATCGTATTAAGACAACACTACTGTGATTTGGATTCTCAGTGAATGGTGAATATGACTATAATAAGATCATAAAAAGATGAAATTATTTTGTGCGGATATGAACGCGATCCGTAGTCAAATAAGAACACATCACGTCATCAATTTGTTGTGTACTACTGTATACCAGATGAGGTTATGCGTTCTGATTCGCCTCTGGAGGCTCATCCGGTATATAGTAGTACATAGTAAACTGATAACATTATACATTCTGATTTGCCTCTGGACGATCGGGTGTTCGAACAAAATAATCTCTCCATAAAAAAAAAGGGTGCAAATGAAAAATTGTTCACATGAATGCTAATTTCTTGCTTGGTGAGGTATCTATATTTTATATCTGTGATTGTTAAATTAAGCATAAGATTTATTTGGCAGATTAATTGGGAAACCTTATCATTAACTGTAATTATTGTGGAATATAAAATTAATTGTTTGCAACATAGAATAAAGAAGGTGGATTATTTAAGCTAAGAATCTTTGACTTTATTACTGTAAAAAAATTTACTTAAACTCATCTTAAAAAGTTGTATAACTGTATAAGAATATCTTGATTTGTTTTACATCAGGATGGACTTCAAAGTCTTTAGATTTTTATATATATATATATTTCTCAATTTGGTATCTTTTAAGCTTTGAGATTTGTGCTATCATATGTAGCGCTAATATTAATGCAAATTCAAGAACTTTGAATTACATAATATCTTTTTTGTGTTGTGTCTCAATGTGCATAAATAGAGGCATATTGGTCTTTCTTTGTTCAGTGTGATAGTGACTATGGACGTTTTTGGAGATCAAATAGCTAGCGAGGATGCATAATTAATATAGGAAATTAGTTTGAATTGCTTATGCAAAATAAAGGCAGCTCCAATTTTTCTTCAATTGGCAAAAGAGTGTAAGTATGGTGTTATTCTTTCATATCACTTGCTGTCACTGCCTTTGTCTGTAAGCCTTGCATTTATAATACATGGCCTACCTTTGATTAATCCATTTCAACCACAACCGCATTCTTTGAATGTGGCCATTCATTTCATAGAGGTTTTTTTTTTGGTTACTGATGCTGTATATTTCTCAATATTGCTTTGTAACTCTGGAAACAGAACGCAGCAGATAAGCCACCCTTTTTCCTGCCTAGCTGGACGGGCATGTATGCAGTTAACCTCTTCATTGTGGTTTGGGTTCTTGTGGTCGGGTTTGGGTTCGGGGGCTGGGCCAGCATCACCAATTTCATCAAACAGATCGACAACTTCGGACTCTTCGCCAAATGCTACCAGTGCGCCAGGCCGCCGGTCTCAACTCCGCCGCCTCGCCACCATTGAATCTCGATCTCGCCTTCTTAAGAATTTCATCAAACACTATCCAAACAGAAGTTGCAGCACTCCCAAGCGCCTGGCTGCTTACTCGTTTTGTGTGCTTTTTTAATTAGACTTTTTCTCTAATGGGTGCTTATGTAGTATGAAAGTGGAGCTTTGTTTGCTCTTGCTAATCTGTAATTCTTCTGCTATTGATTACAAGTTTAAAAGAAATCTGCGACTGCCAGCTTGGTTTTTTATTTCTTTAAGATATGAATGATCGAAGCCTGGTGTGTTCTTCTTCTCTTTGAGTAGATGCTTAAGTATGTTATAATATCAAATGATGGTGGCGTGGTTCTCATTATTACAATCACGTTCAAGAGCCTTAGAAAAAACGCAACATGTGAAAGTTGACGGAGAAGTGGACACATCATGAAATGGGGGCACGGAAGAAGATTGGATTTTATTTAGGCATGAATTGAAATAAAATAATAAGCAGATAATGCCCTTGAATTCATAATTATGACAGAGCAAAGGTCTTTTGTGGGGGAGAAAAGACTTCATTCTTGTTCAGTGTCCTACTTCTTCAAATTTAAAATCTTTGAACTGAGAAAGACTCTTTCTCTCGCTATTCTTGAAATTTAATTATGACAGGGCAAAGCACTTACTTAAATTTGACTCAAGCTTCGTTCGAGTAGCTCTCTTACTGCTTCTTAAAAAGTTTTATGCTAAAAAGTTATTTTAAGAAGTAGTAAGAAGCCATCCCAAACGAAACCTCAGTTCACTAATAGCCCTACCACAACATCAATATAACAATGATAAGAATCAAAGAAATACTATCTTTAGGACTTATTTAGTTACTTGACAAACAAGCTTAAACATGTTAATTATTATTGGATTTGCTATGTTTACAGCCTACTCTGACGCATCTTTGAAGCTAGTTCAACTGCAACAAATTCAAACCATTGCTTTAGCAAAAGAAGAACATTGGGTAAGAGTTCTTTAACATTTTTCAACAAAAGAGAACAATCAATCACCTCCATCACTGCAGTCCAGAAGCTAGAGAGATATTTTAACAGAGACTGCACAAAGCTAGATCCCTCCAGTATTTAATTAAGGTTGCTTAAGAACTCCTTAAGAAGGTCAAAATAACATAGATATATTTTTCTGAGATGAGTTAATCAGCAAATGGGAGGCACCTGATTCCTTTGACTAATCAGTATTGCTGGCATCTCTTGCATAATGGCCAGATCACATCGGAGTTTGGGATATGCCCAAATAATGAAAATAAACGGCAATGAAAAGGAAATTCGAATTTTTGAAAGAATCTACAGAGTTGCCTGAGCTACTGTCCTACGTAACGGAAAGAATTTTGAAAAGGCAAGCCTCTCAGATGAATTTGTTCTCATTACATTATCAGATTCATATATGAGATCAGCATTAATCATATCAGCATATTAAATTGTTTAAATCGGTTCCAAGATCTTGTGATTTGAAAGGTTTATCATGAATTCGGGCGGATTTCTCATAAAAATTCAGCTGATTTTGAAATCTGCTGTGGAAAACTGAAAATTTGTCATGGCTTTTATACTTTCAGAATTCACTGATAATCTGAATAAATTCTCTAGTTCAATCAAAGCCCTGCGAGCGATTTTGGAGCCTTGGCTATCTCTCTCGGTGTCATCAACGGCTCTTTGTTGGTTAATCCTTGCTGTCCTTATATGGATGGAGAATTTTTCATCATTTTACAATATTTTCTATTCATGGAGTTTCAAGTCCATTGTAATCACTTTTCATCTTGTTTCACTTAAAATCTACACTTCTAAGATAATTTTCTTTTCATTTGTATGTTTTTTTAGTTTCTAAATTTTTAGTCTAATTTTTAAATTGTTAGGACTTAAGGTTTATGTTTTTTTGGGATTTATAAAAATATGAATGAGTGCATATTTATGCAGAGATGAGGATGTTGAGGTGGATGACTGGCTTTATTCTTAAAGACAAGATACAAAATGAGCATATACGTGAAAATGTTAGAGTAGCTCCAGTCAAAGATAAGATAAGAGAGAGTCGCATTAGTTGTTTTAGTTACATAAAATGACAGCCTTCTGATGACCCGATTTGCAAAGTAGATATTTTAGATCTGACTTTATGTTAAGAAAGGTAGAGGTAGACCTCAAAAGGCTTGATTATAAAATATTAAAAAAGACATTTCTTTATTAGATTTAAATGAGAATTTAATTCTTACATGACACAATAGAGAAAAATGATTAATGTAGCTAATCCCACATAATGGGATTAAAGCTTGATGTTGTTGTTGTAGGATTCTTTGAAAATACAATTATATGCATGCATTCAATTTTGAATTTCGAATTAGGGTTACGGGTTTTAAATTTTAAGGTCTTAGGATTAGAATTCAAAGATGATATTGGCATACATCAATTTAAGTGCATAGTGTTACAATTAATACTCGTTTATGATATTTCTATGGACCTTTGATTTGGATAAATTTTTTTAGCTATTATCATCTTTGTGGTATCTTATAACATCACTTATAATTCATTATAATAATGAAAAACTTAGGCGCCCTTATTTGTACATAAAAAAATGAGTAAATTTCTATTGAAATGGTAAAGGTAGTATAAACCATAACTCGTAATTAAGTGCTGACATCCACTGTGGTGCATTGATTAGTCACGCACAATCAAATGAAGATCACTTTTTTAAATATTAAGGTATAATATTTGATTATGCTAAATTTCAAATTAAAGAAAATTTTATTAAATAAACTATTGAAAAGCCTTTTAATAGTGAAGCCCAATATTTTTATGACTTGCTTCATGTTAGTCGATAAGTTTTGGTAGGGGTGTCAATATTTGCCTGAAAATTTCATATTAGACATGACCTAATTTCGAAACGGGTTGGGTTCGGGTTCCCAAATTTGAAAAAATGGGTCGGGTTCGGGTTGGCGCGGAAACCCGAACTCAACTAGAAGTTGTCTCGGGTCCGAGTTCGCTTATCTTCCATCAGCTCCATTACTTCTGTGCCACGGGTCGGTTCGTCACACTCTAACGCTCCCATCACCCGCATCCTAGTGACCCTAGCCCTAGCCCTAGCCCGCCTGGCCGCCTCTGCCTGGCCGCAATCACCACATGCTAGCCAAGCTTGCATGCATAAGTGGCTGCCTCACGGCCCTCACCTAACTTGCCTGCCACCTTGGCCCTGCCACCCACAGGCCGCCTATGGCCTCGCATAACTAGCCCATCGCCTCGGCCTGGCTACCCGCCGTCTCACCTAATAATCCGCCCAACCGTTTAAACCTAGAATTTGAAAAAGAGCGGGTTGGCAGTTCGTGTTGGGTCAACCCGGTAACTCGCGCAGGTCAGGTTCGGGTCAACCAGTTTGAACCCGAATCAGTTCTAGATTCGACTTGTACCCGACTCAAAACCCTATTTTGACACCACTAAGTTTTGATATATATGCATTAATTACTCATAGTTGATTGTTTCAATTAGACTAATAAGTACTAAAATAAAATATAATGTGCACCAAGAACATTATAATCAACTTATCAATCTACTAAAGAAGACTAATACATTATATAATCTTGCACCAATTGAATTTTATAAGATTAAAAAAAAAAAAAACAATATTCAAATTAAGTTTGAATGCACAAAAGATGAATTTTTGTATCAATAGTTGCATGCAATATTATACAAATAATATTGTCAAATGAAACGTCCACATAAAAAGGAGATTTCATTTAAGAAGTTGTACTATCTCTCTCTTATCCTATTGTTAAAAATATTATATGGATTTATGAGCTCTGCTGAGCATATAAGATGACATATTGAGATAGGGCGAGAGCTAGACATGTTATGTTATCCATCCTCAGATAAGCTATAAAATATTAGTCATGTCTTATATGTTGATAATTTTACACCATATAGTCAATTTGCTTCACCATATTCGTATTGGTTAGTCATAATTATAACATAAATTCTCACCCCATAGGTGTACATGACATCTCCATGCATGTCTCTTGCAATAAGTTTTTTTGGGCTATACATTCAAATGGTAAAATAGATATCTACTTAGAGCTTTTGGTAAATCAATTGAATTTTCTGTGTGAAGAATGTGTGCATATGGTTTCATTTGGGACGACTTTTTTTACTGCTTCTTAAAATGGTTTTTCATCACAAAATTAAAAATTTTAATGCTTGAAATCCACAAAAAAAAAAAAAAAAAAAAAACTTCATATATATAGAAATCTAGAGCTTTTTTTTACTTAAGAAAAGAAATTTAAAGTCAATTAATGGAATTAAGATAACTCTTTTAGAATATATAATCCATTAGTTTGAGATAAGATTCTTTATAATGAAGAAAATTAATTATTTCTTGGTCTTATTAAGGCGACTCTAGTAAATTAATGGAAACCTAAGTTTAGGTAAATCCTAGGATCTCTAAGATAATTTTAGTAAACGTGAGGAGAACCGTAACACATATTAAATATTATTAGTTTATCAGGCCAACCTAACTCAATTGGGCTTAGAGCACATCGAGTTAGCTTTGAATTAATCACTATAATCAACATGATGGGACTTATGTAACTTGATAAATCAAAATAGGTCAAAACCATTGGTCCTTGATTTGCTCAACATCAAGCTAACATTGTATGAACCCAACATGTACCACTTGAAATAAATTGATCAATTGACATATTAGATGCTTAGGATTCATCTAAGCCACATCCTAGGAAACTAATGGACTTGCCTAACCTAGCCTTTCAACAAATTGGTCAAGTTAGCCCAAATTGACTCAAATGAATCAAAATTGATAATTTAGCCTAATTTAGCTAGATCAACAACCCATGCAATCGTCTTTGACTTGCCCTAGTCCCCTTAAGACCTACTCCGTTGCCTAAGTGTCTAAACTATTTTAACTTAACACAAACCAAGTTCAATTGAATTCATACTTAGCTATTGAGCTCAATGTGACTTAGCATCCAGTTTAGCTCATCTTCGTTTGATCGCTAGTTTCCTTAATAGGCCAAATTGACTAAAATTGACCCAATAGTGTCAAGGCAATAAAATTCAAGCTACCCCAAAGTGGCTTGAAGCTCAATTAGCTGAATTTAGCAAAGATGGTACAATACCAATTCGATAGTTCACCTAAAATGTTCAAATTGGGCTGGTACAAGATATTTGATCCTTTCTTTTTTTGAAGGATTAAATGACTTGTTGTGATGTTCTCGGTGACCTAAGACAATCTTGAAAATCCAAACTTCACTCTACCTTCAAAATGCTTTAGGATAGGTTGTACTAGACATTACTTGATTGTCCAAAGGGCCTCAAACAACTAGCATAAAAAAGATTTTGCACTAATAACTTCATTAAATCTCAATAAATTAGTTATTTTCTGAAACCAATGATTCATATTAAAGCATCCAAGTGAGTCTCAAAGAGGTTATTAGGGTATCCTAACCTTTTACATAGCTTCAAATACAAAGATGCTTGGATCATTTAGAGAAAAAAAAACCCTATAAATAGCTAAATTTCCAAGATCATAAGCCCATCTCTCTATTTTCTTCATCCCAATGGCACACACCTTTAGCTTCTATTTTTTAATGCTTTCAAAAAAAATTTATACTTTAACGCTATTGTAGAAACAGTAAGAAAACAATCATAAACAAAGCCCAAATCTCAAGATATCATTTTTGAATAACGATTTAATCATGGTTTCATGAACAAAAATTATATGAACAAAATCACACTTGTCTCCTTTGTATGAAGTTATGTAGAGAGGGCTTCTAAATTAGCTAATGGAAACCAGATGCTCCTTCATTTAGCTATGTAAGAGCCAATTTTTTAGACTTTAAATAAATACATAAATCATTTAAATAAATAGGTTTGAATTTATATGATTCATAATATTCGTAATCAGAAAAATATATTAACTGTTTATTTTGTATAAGTAAATATATTCGAATATTTATTTTTGATTAAAAATTCCTATTTAAAATTTGAAGTATTTTGATTCAAAATAATTTTGTAGATATATTTATTTTAAATAAACGATGGATATATTTTTACTAATTTTTGGATGAATATTTTTCTTGCGGCTTCTTGGCTTATCTCTTCGTCTGCGGCTAGACGTTCAAAGAGGCTTGCTGCTCTTCTCAAGTTCTTCCCTCTCCACCCATGGCGGCGCTTCTCACTCTTCCCATGGCTTCCTTTTACCTCCAGTCCCGTCCCTCTAGCTCCTCTATATCCTTCTCTCGCTCCGAAGTCTTTTCGGGGACCTCGCTCGCCTTGGCTTCCCTCTCGGCTTCCTCAACGGAATATGTTCCTCCGCCACTCCATTTAGGTCAATAAACTCAGTTTCTATCTCTATCATGTTCCTAATTCTTATTATCTTCTTTCAATTATCCTACGTTTCTTTGCTCGATTAGTGTACTGCGGCCGGGGGGACAAGAAGACGGCGAAAGGGAAGCGATTCAAGCACTCTTATGGAAATGTAGTCCTCGATTCTCTTCATTTATCCAATTTTCCTTGGACTATGCTCCTAATTTGATTTTAATTTGTATATGTTACGTATCAGGCAAGACCTCGAAATAAGAAGAAGGGAAGAGGGCCTCCAAGGATCCCTGTCCCCCCTTCGCCTCCCAGAAAGGACCGGTTCGATGACGGAGAGAAGGTCAAGATCGTGATCGATGAGTCCCTCTTCTCTTAAGCTTGTGATAGCATGTATGATTCTTCATTTTTTTCAAGTGTATAAGTCTTTTCCGGAACTTGGAGACTCTGTCTGCTTCTAGGATTACTGTGATTGGGATACCAATGCTTTTAAACTTCATAGGTTGCACGCATTTCTTCTTCCTCCCTTTGGTTTTCGACATCAAAAGTGCGCTGTTATGATCCACATGACAGAGAGTAGTCCCACATTAACATGAAACAAAAGATGAGGTTCTAATATGTTGGGAGGATGCAACTCATTTTGGTCTGTTAGTTGGAGCTTTGTGGGAGCTTTGGCTAGCAACCAAGAGATTTTGGGTTCGAATTTTGCGGATGTGATGTCTGTGTGAGTTTGACTTAATTGGCCTAAATGTCTTAAAAAAAATGTTGGGAGGGACGCTTATCTATGAACTTAAGCTTGGATTTGGTGGATGTCCATTATTGATATATTTCTTAACTTGGGGTCTCGATGTTACATTCTACAATTGGGAACAAGTTTTTCCTGTAGTACCACATCAAAAGTGTAACAAAAGTTAAGTTTTAAGTTCAAAACCATCGGCCTGGGCGGCTACAGCAAATTTAAAGTGTTAAACTTCTTCATGTTTAGTTATGAATTGCTCAACATGGAACCTTACCAGGTTATATTGCTTAACAAGTCATAGCTAATGGTTGGCTTTTCTATCTTTAGATGATATTGTTTAGGATTTTACAAGGTGGAGTAAGAGCTATTTGTGATATTCAATTAAACCTCTTTTGTTGTCTAGTCGATAGGCCGCTTTCATGACTGCTAATCTGATCCTTGGAACTAGGGCTACATTCGAAGTGTCTACTTAGCCTCAGCCCTGAGGGTGCAAGGACTCTACTTCAAGAGGTTATTCACTAATGTCTTCATCGTCATTATCAGCATCATTAAAGTCATCCTAATTGTTGGGTGTCAATCTATGAATTCTTATTCCTCTATTCTTATTTTCTTAAAGTAATTCACTTATAAGTAAGCTTATGAAAAACATTCTTATTCAAAAGTCTTGAAAAGACTCTGTTAGAGTTTTAAAATAATATAATGCGAGTGTTGTCATTGCTAAGTTTAGTTTTCCGTCAAATACTTTTATTTATTTATTTTATTTGAAGCAACATGGCAAAGTTGTGGGAACATGAAACCTTTTATCCTTCTTCACTTGTAAATTTTACCCTTTAATGCTCAAGTTTTATATGATAATTTGCCAGGCAAAGGTTATAAAATAACTATGTTGCTATCTTTGTTATTCTTGGGTGACGAATGATTTTGAACTATGTTTATGCGCTAATATGAAGGCCACTGCTCTTGAGTTGAACTTATGTTATTTTATTTTTTTTAATTATTAAGAAAGGGTAAATACTTTTTTGACATAATACTTTCCCTATATATTGGCGACATTATGTGTATAATTAACAGTCCATCTTGAAAAACATCATTGCTCTATACAACTCATCCAACAGTTCATCAATCACAAGGATGGGGAACTTATTAAGCACAGTCTACTTATTCAACGCCCTATAATCCACACAAAATCTCCAGCTCCCATCCTTCTTCTTGACCAGTAAAATTGTACTAGAGAAAGGACTCACACTTGGCTTTATGATCCCCGTTTCCAACATCTCCATGATCAGCTTCTCAATCTCATCCTTTTGAATTTGGGGATAGCAGTATGGTTATACACTAATCGGGGACACCCCCCTCCTTCAAAATGATGGCATGTTCATGCTCTCTGGGTGGTGGCAAGCCTTGAGGCGGCTAGAAGACCTCACTGAACTGATGTACGATGGGTTGTACTGCAAGAGTTATGCCTCCCTCTTCCCCACACTGATCCCTTCCAAGTGTTGCAGTTCCACCAAATATTCTCCTCCCACCTCATGTATGGTCCTGATCATGGATTTGAAAAATACTCCAACCCTAGACAACCTTACATCACCTTGGATCACCATCCTCTTTCCTCCCACCATAAGTTCCATCCTCAGTGCTCCCCAATTGACCTTAGTATCCCCCAAGGTCTGCAACCACTTCATCCACACAATGATATCAATACTCCCTAAGTCCAAGGGAAGAAAATCCTCCCTCACCTGAATCCCCTGAATTGTCATAACTATTCCCCTACAAACTCCTCTATCCATCTCCACCTTCTCTGTGCCCATCATCACCCCGTAGGCACTTATATCTACTAATTTCATCCCCAAAAGGTCAACAATCTGATTGGAGATTAAATTGTGGGTTGCCCTATTGTCTATCAGCACCGCCACCTATCTGTCAGCTATTTCTCTCTTCACTTTCATGGTGTGATTCGGGTGAATCACACCACTGAGTTTAGAGAGACTTCTGTAACATCCAGATGCAACTTCTCTTATTCCTCCATTACTAACCCGCTCTCACCTCCTTCTTCAGTTTCCTCGTCATCACAGACGATGAGAACCTAAAGAGTTCAATCCTAACACATATGCCTCTCCCTTAGTACTTCTCTCAAACTCCCTGGTGTAGGCCCTTTGGGAGCTAAGAAGGTGGTGGCCATCCTATATGACCCCCTTGAGTTGCTCCCCCTAGCCCCCCTCTCTAGATACTTTTGGTCCTCCACCAACTGTGCTAGCTCCATGGCTTCTCCTAAGTCTCGTGGCCTCATCACCCTAACTGCTGCTCGGACTCCGATTTAAGTCCCTTCATAAAATTTCCTTCTGGTACTATCTCTGAGAGCCGATCAAGCCTACTAGCATGGTACTCGAACTTGTCTTGGTACTCTGTCACAGTCCCTTCCTAAGTCAGGGCGAAAAACTGCTCATAAAAGTCTCCTCCCCTATTGGTTCAAAAACATTCTAGTAAATAGTCCTTAAACTCTCTCTAGCTCCGAATGGGCCGCCTCATATCCCGCTATTGATACCATGTCATTGCCTTTCCTTCTAAACACAGTCCTGCAGCTGTCAATTTCTCCTCCTCTGTCAATCCGTTGACTGCAAAGTATCGCTCCACCTTGTATATCCAGTCTTGTGCTTCCTCACCATCAAAGATGTACCAATGTTTAAAATTGCGTATTCGGGTATTGAGGCGTTTTTCATTCGTGAGGCGAGGCGTAAGTCTCAAGGCGTTTTGAGGCGTAAGCCTCAAAATCAAAAGATTGCGTAAACATAAAATGATAAATTTGTTATATACTAATGAGTGAATAATATAAAACATAAAAAAAAAAACATAAGATATGAAGTGAAATCAAAATATCTCAATAATAAGACAACATGAAATATAGTTCAACTCAAAATTCTATCTTTCCGAAATCCCGGTATTCTTTTCATTAACATATAATTCCGATTTCCAAAAATAAATAGCAATGACATATCACATAAGAACTCATAAGTCATCAGCACTGTCATCACTAAGGGTTCTTCATTTGAATCATCATTATGGTGAACTGCTCTCTCCCCTTCCTCCTCTCCTATAAAGTCCAATGTCGGGCATTTACTTCAAGATTTATGTAAGTTTTAATATATATAACGTGAGGCGAGGCGGGGAGGCGCAAGCCTCATAAAAAAACTCGAGGCGTAAGCATCGAGGCGTTTTTAACTGGAATTGCGCAAAGGCGGGCCTCAAGGCGAGTCTCATATTGCGCAATTTTAAACCATGAGATGTACATCTTCAGTTTCCTTACCTTCGGGTCACCCCCGTGTCCCCTAAATCCTCCGTAGCCTCCCATTCATCATAGAGGAGGTGCTCTCCATTTGTCATGATCTTTCCTCTAGCGATCATACCCAAATCCTTCATCAAGAACCCCTCTTCTTCTTTCAAAATCAGCACCCCAGCGATCGAAATCATCCCCTCTCCTCACAAAATCTGCACCCCTTCTTTCATAGTCAATTCTCATCTCTTCCCTAGATATCGGTTCTAGAGGAGGCATTCCGTATTCACCCTCCAAGATCTCTACTTATGGATTTTCCCTTCCCCTAAACGTGTTAGGGTTCCCCCTCTTCCATGGATGTCGGTAGTTTCCTTTGCTTCCAATGTCGCCGGATTGCGTTTGGCTTCTAATAATTTCTTCAGCATATCTTCCACCACAACGAACTTTCTCTCCATCATTTCATTAACGGATTTGATCTGATTTTGAAAATAAAAAATCTTTTCCTCAAAATCATATTTGAGTTGCCCAAGTTCTCCCTCCAAGACTTCGACCTTCTTTCCGGCCATTGATATCCCTTAGATTGACGTGCTCTGATATCAATTTGGTAGTAAACAACCCCAAATAATGGCAAATAGAGCAACATTTTAGAGAAATTCTACATAAATTCAACAGTTTTTGCCCAAAAAACTATAGGAAAAACAAGGAGAAATCACTAGAAATTCAGTAGTGGAAGGAAAAAAATAATCCGATACAATGAATCTTCAATTCGAGAGGAAGATTCAACTCTCTAAATCTCTAGCCGGAGTCTAGAGCCCAAAATCAACACCAAGATCTCAAATTTCAGCCCAAATTCAAGATGAAAACCTAACTCTAGCAAGAAGAAGATTATTTAAAGTGAAAGGATAATTCATAAAAATAAATAAATAAATAAAAGGACAATTCATTATTCCCTAAACAACCCCCTAATTTGATTTTCCCTCCTAATCCCAGCCTTTATTATTGTGTGGGTCCCACTCAAGCTGCCGCCCAAGCCAAGCTTCAACCCCCTGCTGCTTCCGCCTCCTGTAGACCTGAACCGGTCCAGGGAGGACCGGTTCAGCCGGCCCAAGGGCCGGTCTAACAATTTCTTCTTATGCTTGTTGGATTGGCAGTATAATTTTCTTGAGCAAGAGATGGAAGTGCATATTACATAACTATTAAGTAAACTAAACACTAATGGTTTTGAAAAGAGTTGTTCATTTAATCACTCACAAGTGAATGGTTCCTTTATGACAATGTCTCATCTTGGAGGCATTCACCCATGGCAACTTACTTCTTTTTTGGGGATTAGGATATGGGCAAACAAGCATCATGTCTGTAAATTTCAGATTTCTCTTATTCCCAAAGACGAAATTTTTGTTTGTATTTTTGTGGGCGGGCATACCCTAATGGATTGTTCAGTTTGCTGAAAAATGGGTGTAAAGTTAATAGGACGCCGAGATTAACTTTTTTTTTTGTATTTGATTTGCTGTGGTCGTGCTACATTACCTATACATTACCCACATTTTAGTTCATTCATTCTCAAAAACCTTGTAGAAATGCGGTCAATTTGGCTCCATTTATAGCATTGGGGTTTTTGAAATTTATCCATTCCTCTCTTATTCGAATACCAAGTGGATAAAGAAAAATTATTACATGCGGATCCGGATTCATCCAGAGACCAATAAAAATGCACCACATCGCCCCAAAAAATGTACTGCGCTCGGTACCGAGCGTGAAACCTGACGATTCTCCCGTCCGGTGTCCGCACAGAATAATTCCTCGTGGATAACAGGGTTATGATGTGTTTTCCTTGTAGTTTTTGAGCATATAATTTGAATTTTCTTGCCAACCTTTGATACAGCGCTGGTGTTTCCTTAATCTCATCTATTTGGAATTTTATCCTTGTTTTGATCAGACAAGCTTAGTTGTTTTTTTATTTCTTTTAGTGCGTTCAAATTAACTTTTTTCTATATATGATCTTTCTTATTATGACCCTTACATTTCTGCCTTAAGTTTCATTGTTGTACTCGGGTGTGTATGAGTTAAGCCGATTTATGAGATAGCTTGAGCTTAGCTCAATAAATGGCTCGTAAACTGAACTTGATGAGTTAACGAGCCAAATTTGAGCTAGTCTTGACGCGACTCGCAAGCTCGCGAGGCGGCTCATTTAATACACTTAAAACATACTAGCATTCAAGAGCTTTAAGTACCAAGTCGTTAAAAATATATAAGTATCATATCACACTTTCTTATATGAAGTGGTTCTTTTTTTTTCTTTTTTTTTTCTAATTTCTCATATTTTTTATTATTTTATTATAATAATTGTAAAGCCCGAGCTTCAGCTCTAACAATTAATCAAACTCTAGTTCTACTTAACTCGTTTACATCTCTAATTAAACCCTCATAGAGTAAGGATCATCGCCTGTCTTAGCATATGGGATGAGATTTACTCCTACAGTGCTCAGTTTCAAATGTTGTGTGCATCTTTCATCGACTTTATGACAAAAACTGTACTCAATATCTTTTTCTTTGTTTCTTACAAAATTATTGCTTGTCCAGCTGCTAAAAAGTTGACCAACTACTTTGATCTAATTAACAGTCTTTTGCTACAGGTCTGAGAACGTTTCTTTTGTGTTTGAATGATAGTTTCTTAACTATTTATCAAAGTTGTCTTATAATAAATTTAAAAAAAAAAAAAACGTAATAGAAATTGTGGTTGGAAATATAGTTTTTAACAACAGTCCCAGACTCCCAAATAACGTTAAATCATATTTTATGTTCGAACATGTTTTTTTTTTTTTCATCAATCAGAGATAATGTTACGGTTCTTCCTGAACCGACGAAACCGACCTAAGTTGGGCCAGTTCACGTTTATATGAGGTGGGCTAAGCCGCCTCCTTAGAAAGCCGCCCAAGTACAAATAGAGAGAGGAAGGGGGCTGCTAAAGCTTAGGGAAGCTATTTTGAATTTGGTTTATTTTAGAAAGCTTTTTATTGGCTTTTTATTATGAAGATATGTATTTAAAGAGGATGAGAGGCTAGGGTTATGGCATGCTTGATTATTGTTTTCTCTTGGAGTTCTCTTTGGTGACTTGGGCTCTAACTCATTGTCTACAGATTGGGAGAGAACGATCCTTCTCTCGAATTGAGGATCAATTGTATCTTTGCTTTGTGCTCGCTTTGATTTGATTACTATCATATAATCTACTGTTTTTGTATTGTTTTCATTGGAGATCTTGAAGTTTTCTTGCTGTTTTGATCAATTATTGCTAGGTTTGCTTGCTAACTCAAGTATTTCCCCTTAGGATTACTTGCGAACTCAAGTATTTCCTATCAGATAACCTCCATTGATGTCATTGCCTGCGTTTAAGTGGTTCAAGTACAGGCATTAGTGCATTCTCCTGCTATGGGAAGCGGTAGATCAAAGAAGAATGCCTGCAAGTCATTGGGCTTGGAAAGCTGCTCTTCCTTTCTCCATTGCTGCCATAGAGCCATATACAATCGCCTAACTCAAGTTATTGAATTTCTTTCTATTGATCCTATCTACCTTGTTGAAGTTTACTCTTTAGCCTTATCGTTTTCTTATTTGAGTCGGGTTTTATTTGAGACAATTTTTTATTACTTTTAAAAAATTTTACTTCAAAAAATTTTTATACTAAAAATTGTTTTTAAAAATAATAAAAAAATTAACCCAAATAAAACCTCTGTAGAGTGGAACAATTATTACGTCCTCTCACGGACATAGAGCTACGTTCGGCCGCCAATAAATGTTGCCACGTGCTCTTACTCTTTACCGTGCGGCCCGATGACTTGAGCCGGACCAGAACCCAGGAATGCTATGTTCGCGTATTGCAAGGTATTACTCGGTATTACCAGGTATTGCTTGGCAATAACGAGAAATACCGCTCTGTGAAGACCAATACCGAGCAATACCGAGTTGTACCGAGAAAATCGACCAATACCTAGCAATACCGAGTAACACCGAGCAATACCTAGCAAAATCGAGAAATACCGAGCCATCCTGGGTCCGTTCCGGGTCAGGTTGTCGGGGCGTGCGGTAAATAGTGGAACGCGTTGCGCGATTCTATTGGCGGCCGAACGTAGAACTAGGTCATGTGACCGGACCAAATAAAAGTTCCTGTAGAGTGGGCTGGACTGCTGGAGTTCTTGTTGTGGTTCAAGTTGGAGAGTTGGACACTGGCTTACAACGTATGATATATTTGGAAGTTTTAGGTGTTAGGCAAATATAAAGATTATCATATTATACATGTAAATTAGGATATTTGTAATGGTGCATATGTAAACCCCCAAAAAGCATATATTACGAAAACTAATGATGAGAAATCACCAAAATATCAACACAGGTCCTCGTATTAGTACTATAATGAAATAGTTTAGTAAGAATTTGATAGTCACCATTTGTATTTCATTAGAAAGATTTGCAATTAACTACCACTCAATTATAGATAGGGGACAAAATGCTCGAAATAGTGTTTATTGGAATTATATATATATATATATATATATATATATATATATATATATATATATATATATATATATATATATATATATATATATATTGGAACGGGGATATCTACTTGCTGCCACCTTCATAGAGGAGCTTCGCGGAGTAACTAATTCCTCGGCGGGCCTTGCGGCAACCAGCCCCACAGGTGTCAGATCATGCACTTATTTTCTCCCTACTTAAGGAGTCGCCCCAGATCCAACGACGCTCGCTCTTCAACCCAATTAAGCTCGGTGGGGTGGAATTATATTCTCATGTATCAAACATCCTTATTCATAATTATAAGATTTTTCCTCAAGTAACAAAAAAATGTCTTAATAAAGCTAGTTGCTTTCAACTTTGAAAAGGCGCTAAGAATTCACGAAGGACATCCCTATGTATGACTGACATATTTAAATAAATCCTCTGATACCTCTTTTCATTTTTTGAGCTTTTATATAATATTTATAAGAGATATTTTCTTATATTGTTATATATGTAACCATTGAATTCAACAAGAACCTAAATTTAATAATCCCATTGCTAAATTGCACATAATGTCAACGACATACAATTTTCATTCATCCATCTAATGTAATGTCCGCATTCTGTTTTGAGTCATCGATTCAACTGGTTTTGGTTTGACCGCATTCCTATTATGCTCGGAAGAGGAGAAATTATTACGTGCGGAGTCCGGGACGTAGTTCTATGTTCGATCTCCAATAAAATGCTAACACGTGCGGCCTAACAACCCAACCCGGTCCACTGGTCAAATGGTGAAAATTTTTAATCCGGTCCGTGAAATTTTAAAATCGCGGCATTCCACAAGTTCCGGCATTCAAAGTCGTTTCACTTTCCATCATTGTTTCATTTCATCTTCTCAATTTAGACGCTCTTCATCTTCAAAAAAGGATCGCTCTTTTCTTTTAAGAATAATTATTATGTGCGGATGCTAACGTTAAGGTCAGATTTATCTTCATTGGATATGTCGAAATGCGTAAATGGTTTACGTAAAAAACTTGTTAGGATTTAGGGTTTATGAAAAATTTATGTTAAATATGATTTTTTCCTTAATACAAATTGTATATTGATGTGTATTACTATTAATTGAGCTGTATAATAATCCTAATTTACAGAAAGAAAATTTTATGTCAAATATGAGTTTAAAATTTCTAGACGTTTTGCATATTGATTTTCATCTCTTCGGTCCAAACTATTTTTCAATCTTTTTCGCCTAATTTTTATTTTTCTTACTTAGTAGGTAAAAGGTGATATTATGTCAGTCAAAATATTTAGGGAAATTTACATACATACCACTTTATAACATCCTATTTACATATCTAACACCTAAAACTTTAATATTACATGCATACCACCCTATATTATTTTAATAACAAATATACCACTTATATTTCTTTCCTACCACTCATATATTTCATTTCTTCCACTCATATTTGGTATGAAAATGAACTATGGGTGGTATTTATATAATATTAAAGTTTAAGGTGTTAAATATGTAAATATAATAGTATTAAGTGGTATATATGTAAATTTCATTTTTGCGGATTAAAAAAAAAAAAAGATAAAACAGATGTTTAGACTGAATCGAACCGTCGGATGATAAGAAAAATACTATAAATATTAAATATCCCCTTGTCTAGATTCGGCAAATGGAGCTACTTCCGCACTCCAGAGAATAATTTCTCGCATAAGAGACCCCGCCCTAAATTTCTCCTGTTTTTTTTTTTTTTTCTTCCCTATTTTGGCCTTTTCGTTTCTGTAGTTTCTCAAATTCCAGCCGAGATGAAAGCGAGCACAACGAACTAGGACAAAGGCAGCGCGAGAAGCATCGCCGGAGCAGCACCGGAGAGATTAGCGATGGCAAGTTTCTGGAGAGCAGTTATGGGATCATCGACGGAACCGGATGCCCTTGCTGACGGCGTGGAATTCTGGTCGAATCCGGAGCGCGGGGGGTGGCTCATGAAGCAGGGCGAGTACATCAAGACGTGGAGGCGGCGCTGGTTCGTTCTGAAGCAGGGGAAGCTATTCTGGTTCAAGGATCACGTTGTCAACCGCTCTTCCGTCCCTCGCGGCGTCATCCCCGTGGCTACATGCCTCACCGTCAAGGGCGCCGAAGATGTTATCAATCGGCAGTTTGCTTTTGAGCTCTCGACCCACCGGGAGACGATGTACTTCATCGCTGATTCGGAGAAGGAGAAGGAGGAGTGGATCAATTCTATCGGTCGCTCCATCGTCCAACACTCTCGTTCCATCACCGATCGCGAAGTCGTTGATTATGACAGCGCCCGCGTCGCAGAAGCATCCAGGGATCAGTAGATCTGACCGTATTAGCATGAATCAATCCCTATTTTTGTACTAGGTGAGCCTCTTATCCGATTATAGGCTACTACCTAGGGTTTCATTTCTTCCCCTTTCACGTGACTGTTTGAATTCTCCTTGGTGTTACTGCTGCTTTTGGTGTTGTGTTGTGTGTATATGAGTTCTAAGAATTTTAGTTTTGCCTTTATTTTCGTGAAGACTCTCTTTGGGAGCTGTTCTTATGAGTTAAGAGTGTATACATCTTGTCTAACTGGATCATTTTTTTCTGAATTTCTTTTGCTTTTTCTCTCAATAAAATATCCTATCTATCAGTGATTATGATCGTGTAGCTGTTGTTATATTTGATGTTTGTTTTTCTTATGGTAAGTTTTTATGTTCGTAATCCTACATCTTGAGAATCAATCAGATGATGCTTTAAATAGATTTAGTTTATGCTGATTTTTGTTATGTAGCAGATTTGGATGATTAGGGAATAACAAGGAGATATATTGCCTTGTGACTTGTGACTTGTGAGCAAATTTTGGCTGCCTTTGGGCTGTTAAGTTTTGGGGTTTGTTCTTAAGACGGTGATACAAGATATTCTTGATAATTGGTATTGCATTCTTTGTTCTTTGTTGAATTGGATGAGCACAGTTGTATGGCTTTTGAGGAAGCCTATGCAATTTAAAATTTGTACATAAAAAAATTGTCTCATAAGTATGTTATAAGCACACAATTGCTCATTTCCAATCCACTAAATTATTGGCTAAGCAATTTTGGGTCGTGATAGCTTCAACTCCATGTAAAGCTCTAAATGATACAAAAAAACTTTTTATAATTTTTTTTTAATAAATAGATATATTTTAGGTTTATCCAGAAAAGTGAAGTAGAGTTGGTTCTAAAGAAGACGCATAAGAATAAAGCTTTAGATCCAAATGAGATATCTATTTTGATTCGAAGAATTATTGGGCATAGTACAATGGTTTGATCAGCTGCTATTTTTAATGAAATTTTCAAGAGTAAGAGGATGCCAAATGTTTGGAGGAGAAGCATTTTAGTTCCAATATTTAAGATAAAGGAATCTTTTTTCATAAGTTGGTATATTATAGATGATAAAAAGTGAAGTGGAGTTTATCTCTAATGAATATGAATAAAAACAAATTTTTAGGTCCAAATGAGATATTCATTTAGATTTAAAGATCTATGGGGGACACTGCAATGGTTTGATTAGCAAATCTTTTTAATGGAATTTTCAAAACTTAGAGGATGAAAAATATTTGGAGAAAAAGCATTTTAGTACCAATATTAAGAATTATGGAGATGTTCAAGATTGTGCTAAATATATATGAATCAAAGTTATGAGTCATAAAACGAAGTGATGAAAGAGAGTAATTGAGCATAGGCTTGAAAATTATGTTAATTTAGGAGAATCAATTTAGTTTCATGATAGTAAGATTTGCTTTAAAAATAATTTTGTGTTACAATAATAATGAAAAATAGAAAAAGGTCGTTCATTTAGTTTTTATTGATTTTGAAAAGGCACATGATCGAGCACCACTAGAATTGATTTGAGGCACATTTAGATAAAAATATGTGACAAAGATGTGTTGAAATTATTAATGATATTTATGATGAATTTTTTACGAGTATTAAAATCTGTTGTTGAGTGACTAAAGAGTTTCTAATTATAGGAGGATTATATTATGGTTCAATATTCAGTCTATATATTGTTTGTTTTAGTTCTAGAGATGTTTATAAATAATATTTAGAATATGGTGCTTTGATGTATACTTTTTTAGATTATTAAGCAATGAAGCATTCATTGAAATAAGTAAAGTTTTAGAACAATCGAGGAAATGTTTAGATGATAGATAAGTTAGAATTAGTAGAGCAAAGATTGCATATATGGCATGCAACTCTTGTGGATGTTTTATTAAAAATTATCAATGGCTATTATTAGAAGATAAAAAAATATTTAGATGTGATAGTTTTAAGTATCTTGAATTTATTACAAAGAAAAAAATAGGGATATAGACTAGATATAATTTCTCGAGTTATGGCTATATGGTTAAAATGAAAAAGTGTCTAAGGAGTATTTTGTGATTAGGGGATATTATGGAGAATTAAAGATAAATTATATAAACTAAAATTACATTGACAATGTTGCATGGATCTAATTGTTGAGCTGTAAAAAAAAAAAAAAAGATTTAATTTGAGCATGATAGAAGTGAAAATGTTAAGATGGATGTGCTATAAAAGTAGAAAGGATAAACTATGGAATGATTGGTATGACATCTATCGATATTGAGAATAAACTCTCATCAGATGGCACTCAGTTCATATCTTGAAGTTCGATCATTGACAATGCTCAAAGAAAGGGTGGGCCATTCACCATGAAGGCTAAAAACAAGCGATATAGGCTTTACTAAACCACTACAAGAAACTCCTGCTTCAAATGCTCCTGTAAGTCGCACGTTGTAGTTTTTTTCACTTCACTAGATTGGTTGGACATGTATAATAAATGATTGAAAATCACCTATTGGACGAGCATACAAAATTAATGTTGGGGATTATGAAGGAAAATGTATATACCTAAGGTAATTCTGATATAAGTTAAAAATGATTTGCAAATTATATATTTAACACTTCTAGAAACACTTAGTTGGAATGAATGAAATATTTAGATCATAAATAGTTGGGATAAGGCTAATGATGATGATGATATTCTTCCACATTCTTAATATTCACTAAAAAGCATATTTATAATAGTCATCTATAATGTTATGCCCACTATTTGGTTCAACTTTAACAATCATTCATTAATTCATATTTAGTGCTACATTAATTCCTATTTAGCACTGAGTTCATAAGTTTTTTTCCCTTAATGCTTGCTTCTTTGAAACTTAATACTTGTTTCTAGACACACTATCATCGGTGTACACATTTTTCTTATTTATTAACTTCCACATTAATTCTTCCTTTTAATTTTTTTTCTAGTGCCTTATGTTATGTGTTGTTTTATAATTCCTCTAATTAATCATTTTCTCCCATTATCCCTTCTAGTTTTATCAACTACTTATTTTACATCCTCAAGTATTCTTCAATCTATTTTTCAATTAATGATTTCTTTGTTTCTCGCGCTCAGTCATTCCTCAGTATAGGTATCAATCATATTTCTAATGTCCTCCCTTTGATTTTAACTTATCAAAAGTACCAAATAGCATAACATGTTATCTTTAACTCTCAATACATAACTATTCCTAATTCATTTCTATCAATAGCATTCCCAGCAAATGATTTTTTTATAACCTTTTACATTATCTTTTTTGTTTCTTCCAAGCATGTCATATTTGTTCTAATATTTTTATCTACTAACTTTGTATCTTACATGATCTAAGTCTCAAATTTGATGCAATAGACTAATTTTTATTTAGGTTTATGCAATTCTTACCTCTCTTTTCACCCTAATTCAGTTAATTTGTGGTCTGTCGTATATTGTTTGTTTTAGAAAACATGCATCTACTTATTAGGACAATTGAGTTATGTTGTGTCACATAGGTTTAGCTATGGCTCATAGCTCATTGCAAAATAGAAATAAAATAAACATGATATAATAGATAAAGCATTGAACAAGGTATTCCATAGTGTTTTTTGACTCCCTTGGCTCAGTGATGCCAACCCAGAGTGATGAGGTCATCGACAGGAGATTTCGGCGAGTCTACCAGAGACGACATCGGAGATCGACGGCCATGATGGAGAGCCTATACTACTGATTTTATTTGCACTAGCATTTTATGTATTATGCATTTTCTTTTCCAGTTTTTCTCATTTTACCCTTGGGGGTATTAGTTTGCTTTTGTAGCCCAGAGGGCATTTTAGACTTTTATATTTGTTGTCATGTGGAGCCTATTTAAAGGGCTCTTGTGTCTTGTATGAGGTATTGATTGATTAATAGAAAATTTTATTTGGTTTGTTCTCTTTGTGAGTTCAAGAAGACTCTTGGTGAGTTCTTCACATGAGATCTCTTTGTGAGTTCTCCTAGTTTGTGCATCCAAGGATCTTCCCATCATCATCCCTCGCCATCACCCACCCCAACATATTGAAAGCAGCCAACCCCTTTCCCCTCTCCACCCTAGCCGTCCCCCTTGAGCTCCACCCACCCGTCGGCCATCCCAAAGCTCCCACCGGCCGGCCACCTTGTCGCCGACTTCCCTCCACCACCCTTCCACCACCACATATTTCCCTCGCATTCTCGCTTGAAATTTGATTTTCAAATTTCAAATTATTTCCAAATTTGGACAATCTATTTTAGGAAAGTTTTAATTTTTTTGAAATCAATTTCACATCCATGAAATTGGATTCATGAAATAATAATTTCCTAGTCATCCTCCTAATTTGGAATCCTCCACCTCATCCCTAATCCTCCTCTCCCCTCCTTGATGTCGCTGGCCCCCTTCATTGGGCCCCCTCTTGATTGCACAATTAACCCCTAATCCTATTTTGAAATTCAACTCCTAATTTCAAAATAATTCCCTCCGGTTTTACTTAAAACTGAAATTATTTCAGTTTTAAGTTCAAACCCTCCCCCTCTAATCAAGCCGCCGGCCCCTATAAGCCTCCCCATTGGGAAAGTTTTAATCCCCCTCCTTAATTTGGGGATTTCAAAATTAAATCTCAAACTTTCCCTCCCAAATTCCTTAAACTGAAATCAATTTTAGTTTTCTAACACTTAATCCCCTTTTATTCCTAAACCTACCGCCGGCCTCCCTCTCCCTCAACATCCTGCCGGCCTCCCCTCTCCCCTTTTGGAGAATTCTTGGCGGCGACCACCCATTCTCCCCTCAATGATGCATGGAGGAACCCGAGTGGAATTTCGGGTTTGAGTACGACGACCAAGGAAGAGTGAACATCCTCAAATCGCCCTTCTTCGACGTCGGTTTTGATTTCGACGACACCGTCGACGAATATTTGGATCGGATTCTACCTACACTAGTGGATTTCATCGACGACCACTTTTTCGTCTACACGTGGATCATTAAAGGTCACCCTGTCGCACCTCCTCCGCCTCCAAGCTCTTTCCCCGTGGCGACGATCATTGGCTCCTCCCTCCTCGTGGCAACCTCACTACTAGCTTGGACGATCTTCCGCCGCTCACCCTAGTTTTGTAGGAAAGAGAGAAGAGGCTTCAAGGTGAACAACTCCTTATTATTTGTTGGATTCTATTTACTAGTTTTTAACTTTACTATTTTCCTTTGTATTGGCTTAAATCGCCCGGCTATCTTCTTTTATTGTTATTCCTTTGCCTAAGCAAAGATGAACTCTACGAGCTCTTGTAACCGATTTGACTTTGAAGCATGAAATTATGAATGGTTAAGCTTTAATTAACTTTCTTTTCTTAAATCATGTGTAACTCAATTCATGCATCACATCACAGAGTGTATGGTATTGAAGGTAGCTAGAGAGAAGGCTTTTAAGATGCTAAAGTTTTAGTCGAGTGGTTTCCAACAAGCTTGTGGAGGTAGAAAATAGTGAAGGGATGATAAAGTTGCTTATAAAGAGAATGTTGAGAGAGATTCCCAGTAAGAAAAAGCTAAATGAATGTCCCATAGACTTAACTAGGGCAATTGTTACAGGCTTTAAGCTAAATTTGTCTGTCATAAAAAGGTTGTCTTAATATTAATTATTGAGGAATGGCCTGACCTAATGATGGCAAATTAATGGCACTAGCCTTGTGCATATTTTGTTAAGAGTTTAATTTTTCTAAATTATTTAGGATTGTTTTTATGAATACTCATTTTTCATCCCTATTTTTTGTGTTCTAAATGAGGTTCTAAAATGTAATTTACTCTGTTTGCATACTTTTTATTCATTCTACATTTGATATACCTCTTTTATTGCTAAGCCTTTTGCTTTATATTCCCGTCTTACCCTCACATTACATAATTATGCATATATCTTTAGATGCCTGTCCAGACATCTATTGTATGAATCAAGTAAAATTGTGTAATCAGTTTTAAATCTCAATGTAATTATTTCTTAGTAGCTAGTTTATGATGCAGCAGTCCTAGCTCTTCTGGTCACCTATTGGATTTTAGTCACTTCACATGTTGATAAGTGGTCATTCCTTGCCTTAGCTTGAGGCGTTATTCTTGGGTTCAACTAGTTCTATATTTTTAATTTTTTACTAGAAAACTGCTTTAAGAAACAGTAAGAAAGCCGTCCCAAACGAAGCCTTATTCTCATCGTACAACTACTTTACAGGATTTAGCGGCATGAGAAATTTTAGGAGGGAGGAATAGAATAGAAATTTGAGGCTTGAGAGTATGCAATTCAGGAGTATGAAGTTTGATGCGTCAATTATTAGTTGCAGCATGAACCATGACAGCATATGCTATTTAGACAGCTCAAGTTCCGTAATATTGCATATAAATTGACCCATGTGAAAATGGCTCCGAGATCAGTGATAAACCTTCCGTGGACCATTTCTTAGAATGACTGGGTAGTCTAAATGGTCAAGTTGGCATGCCAATTTTTATTCTAGCTATTTCTAACTGTTTGAGTCAAGCTAGATATTAGGAATTTTGATGCTAACTTTCCTGTTATGCATCAAATGTTCTTGCCATTTGATTAATGATTATTATGACACCCTGATTTGATGTTTATGTGCATATATACCTATCTTCTTATATTCCCTTGTACCTAGGTGTTTAGAAGATCTTTCACCTTGAGACTTGCATTAGGAGGATCTATTTTTCTCAAATCTCTAGTTGCCGCTAGAGCCCAAAAGAACCTAATCCTAAGAGATCTCAAATGTCAGCCAAATTCAAGATGGCCTAACCCTAGAAAAACAAACTATTTAATGCATACAATCCAAAAGGAAATCTCTAAATAATTCCTACCTTCAAATTTTCCTACTAACTCCCTAGAAAAATCTTCCTAAATTGCTCTGCGTTGCTTGGGCGTCGTAACTGGCATATAGGAGCGGAGGGTTCTAT
The DNA here is from genome assembly GCA_016618105.1 of Dendrobium huoshanense. Classification (NCBI taxonomy): domain Eukaryota; kingdom Viridiplantae; phylum Streptophyta; class Magnoliopsida; order Asparagales; family Orchidaceae; genus Dendrobium; species Dendrobium huoshanense. The sequence continues at coordinate 26,413,318 of CM028348.1, forward strand.
CTCTGCTAGCACCTGAGCCGGTCCACGTGGACTGGCTATTGGACCGGTCTAACAGTGTATTCCATGTCATGTCCATTCTTTCCGGCAAAGTTACACACCTTCATCAATAATACTGGATGTGGACTCTTCTATTTGGGACTATAGAATTCGTCTTATAATATGCACCACCATTTCTATAGCAATGCATCTTATTGCTGGTCACATACTACGCCTACTTTAGATCACGTATGAGGTGCAGGTGCTAATAATGTGGCATTGTTTTTATTGGAATGGGTATATAAAGTTCATGACATTAAGGTTTTATTTGGGACGGTCTTTTTACTACTTCATAAAGCAGTTTTTTAGTACAAATATTTTAATTTTTCTACTAAAAAGCTGCTTTAAGAAGCATTAAAAAAACTAAAAAAGCCGTTCCAAACAAAGTCTAAATTGGACATGGTTTTGCTATATTCTGCAGGTTACGTTTCAACGGATTTTACGAAAGTGCTTATGCACATGAAATTATGTGCATGGTCTATTTTATTCTTGGTTGCTATGGGTATTGGATAAAATCAAAATTGAACTAGATATTTTGCTAGAATTGGTTGGTTGTTCCTTTGCCAGTCATATCCACTAAGAATGATCAGACTAGAAGTAGATGTTCTAAGGTATGTGAATTATTAGTGTATTACTTTTGATTCAATAAAGTTTCTCTTTCAGTTTTAATCTTTTGTCCAAATTCTATGCGTGATTTCTTCAAATGTATTCGATGCGTAACTACATAATTCAACACAACTAATTATTAAATAACTAAAGCTCCTTTCAAGTAATCCTAGAGGGGGAAACTTTTCAGGATTGATGCTCTCAAAAAGAAATAAAATTGGATTTACTCTTCTGATCACAAACTTCTCTCTAAGATTAAGAACATCAAAGGCCAACTTTCCCATAATATTTAGCTTGAAGCTAGCTGGATCGTTTTGCGATGCTTAAATGGCATTCTAATTGAGAAGATGACTTGAAATTCCTTGCAACAAATTCAAGGTAAGGTAGTAATCAGATCAAAGAACCTCACTCTTTGCCATTTGCCATTGTTCTATGTGAGGTTGACTTAAGCTTCATTTGCAGATGATTTTTTTATTGCTTTTTGAAGCAGCTTTTTAGTTACACAAAAATAATTTTTGTATTAAAAAATTGTTTCAAGAAGTAATAAGAAAGCTATCCCAAACGAAGCTGTAGTCTTTAAGACTTTCAATTGATCTCTGGTTTGAGCATTACATGCGTTTGATCTGTTATTTTCTTTACTTTAGGGTTAGCCGTTTAGGTCTCCCCTTGTTTTTTTCTGCTATTGGAGTGTTCTTTTTTTAATCGGAGTATTTGACAACTATGAACAACTATGAGTCTGCAAATGTAATATTAAATATTTCCTTCACATCGCTCATATATTACAACTATGAGTCTGCAAATGTAATATTAAATATTTCCTTCACATCGCTCATATATTTCATTTCTATCACTCATATTTGATATAAAAATGAACTATGAGTGGTATAAATGTAATATTAATGTTTTAGATGTTAAATATGTAAATAGAGTGGTATAAGGTGGTATGTATGTAAATCTCTCTTTTTTCATGAGTTTCTCTCAATAGAACGTCATGGAAAGCCATTCTAGAGTCTGAAAATTGAGAATGGTGTGGTAAATTATTAATCGTAGTCATAACTTTTTTTCCATGGAAGCATAAATTATTTTTTAAATAATATCACTAATATTTTTCAATAGATATTTATAATACTCAATCTTAAAATTTTGATGAATTACGAATTAAATATTTTATAATAAAATTTATATATATATATATATTTTGGTTGAGAAAATTAAGTGCGTAGGCCTATATTATACATAAAGTGTTTAAGGTCGCACAAGTAGATGAGCAAAGAATAAAAGACCTTTGCTTTCCTTGTGATTAAAGAGTTCATCAAGTTCATATTTGTAAGTCATGAGGAATGATGAGCAAGATCAAGATGGTGATCAAACCGTTGGCAAAGATTGATGAGGCCTATGCATATGAAATGAGCTTCAATGCTTTGATAGGTCAGCATACATTAAAGACATTACATTTGCAAGATATCTTTGGGGGATCACTTATCTAAATTTTGATTGAAGGGTGGATCAATGCATAATTTTATCCCAACAAGATTGTGGTTCTAGAAATCTTTTTTATTTGGAATGGGGAATCCACCGGTTGCCATTCCTGAAAGGACATTTGACGACGTAACTAATTTTCGGCTGACCTAGAAAAGACACTCATCTCAGAAATCTCTTGCACGCACTTGATTGAGCCCCACTTAAGAGGTGCTACCGCTCTAAGGAAATCGAATACGGGTTGGTGTAAAATTTTTATAATGTGATGGTAGTTCATGATGACATATTGAACTGTTCAACTTTATGCCCCCATAAATTCCAATATGCAATAAATTAACCATTCACTTGTTACAGACGAACAACTAGGCTATGGCCACCATAACAATGCCGGTCATCTGTCGCGCAGTAACCCCTAGCTCCGAAAATGGACGCCGACGACTGCCGGCCGACCACCCAATCCTTTCATTCCTCGACGAACATACTACCCTCAGCTCCGCAGAGGTCAAGAAAATCCATGCCCGCATGCTTCGCATCGGCCTCTTCGACCACCCGTACGCCGCCAGCCGCCTCCTAACTTCCTGCTCCATCTCCCCATCACGCAATCTCCAATACGCCCTCCTGGTGTTCGACCAAATTCCTCAGCCAAATCTCTACTCCTGGAACATCCTCATCCGCGCCTACTCCTCTAGCTCCCGCCCTGACCTCAGCCTCCAACTCTTCTCACGCATGCTCAGCGACAGCCCTCATTCCCCAGATCACTTCACCTTCCCCTTCGTAATCAAAGCTGCTGCAGAACTCCAAATGCTGCGAGAGGGTTCCACACTCCATGGCTTGGTCATCAAATCTCCCTTCCGTTCTGACGTCTTCATACTCAATTCTCTCGTCCACTTCTATGCCGCTTGTGGGTGTTTGAACCTTTCACTCCTTGTGTTTGATCATATTCCTCAGAAGGACGTTGTTTCGTGGAACTCAATGATCACGGCGCTGGCGCGAACTGACCACTACAATGACGCCTTGAATCTCTTTCAAGTGATGGAGCAGAGCGGCTTCATGCCCAATGATGTGACCATGGTTAGTGTTCTTTCAGCTTGTGGAAGAAAGGGAGACTTGGTGCTCGGTAGGTGGATTCATTCTTATATCAAGCAGAATGACATTACACAGTGCTTGATACTGAACAATGCCATCCTTGACATGTACACAAAGTGTGGGAACTCTGCTGATGCAAGCTTTCTTTTTGACAGCATGAAGGAGAAGGATTCAATATCCTGGACCACCATGCTGGTTGCATATGCGAAATCTCGTGAATTCAATGCTGCCCGCCGTGTGTTTGATGAAGTGCCATATCGCGATATAGCTGTTTGGAATGCGTTAATCTCTGGCTATGAACAGAATGGTAGACCCAAAGAAGCTTTGGCCGCTTTCAATGAACTGCAAGATGCTAATGTCGACCCTAACCAGCTCACACTTGTTGCTGCGTTATCTGCATGTTCGCAGTTGGGTGCAATTGAAACGGGTAAATGCATCCACTCCTACCTGAGAAACCATAGTTTTGATTTAAATTATCATCTTACCACATCACTCATAGACATGTACTCGAAGTGTGGAGATCTGGAGAATGCGCTCAATGTGTTCAGGTCTGTCAAAAAAAGAGATGTCTTTGTTTGGAGCTCAATGATTGCAGGCCTTGCAATGCATGGCATGGGAAAGGAAGCCTTAATTTTTTTCAAAGAGATGCAGAAGGCCAAAGTCAATCCCAATCATGTTACTTTCACCAACATCCTTAGCGCTTGTAGCCATGCCGGCCTAGTGGAAGAAGGCAGAATGTATTTTAGCCAAATGCTTCCTCTATATGGAATTGTACCAGATATTGAACACTATGGTTGCATGGTTGACATCCTTGGCCGCGCAGGGCGTTTAGAAGAAGCGATGGAGCTTATAAAGAGTATGCCGGTGCCACCCCCTGCTTCGGCATGGGGAGCATTACTCGGCGCCTGTGTTGTACACAGAGAAGTCAAGCTTGGCGAACTCGCCTGCCAAAATCTTCTCGGCCTGGAGCCAAGAAACGATGGAGCTTTTGTTCTACTGTCTAATCTATATGCAAAAGCTGGTAGATGGGAAGATGTTGGTAGACTGAGGAAGTTAATGAGGGATCAAGGGCTGAAGAAGGAGCCTGGGTGTAGCTCAATGGAGGTCAATGGAGTGATCCACGAGTTCTTAGTGGGAGATGCATCTCATCCTTTATCTGAAAGAATATATAAGAAATTGGAGGAGATGACAGCGAGATTGAAGGTTGTTGGTTATGAATCAAAGAGGGCTCAGCTGTTGCAGAATGTGGAAGATGATGTTGCCAAAGAGCGTGCTTTGAATCTGCACAGCGAGAAGCTGGCGATGGCTTTTGGGCTAATTAGTATGAAAGAAACTATGGCTATACGGATTAATAAGAACCTACGGATCTGTGAAGATTGCCATTCCGTTGCGAAGCTGATATCTAAGGTTTACGAGAGGGAGATCCTCATCAGGGACAGGTATAGATTCCATCATTTTAAACAAGGTAGGTGTTCTTGTCAGGATTATTGGTGAAAAAAATTTTGAACGGGTTTTTTGACTGAGAAGGGAGGAGAAGCATTGCTATCGTTGAAATGTGCATATTTCAAGCATGTTGTATTTTGTTAGAATTTAGGATTTAGGTTTCGTTTGGGACGGCTTTTTTTGCTGTTTCTTAAAGCGGTTTTTAGTATAAAAAAACTACTTTAAGAAGCAAGAAGAAAGCCGTCCCAAACGAAACTTTATTATGTAATAAAATGATATAATTAGTGAAAATCAAGCAATTCATAGTAAGCATTCACAAATTTAAATAACCATCAATTAAAATAAAAGCTCATCGTTTTTTAATGTAAATTTAAATATAGGTGCAATTTTCTTCAAATGATAATTTGAAACCTTCTTAAAGCGAAAAATTTCAGTGAGAAAATTGAAATCATAAAAGGTAAAATAATACAACTTAATCAGATAAAATTAATTATGTTTGCAAATTTAAATCCAATAAATGAAATGAGATTAAGAAGAGATTAGCAACTATAGAAATCTGTATTTGAGGATATTATTCACCTGAGAGTTAATAGTGATTTTCATATTACACCCAGATGGAATCATCATTAAACCAAGAGCATTATAGTAAAAAGAATTAAAAATTAACCAAACAAAAGTTGAATAAATATGCATATATCAAATTTTAAGTGTATATTTAAGGCTTTTTCATTTAGACTTCGGCTTCGTTTGGGACAGCTTTTATATTTAGAGCATTTTTTTCTATTATATGTGAATCAAGCATAAATATTCTTATGTTAAACGGAGGAGAATGGAAAATAATAAACTTATGTTGGGCAGACATTTATTGAAAAATTAAGCAAAATATTGATAGTTCCGAAACTATTTCGCTCGCTCAAAGTTCTCATATATGTTTCACACATTTTTACATAGAATACTAAGAAATGATTTTGTTTGAAATTGAAGTTTGTTTAACATTTTTGTGATGCATATATTTCTCTAATAGAAATAATTATAGAATATGATAATACATTATTCTTCAATAAGATTTTTATATTCAATCAACATAGTCCTCTCATTATGGCCTTTCGAGCCTTTGTTGCATGACTACGATCTTTCTGATCATTATCACCCACTGACTACAAACTCTCCATCTTGCTTCACCCACCGACTATGATATCTTCAACTACCATCTCTAAACTACGGTAAACTCGACCACCATCACCTTGAAAATGATCTTTCTGACCTCCATCGCCCGCCAACTATGATCTTTTTAACCTCTATTGTCCGATTATGATCCTTTCGACCACCGTCACCCCGACTACGATCCTTCCGATCTACATCGCTCGCTGACTATGTCCATGCCGACCAAGTGAACATATCAACACTGATTCTTCCAATTCTCGTCATGTAATGCACTCTATATGATGTATATTGACTACATCCAGCAAGGCCTCCCCCTAAAGAAGGGCCTCATTCGTAATCAACTACAAATGTTAGTGAATTCATTCAAACTAGGCAAGGCTCTATGATTTCCCCCATTTTTAGAAATTTTCACGTAAAAATCTTAGTTATAAGGACATCGATAGACGTTTTCGACGAGTATATATGCGCAGGAGGCGCAGATCGATGGCTACGATCCACAGCCTTTATTTTGATGCTTAGTTTTTATTTTGATGTTTATGTATTAAATATTATTTACGATTCTACCTTTTTTTTTAGTTGTCTTGAGTTGTAGCCCCATGGGCATTTGCGTCATTGTTTTTGTTTCCTTAGGCCTATATATTATGGCATCCTCTATTGTATCGGATGATGATTAGTTAATAAAATTTTATTTTCTTTGTTTGATCTCTAAGTGAGTTCATGAGAGGAGAGACCCTAAGTGGGTGAGAGCAAGACCCATGAACCGTTGAAGGATTCCAAGGTTTGCGGCCCGATCTTTCTTCCTCCCTTACCTTTACTTCCTCCCTTACCTTTACTTCCTCATCTCCTAGCCATCTACCCGCCGGCCTCCCAAACCCCTTTCCCCTTCCCCTCCTCCGAAAACTGAGCCCCACACTTGCCCGCCTGCTTCTTTGGGCCGCCCAAGCCGCCGACCACCACCACCCCCCCCCCCCCCCCCCCCCCCCCCCCCCCCCAACCGCCAGTTTCCAATTCCCTCCTCCCCTCTCCACACGGCTAGCCGCCGGCCCTCCCCTTGGTTCATAGATTTGAAATTCAAATTTCAAAACTCATTACTCTCCTTCCTAAATTGGAATTTGGAAATTAGGAAAGCCTCATTATGAGAATTCAATCCATTAATTAAATTTTCAAATTCTTTCCCTATTGCTAAATCTAAAATAGGAAACCTCCCCCTTTAATTAAATCTGAGAATAAAAATCAGATTTGATTAAAATCTTTATTAATTTTCTTGGGCCCCACATACCAGGCAATAACCCCCCCCCCCCAAAGCAAGAAAGGGCAGTACTATCCTGTCCACCTGGCGTCCACGTCATCTGGCCGTAAATCCTCTTTCTTGTTTTTAGATTCTATATATATCATACCCCTGTACCAAAACAAATAATAATAGAAAATTTCTTTTGCCTCTTTCAGTTTGTTGTACATTCTTCCTTTGGCCGTGAATCTTTCATGGTATCAGAGCAGTAATGCTCTCCTACATGGCCGGGCATTTATTCCTTCCCCCTCTCTCTCCAATTTTTATTAATTGCTCTCAATTAAGACTCTCTAATTACTTCCCACAATTCCTCACCTCCCATTAATCCTTCCAATTTGAATTTGAATTCAAATTCAAAAGCCTTCCCTCTAATTTCACTAAATTTAAAAATTAATTTCAAATTTTCTAATACTTCTCCCTAACCCCGCCACAACCAAACCGGCCCCTCCTTCCCCTCTCCCCACCTCCTCCAACCCGAGCCCCCTCCCCCTCTCTCCTCACCCTCTTGGCTGCACCTCTCCTAGGTGACGGTTCCCCCACCTTAAAACCACCACGACGCCAAGACCCATCCATGATCATGCATGGTCGATCCCAACATCGACCATGGCTTTGTATATGATAATCAAGGTCGAACAAATATCTTGCAATCTCCCTTCTTCGACCTAAACTTGGAAGTCTAAACTTGGACGTCGACGATTCCGTGGAAAGCTACTTAAATCGCATCATCTTCACATTGGCGCCGTCCATTGAGGAACATCTACCAAGTGGTTCGTGGGCAATTGAGGGACGTCAACAAGTCCATCCGACGTCGGTTACCTCTCCAACGACAAAGTTCCTAGGCCCCATCTTCCTAGTGGTGCTCTCAATTCTAATGTGGAGAATCCTCTTCCGCTAACCCTAGAATAGTTGAGTGAGTAAACCCTCAAGGTGAACATCTCAATATTAAATTACAAATTTGTGTTATAAGCTATTTCATTATGTTTGTCTTTGTATTTGATTAAGAGCGTATTGGTTAATCTTCATGCATTTCTTTGCCTAAGAAAGTGAAAGACTGCGAATTTATCACATCTTACTTTGATTTGACGCATAATTTTATGATGGATAACTTTTATTAAATTCTCTTGTTAATCTCTTGTAAACTCCTTGCATGTATCACATCACTTAGTGTCTCTTATGAACGCTATACATCTATCTTTCATCTGTTTGTGCGTTGGATCTTCATACAAAACTAAGATGTTTAACTTTATATTCCTCTACCGTCGCGAATATTCCAAGACGCTATATATATATATATTTATAAACATATCAAAAATAAGTTAAAATTACAATGATTTAATAATTAATATTTTGATTAAATAAATAACCTCTAATTTTCATTCCAAATATTATTACTCATCGATGTCCACTTTAACACCTATCTTGTATTTAGCTAACTTACAGCCTAAAATACACCACAAGTTGGCGCTTGATGATTGTGTGAGGGTTTGGCCACCCATCCAGAGCTCTCCATTGCACGGTCTTTGACTTTGACTCCAACGGTCAAAATGTAACCAAGCTCTCCCTTGACTATCTAGGCTGCAGCTCTATCGTGCTCATTGCAGCAGTGCCTCCAACGTCTTCTGCTGTGGATACGAAGTCATAGGTGCTATTTAACTGGCTGCGATTGGGCAATTGAGTTCTCTTCAGTTTACTGACCATCTCAAAGGAAGTGTTGCCCTCTCTGACTACACCCGGCTGTTTCAGAGTTCCCACATCGAGATCCATTTGACTCGACTGCAGCATTTCTACCACCTCCTTCATATTGGGTCGCAGATGAGAAGTTGCTTGTGTGCAAAGCAGTGCCACCTTAATAAAGTGAACAACTTCATTCTCGGGGTACTCAACAAGTTTGGGATCTACTATATCCAACAATCTATCTTCATTCCGTAGCTGCCATGTCTGCAAACACAAAAGTCTGGCATTGGAAAAATTTTAAAATTTTGACCCATTGAGATAAAATTTTTTATCATCATATCCTTAGTCCTTTTTTTTTTTTCTTAGTATATTTGATCATCAGTATATACGTGAAAGGTTGGAGTAGTTCTAGTAGAAGATAAGATTGAAGAGAGTCAACTTAGATGGTTTGGTCACATTAAACGGAGATCTTCCGATGACCCGGTTAGGAAAGTTGAGGTATTAGATTTGACTTATGGTAAGAAAGGTAGAGGTGGATTTAAAAAGACTTTGTTAGAAAATATTAGAAATGATATTTCTTTATTAGAGAATTTGACTTTTAACAGGACACAATGGAGAAAAATGATTCATGTAGCCAACCCCATGTAGTGGGACAAAGACTTGATGTTGTTGTTGTTGTAGTATATTTGATCATCAATCTAAGCAACGCTCCTTGATGAATTATACAGAAACTGGAAAAACAGATTCTGAACATTCAATTTCCACAGGGGGAAACAAATGCAAAAGATAAAAAAATTTCTGATTTGAATGAATGACGAGAATTGCAAGTCAAAGAAAAATTTCTGAAGAAGATGAATTCTGGTTTAGTTAGTACAAGTGGAAAATAGCATCAAATTGGTATGCAACAGAATTACCCATTCCAGAAGAAGCTTCATGTCAAGTCCCCATACAGATCTTGCACTGCTTCTTCCACTAATAATTTCAAGCATCAGCACTCCAAAGCTGTAGATGTCTGCTTTTTTGGTTAATTGCCCAAGCATGGCGTACTCGGGTGCCACGTACCCTCTGCAAAAGCAATATATAAAACGTATTAAAATATCAACTCAAACCAGATGAAGGATTAAGGGTGTTGCACTACAAAGTATGAACATGAGAAATGAGAATGGTTTCAAGATGACATCGTTACAGATGTTGAAAATATTAAAGCTTCTAAGTTCCAAAAGTAGGGCACAAATGTAATTCAAATGGTCTTACCCAGAAATTAAACAAAATTTGAGTATAGTACTCGTACTCATCTGTTTGTTTATTTCTTTGTATATCATGTCCACCACCACTACATATAAACTCATCATACCAATTGCATATGAGATTATTCAAACTCTTCAGAAACCAATTAGGATTATATTTCCAATCTGCCATAAGCAACATGCCAAAAACTACAAATAACAATAATTATTATTAGAGCAATTATAACGACAAAAATGATAACAGTGAGAAAGAACAAGGGAGCGAAAAAACAAAGATGAACATATCAATATGAATATGTAAACGGTACAAACTAAAGTTTCAGTTGATGGATTTTCCCTTTTTCTCAAGAGTAAGAGAAAACAAAATTGCATTACCTTAGAGGGGAAACAAAATTGCATGACCTTAGAGGGGTAAGAAGATCTTTTAAGTAGCAGCAACATTTACCAAAAACAGCTTAAGGAGTTAGGTTATGACCTTAGACTAATCTACCATTCTTTCTCACACTACAGAAAAATCATGAATTATCGTGATAAATTTCGGAGAAATTTCCTACTGTAATTAGTTCATGCGGCGCGTTTTCTGGCGGTTTTTTTGTTGTAAAATTTACTTAATTCAAAAATACGTTGGTAAAAGCCTTATTTTGTCCCGAGTCATCCTCTCCTTCTATTTTGATGTGGAATCTGATTGTGTCGATAAATCTGGTTGTACTACATTGGACATCAAGTACTGTACGATCTGTATCGTACAGGACGATCAGTTCAGATTGTGAAAACCAACCATCAATCACAATTTAGGCAATATTTTAATTTTCAAATTTTGTTCTAATCGTACATAACAATATACATCGTATTAGATGATTTATGACAATCATGCCTAAATTGATCCTGAAATTAGGGGACTAATTATGTTTAGATTGCTCGATCAGATCGTACAGGACGATCTACAATGATCGTACTAGACAATCTTTGATATTTCATAGGACAATCCCCAATCTTCCAAGACGAAAATCATAATTTTCTTCTAATCGTTCATGCGATCGTACTGGTCATCCCGAGGGGTGTGTGGGACTATATGTAAATTGCCGCCCATCGTCCCATAACGTACTGGACAATCAATACAGTATCTTGAACTAATCATCCTGGACGATCGAATAATCGTACTGGACGATCTGTACAAATAATTGAACTGATCGTACAGGATAATGTTGATCGTACTAGCTGGAAGGGATGGACGATCAGAAGTGCAAAATTGAAAATTAGGGCCTCTTGTGAAGGCTCTCTATTTAAGCTCTCATATTATCCTTGAGTATATCTTTTAATATTGGGTTGACCTAAGAGAGAGCTTAGAGAAGGAAGAGAAAATAGCTTTGAGAGAGAGATACTTGTGAGGGGGAGTTGTGAGGGATTCGTAAAAGTTACTCCAAGCAAGGTTTCCACCATTTTCTTCAGGCTTCTTCCTTAGTTCCTTGGTGGCTCTGGGGAGACTTTCATCAGCATCGAATCCAAGGTTCTCTACCTACCCCAGGAGGGAGTAAAAGGATTGAAGGTAATCTACCTCACTGGGTCGGTGGAAAGATTTTGTAAGGGCTTCTCCGCCTTACTATGGAGGCAAAAGAAAATACAGGATTTTTAAAGCAATACCTGAAAAGGAGATTTTCGGTGAGTGGATGTAGGTAAAGTTGACCGAACAACTACAATTCTTGTGTATTCTTTTTATTTATTTTTCCGCATTTTTCTGTGATTGGTTCTGTGTTTGAAATCTCAATTTTTTTATTGTGAAATTAGTTTTGCTTCCGCACAAATTGTTTGTTTTAAAATATTAAAAAAGATTTCAAAAAAAATTTTCTTTTTTTCCAAGGTTCTCTACCTACTCCAGGAGGGAGTAAAAAGATTGAAGGTACTCTGCCTCACTAGGTCGGTGGAAAGATTTTGTAAAGACTTCTCCGCCTTACTATGGGGGCAAAAGGAAATACACTACTTTTAATGCAATCCCTGGAAAGGAGATTTCCGATGAGTGGATGTAGGTCAAGTTGACCGAACAACTACAATTCTTATGTATTCTTTTTATTTATTTTTCCGCATTTTTCTGTGATTGGTTCTATGTTTGAAATCTATATTTTTTTATTGTGAAATTAGTTTTGCTTCCGCACAAATTGTTTGTTTTAAAATATTAAAAAAGATTTGAATTTTTTTTTTTTCCAATGTTCTCTACCTACTCCAAGAATGAGTAAAATGATTGAAGGTACTTTGCCTCACTGGGTTGGTGGAAAGATTTTGTAAGGGCTTCTCCGCCTTACTATGGGGCCAAAGGAAATACACTACTTTTAATGCAATACCTGGAAAGAAGATTTCCGGGGAGTGGATGTAGGTCAAGTTGACCGAACAACTACAATTCTTATGTATTCTTTTTATTTATTTTTCCGCATTTTTCTGTGATTGATTCTATGTTTGAAATCTGGATGTAGGTTCTCTACCTACTCCAAGAGGGAGTAAAATGATTGAAGGTACTCTGCCTCACTAGGTCGATGGAAAGATTTTGTAAAGGCTTCTCCGCCTTACTATGGGGGCAAAAGAAAATACACTACTTTTAATGCAATCCCTGGAAAGGAGATTTCCGGGGAGTGGATGTAGGTCAAGTTGACCGAACAACTACAATTCTTATGTATTCTTTTTATTTATTTTTTCGCATTTTTCTGTGATTGGTTTTATGTTTGAAATCTATATTTTTTTATTGTGAAATTAGTTTTGCTTCCGCACAAATTGTTTGTTTTAAAATATTAAAAAAGATTTGAAAAAATTTTTTTCCAATGTTCTCTACCTACTCCAAGAATGAGTAAAAGGATTGAAGGTACTTTGACTCACTGGGTCGGTGGAAAGATTTTGTAAGGGCTTCTCCGCCTTACTATGGGGCCAAAGGAAATACACTACTTTTAAGGCAATACCTGAAAAGAAGATTTTCGGGGAGTGGATGTAGGTCAAGTTGACCGAACAACTACAATTCTTGTGTATTCTTTTTATTTAGTTTTCCGCATTTTCTGTGATTGGTTCTGTGTTTGAAATCTCTGATTTTTTTTATTGTGAAATTAGTTTTGCTTTCGCACAAATTGTTTGTTTTAAAATATTAAAAAAGATTTCAAAAGATTTTCTTTTTTTCCTGAAGAAAATTTTTTAAATAATTAATTCACCCCCCCCCCCCCCCCCCCCCCCCAACCTCTTGGTTAGTCTCGGACTAATTTACAAAGGTTTAACAACCCTCACGAACTTTTAGTTTCAAGCTAAATTGATAAGAGCTGCATTTTCATTACAAACTTCATACAATATATCTTGTGAGTGCAAGGACATTAAAAATGTCAATGTTTTTTTAATTAAATACCATATCCAAATAAATTACATGTATTATTCAAGTGGCAAAAGAAGATGCTGAAAACATTTATAAAGAAACACAAAATGCATGAGTTGCAAGCGATAAATTTAATGGAAGCAGTAAACAAAAAATGGTAGCAACCCAACGTAGGTAGCTAAACCCAAAAGGAGTATATAACTTAATCATGACATTCAGCATCTAAGAAGTCACTGTATTGCATCCATCAACTTGTACTTGAGAATTTTATAAGAACTAAACAGAATAATCCATGTTATGTAATGGAGCACGGGTTCTTAAACTTCAATAATAGCACTTACATAGTCCCTGCCACCTTAGTGCTGATGTGAGTCACTGTGTCAGGAAAAAGCTTTGCCAGACCAAAATCTCCAATTTTTGGTAGTAAGTCCTTGTCAAGTAAAATATTACTAGCCTTGATATCACGATGGACAATGTGGGGTTCTGCCTCTTCATGAAGAAATGCAAGCCCATTAGCTGTGCCCAGACAAATGGCAGCTCTTTTTGGCCAGTCTAAAGCAATTTGTTTATGACTAGGGCCTGAAAAATGTTTAATTTCAAGTCTTCATTACATAATTTCAATTTTAAATTCATATTATGCAGCAAAATTTTCTGTATTACCAAGTAGAGCGCTAGCTAGACAATTATTTTCCACGTATTCATAAACGAGCACACGGTTAGTGCCTTCAACACAACAACCAATCAATCGAACAAGATTAGGATGCCTAATATTTGATACCATTTCAATTTCAGTCAAAAACTCATGGATTCCTTGTTTTGATTCGGCAGATAGTGCTTTTATTGCAACTTGAGTTCCATCCCTTAATACCCCCTGCATATGGAGACAACAAAAATGTGATGAATTGATGATGAATGATTTGGAGATGCACCAATAAATTAGCATTAGCGATAGAAAACATTCACAGAAAGGCTTACTTTATACACAATTCCAAAACCACCACACCCTATTTTATTCGTTGGATGGAAACTCCTTGCTGCGGATCTCAGCTCATTATAGGAAAACATGCGGATGCAGTTTTGTGTTTGGGATAGCGCACCTACATTTCCTTCAGATAAGGATCGAAGAAATCAGAGAAAGAACAATGAAACAGAAAGTTGGTAAGGGCACAATAGTATAAGTAAACTGGTTGCACTTGAACTCCCTGATATCTTACAAACAAGGTAGAAGAGACAAATGAAGCATTATCAAGTCTCAAATCTTCCACATTAGTCATTTCTATTTATTTTGATTATAATATTTAACATTATCAAGCTAAAATCCATTACAACTACGTCCACCCAGAAAATTTAATAGCCAGCAAGGGAAAAAAAAAAGTTGAAGGTAATACAAATAACAAGCTAGCCAAAAAAAATATCACTTTCTGAATAGGAAATGGAACCTCTTGATGCAAACGATAGATGGCCAGTGCTTAAACTACAATGTTACAATAATATAACGCAGGAACTATTAGAGCAAACAAATTAATATTTATGTATTGCCTTTTGTATAGCGTTGTATGTTACAAAGTATTTTCTATTTAAACTCCTGTATTCTTCTTAACCGAGAGAATAAGAAATACTTCTTCATTTCTATTGACTGCTATTGCTCTCTGTTCTTTCCTATCGTGAAACAAGAAACTCTACCTTGAGTTTCTACATGGTATCAGTGAAGGATCATTGATCTTGGGCATCCATGGCGTCTTCAGCCACCTCCCAGGCGGCGAACGGAACGACAACTTCGTCTTCCTCAACATCGACGCCCTCCTCCTCTCTCAAATTCGTTCTATCAAACATCAAGAACATCGTTCAAAGTCCGCTATCTCCGGACAATTACCACCTATGGCGCTCTCAGATTTTAAAGATTTGCTGAGCAAATGGACTCTTACCATTTCTCGACAATTCTTTATCAATTCCAGAAGAAACTATCACCTCTGCCGAAGGTATCACCACTCAGAATCCGGTTTTTGATCAGTGGATTCTCACTGATCAGAACTTGTCGGCAGCTATCTGTGCCACAATCTCTTCTTCTATCTTACCGTATGTCCTGCATCTTGATCACACTGCCGATATTTGGCATCTTCTTGAAACACGATTTCAAGCCGCAAATCGTTCAAGAATGATACAGCTCAAGAATGAGCTATATAACATTTCTCTCAAAAATTCTACTATGGTGCAATATCTCAACGAGGTTAAGATTCTTGTTGATAATATTGCGGTAGCCGGTTCTAAAATTGATCCCGAAGAAATTATTCTTCACATTCTTAACGGCTTACCACCGGCGTATCAATCCTTTAAAACATCTATACGTACGATGGTTAATCCGCTTGGCTTAGATCAATTCTATTCACTTCTCATAAGTGAAGAAATACACAATGCCGCCGATCATGCTAGATTGGTCTCCTCGACTGATCAAAATCAGGCGCTATTCGTAAGCCGTGGCCGCGGAAGGCGTCCTAAAAGTCGTCCACCCACAAATTCGTCTTACCAATCCGAGAAACCTTCTACGGGTTCTTTGCAATGTCAGATTTGTAGCAAGAAAGGTCACTCGGCGATGGATTGCTGGCATAGAACAAATCTTCAGTACACTTCCCGCTCGGACAAACCTTCAAATAAAGCATTGCTGTCCAACCCAAATCAATCTCATACAGATTGGTATCTTGATTCCGGAGCATCGTCGCATCTCACTTGATCACTCGACAACCTCTCCATGGCATCACCGTACCAAGGCACAGATGGCATCGTCATTGGCGATGGGAGCTCGGTTAGCATAGAAAATTCCGGTCGAGGCTTGCTACCGACTCCCTCTCGTAAGCTTACATTATCGCATATTCTTCATACCCCTGCTCTTAAATACAATCTATTATCTATTTCACAATTAACTAAAGATAATAATATTTCTATTACATTTGATCCAACTGGTTTCGTGTTTAAGGATATGCAGACTCATCAAGAAATTCTTCGGGGACCATGCCGTGAAGGTCTATACCCGCTTATCACTCCGTCGGCTTCCACTCAGTCAATAGCGTTTCACACAACTCTTCACAAGACAATTTCGTGGCATCAACGATTGGGTCATCCCAATCAAAGAACATCAGCTTCCATTTCTGCTTGTAATAAATTCCTTAAAATTGACAAAGATTTTCATTCTTGTCATTCTTGTAATAAGTCTAAAATTCACAAACTGAGTTTTGAACATTCTTCATTACGTCAACGTTCTCCGCTTGCGTTAATTCATTCTGATATTTGGGGTCCTTCGCCTATTGCTTCTAACACTGGTTTTCTATACTATGTTATTTTTATTGACGACTATTCTAGATTTTCTTGGTTTTATCCTATGCGAAGAAAATCCGAAATGTTTAATATCTTTGTAGAATTTAAACTTCAGATTGAGAACGCTACATCTCAACGTATTAAATGTATTCGTACGGACGGTGGAGGAGAATATTCAAGCACGGAATTCTTAAATTTTCTCAAACAAAATGGCATTACTCATCAAGTGTCTTGCCCATATACGCCTCAAAAAAATGGGGTTGCTGGACGAAAACACAGACACTTACTCGAAACATCTCGGGCAATGATGGATACAGCTTATATTCCGCCATCTTATTGGACTGATACTATGATCACAGCTATTTTTTTAATAAATTCTATGCCATCTCCTAATACTGATAATAGTTCTCCTCTTGAATTATGCTACAACAGGAAACCGGACTACAATATTCTACGGGTCTTTGGATGCGCGTGTTTTCCACACATTCCGTCTAAATTTCGGAACAAGCTTCAACCAAAAGCTCATCTCTGCGTTTTCTTGGGTTATTCCTTGAAATCAAAAGGCTATAAATGCCTCGATTTATCTACAAATAAATTAATTATATCTCGCAATGTTATTTTTGACGAACACGTTTTTCCTTTTCAGTCTACAGATCATCATTTAAATTATACTAATCACAATGAATTGTCTTCACTATTTTTAACTCCTCATTCATGCTTAATACCTTCTAAACCTTTGAACATTCCGTCAGCTAGTCCTACCAGACCAACTCAAAACGCTTCTGCTCCCGTCTCAGATACAGGGCCTCAACCCGCACGGCAACCATCTCCGCAACAGCTTCAATATACTCAATTAGCTAAACATCATATGCAAACAAGAGCAAAAACTGGTTGTCTTAAACCAAGACTTCGCCTTAATCTTCTTCACAAAACGATAGAGTCTTCCTCAAACACTACCCCGTCCTCGTTTCAGGAGGCTTACAAACAAAAAGAATGGAGAGATGCCATGGCCTCCGAATTCTTTGCTTTGCAAAATCAAGGTACGTGGAATCTTGTTCCAAAACCAACCAACAAAACTATTTTAGGTTGCAGGTGGACATATCGTACTAAGCTTCACGAGGATGGTTCCATAGCTAGACACAAGGCTAGATTGGTTGCTCAAGGCAATAATCAAGAATTCGGGTTGGATTACACAGAGACGTTTAGTCCAGTAGCAAAATTGCCTACAATACGCGTTCTTCTTACCATCACTTTGCATTATAACTGGAAGGTAAATCAACTTGATGTGGCTAATGCTTTTTTGCATGGACAGCTCACGGAAACGGTATATATGAAACAACCCATTGGTTTTATTGATTCATCTTTTCCTGATCATGTGTGCTTACTTCAAAAAGCAATTTATGGCTTAAAACAAGCTCCTCGTCAGTGGTTTAATACGTTTACCGCACATCTTGAAACTCTTGGTTTTACTCAAAGTACATCTGATCCTTCTTTATTGATCTTATGCAAAAATAAGATTCAAATATTCTTGCTAATGTACGTCGACGATATTCTTCTTACGGGTAATGACTCTTTGTTCGTTAATGAGGTAATTCAACTCCTACATCAGAAATTTACTATGAAACATCTCGGTGAGGTACACTCGTTTCTTGGTATTCAAATTCATCATTCTAAGAATCTTTATTTTCTTTCTCAGCCAACTATCACCAAAATCGATCATAGATTCTGCTCAACTCAGCAAGTGTAATCCTCTTGCTAACCCGACTTGTACCAAGCTTCCGCAGGACCTGTCTCCGGATCCGTTTCTCTCGGACCCAACGATGTACAGACGAATAATCGGATCGCTGCAATATTTAATCCTTACTCGTCCTGATATTGCATTCAGTGTGAACTTATTGTCTCAACACATGCAAGATCCAGCACCACAACATGTCTATATGCTCAAAAGACTGCTCCGCTATCTTCAAGGTACAATTGATTTTGGTTTACCGATTACAAAATCTAATTTACTTCTTTCTTCTTTTTCAGATGCGCACTGGGCAGGTGATCCTGTTTCAAGAAAGTCTACATCCGGATATTGCTCATTCTTAGGCAACACGCTTATTTCTTGGTCAGTAAAGAAGCAAACAATGGTCGCTCGCTCCTCCACTGAGTCCGAGTACCGGGCCCTAGCAGCTCTAGCCTCCGACATTATCTGGCTTCGGAGACTTCTTACTAATTTTGGTATCTCACAATCATTGCCTACAGACATTAGGTGTGACAATACATCTGCCATCGCAATTGCTAACAATCCGGTGTTTCATGCTCGTACTAAGCACATTGAAATTGATCACCGATTTCTTAGAGATCATATTCGTCAAAATACTATCCGTATTTTACCTATCAGCACAATTGATCAAACGGCGGATATTTTCACTAAAGCTCTATCAACTCCTCGCTTTCAATCACTACGTACCAAACTGACAATTGTCGATAAATCATCAGTTTGTGGGGGGATATTAGAGCAAACAAATTAATATTTATGTATTGCCTTTTGTATAGCGTTGTATGTTACAAAGTATTTTCTATTTAAACTCCTGTATTCTTCTTAACCGAGAGAATAAGAAATACTTCTTCATTTCTATTGACTGCTATTGCTCTCTGTTCTTCCCTATCGTGAAACAAGAAACTCTACCTTGAGTTTCTACAGGAACCTATACAAATTTAAAAGATAATTGTTTCCTACATCGGCTTTACCAGAGTAAGAGCATCTCCAACCGAAAATCTCATTTTTCACTCCAAAATGCAGTGAAACTAAAAAATGTTGTGATTCTCTCCAATCCAACTCTATTTTGCGCGCTTTTGCGAAGGTAACCGTCTTTCTCCTCTTTCGTGCATTTCTTCGGCAAATCCAATTGAGACAGAAAAATTGCGCAGGCGAACAGTGTCACGCCAATATTGTCGTCGCACTATTCACCCGCAAACAAATAGCTGAAGATTTGGAGTTCGGCTGGAGCGACGCAACGACACCATTCAGTTGGGATGCCCTAAAACTTAAGCTTTGTTTAGATTAAAGGGAAGTGAAGTAAATGAAATGAAATTCCAATGATTTATGTGTTGATTATAAATCCAGAACCACTGGTTTGAGGCTTTCAAACCTTTTATTTTTCTCATTACCTTTAGCTCAAATTCTAAGCATCTAAAAATAGTACTGTGATGCAGGAAAAGCCAATTAAACTTCAGCATACTCACCTATGAGGGATTTACTTAGATGGCTCTCTGTTGGAGATGATTTTGGTGCACCAAAGCAGCTAAACGCTTTTCCCATTCTATTGGCACATACTTTTCTCTTCCTTTTACTTTATAACAGCTTGTTATCCTAAAAAGAGGAACAAAACTGTTCAACTAAAACAGTAATTTATAGCATAAATGAAAGCTATTATATATATAGATTAAAATCCGCCGCCCAAAAAGTAAGAATTTTATGTCATTGCATTGTCACCAGAGCTGCAAAACCAAAACCAGTAAAAATCATAATTTCATTAATATCTTCTGCCCAATATTTCAGAATGCTGTAGAACATAGCCAAATTTCACACATTCTCTCATCCAATCGTTCCTCCAAATGGAAATAAACGAAGTCAGAACTTACGCACCTGGAAGAGTAATCTATCTCTTCCTATTACTTCAACAAAGGAAAACACCACCATGCACATCAAAACTAGATATAAAAAGCCAATCCATGAGAAGCTTAAGGGTGCAAAATTTCCAGAGCCCGCTTTATATAAGAGAAGCGAGACTGCCAAAACGATGTTTAGCGGATACCGTATATATCCGCCGAGCCTAACCCTAATACTCTTGCACTTGTCACCAGCCCAAGCTTTGATGAGATAAACAGTGGAAGAGAAGACTGATCCCAAACGGAATCTATTTTCCTTTACCTCGATTCCTCTTCTCTTCTTCTTCCTTCTTGAATGAGAAGAGAACTAGACTTTAATGCTCATAATTTTTACCAACCAAAACCTCGTCTCAGCCACTCCTGGACCTCTAGTTAACGGAATCAAACGGCAAAGAAACCCTGGACCGAAAGCGAAATCAATAACAGCGACGACACGAAGGCGCAGCTCCGGTAAATCGATAAAATGCATGAAAGACGAGATGGTAAGACACGCAATGACAAATTTTCTTCATTGGTTTTGAATCGCTCGGTCCGTCCATGGAAAGATTTTTGTCTGCTTTCTGCTGAAAATTGATAGTCCATTGCCATTCCACCGTATTTTTCTACAGCTAAACAAACCATCAGCCACGTGGCTGAACAATTTCTTAAATTCCACGTGGCGTCTTCTAAGGGAGCGATGAATTTCGTTGAAGAAGAATGGATGCTTGCGCCAAAATTCGTGCGACTTAGAACTGGATGACAGGTCCCCGACTGTCTCTGTTGTTGCGGGTATATGTCATATGCGACGCTGTCATCGAATAAATGCCACATGGCAGGCTTGCGGGGTGGGTGGGAGGCGGTGGAGAAGGTCAGTTGGTCTAGTGTTTCTTTCTGAGGGAAATCATGTGCGTATCTCAGTCCTTAATAATAATAAGTCCGAATACCGTTCATCGTAAAGCTTTCTGAGTGGACCCCAACAGTGCATATATATTATAAAATATACTATTTAAATTTTTGCAATTAGAAAAATTATATATTTTTTGCCCTATATGTAATGGATACTTAATCTTCGTTTGGGACGACTTTTTTACTGCTTTCTAAAACGGAGTTTTAGTACAAAAATAAAAAGTTTTG
Source organism: Dendrobium huoshanense (assembly GCA_016618105.1). NCBI lineage: Eukaryota > Viridiplantae > Streptophyta > Magnoliopsida > Asparagales > Orchidaceae > Dendrobium > Dendrobium huoshanense. Next base: position 26,434,760 of record CM028348.1, read on the forward strand.
TATTAAAACTCCGTTTTAGAAAGCAATAAAAAAACCGTCCCAAACGAAGCCTTAAGCTTCAAAAAGTCGGTTTGAAGTGTTAATGAATTATTGTGATATGAAATAATTATATAATTAGATGAGGGAAAAAATTATTAATGAGAGTTTGATTGATTTATTTGGTGCGTAATAATCAAATAATTGGATTAGTATGGTGTGAACCATATGTAAAAAAATCGGAGTAATTAAATTTAATTTATCAATTTGATTGGGTTTCACCGTTTTTTATTACTTTTTAAAATAACTTTTTAATTAAGAATTTTACGTTCAAAAAATTTTATACTAAAAATATGTTTTATAAAACATTAATAAAGTTGTCCTAAATAAATGCTTAATGAGTTAATTAATCTACTTTCAAATATGCTTGAAGGGATAGAACAAAGTTCATACTTTTTTTTTTTAAGTTCATACTTCATGCATCTCTATAATAGTTGAAATAAGAGTTGATCAACAAGAGTTACATATTCACCAACATTTTTTAGACAAAATCAAAAGCTTGCGTGTTGTAGTAAAAAGAGTTAAATCTTCATAATAGAGGCGTGCATTCAATCAAATGATTGGATTGACATAAATATTTATTAAATGAATGAAATCAAATCAAATTCTTATAAAAAACTCATGCTTATGCTTCCCTTTTTTTATTCTTCGTCACCTTTCATAGCATCAACGCTATCGTTGTCAGGTCTCAAGTCATGAATGAGAAAAACGGAGGGTTGCGTTAGGTAGTCGACAGTCAGCGTAAAACTTGTCGAATAATAATTGATTTATAAGATATTAAACAAGAAATATATCGATGGCTGGTGGACCATGATGTGACATATCAGACAATAACACATGACAATGAGCTTAAGTATGGAGTGATGACTACAAATGCTTTAGAATCATTTAATGGTGTCCTTAAAAGAGCTTGTATATTGCATATTCAATCCTTGATTACTGCAATCGCTTATAACTTAATATCTTCATATGTCGGTTGGAACATTCACAAACGGCAGATTTGGAGAACAACAGTCTCTTCTCATAATGAATTAGGAGTCATTACGCAAGATCGAATTGAAAGCTAGGAGAATTCCAAATCCTACCATAATCAATTTGACAAAGTTTTAGGTTAATGACATGTCTGAAAGGTCATATCGCATGGATATAATAGATGAGTCTTCTTGTATGTGCAACTGTCGACGACTCTTACTTTATCAAATTTCTTGCGTACATGGTGTTAGTTGTTTGGCTTCGATGTGGCGAATTCATCTCCCTTATGTTTTCAAGTTTTTCACCAAAATAAACTTCAAGCACACATATGAAGAAGAGTTCCATAGTATAATTGATCATCAGTTTTGGGCTTCATGACCCTAACAAAGGATTTTACCTCTAGCACCACCCAACTATAGATGATACATAGGGAGACCATGTACAAGATGTTACAAGAACAATATGGATGAGTTGAGTTCATCATTCAGGCGGCTTATTGGTTTATGTAAAATGGCAGGTCATAGCATGACCAACTGCCCTCATACTAATTAATTGTAATCGTAGTATGTAAGACGTTGATGCATGTAGGAGTGATGTGTTGATGTTATATGTGATGTATAACCTAAAGTAGTTAAAAGTGATGAACAACTACATCTTCATTACGTATACATTTATATTGTACTTGCAATTTTAATTAACTGTGTTTTTTTCTATGATGTGTAATTAAAATTACCCGTGTAAGTTATAACTATGATTTTTTGTGCAATGAGTTGGTTGTTATAAATGTTAACTAAAATAGTTATGTTTTCCAGTAAAATATTCTTATGTTTTCTACCATTAATATGAAATATAAGCATGCATGACAATGGAAGAGAAACCACCCATGTCTTAAAGATGGCGAGTTAGAAAGCAATCTGGTGAGGAACAGGCCACCTATGGGCATCCACCAACAGACATACACCCTATCATCACTTGTCTTCGAGGCAGACATAGAACTGCCCACTTTGAGTAGGTACAAAAATTATAAATATTATTCTTTATTAATGAATATTGCATTGTATTTTCTTTTGTTCAACACAAATATAATCTACAAGGGAATATTCTAAAGAGAGCATCACACATGCTTATGGTGTAAGATTGACCTATTGAATGTCCATTATGCATTGCAGCTATCAGGACAGTTGATTGCACTGTGTCAAACTTGATCACCATCTTATGATGGTATTGGTCGAGAGACGGTCGCCTCACACCAATATATTTCATCTAACAGTGGGGGAGATGAGTATTACACTACATGATGTAGCAATGATTATGGTCTACAGATTGATGGACCTGCATTAGTTGACCCATCAATGGTTGGAAATGGGAAATGATGAAATTCTTGGCCAGAATGTTGTGATAATTTACTAAGCAGTCTTCCAGATCCAGATGTTATATATCATGACCCCATGAATCCTTGAGTAACTTTTAGATTTCGAATGGGCCAAGCTCATGCGAGGACATGCATGCCACTAAGGTGACTGCAGTGGACCTACATAAGGGGGTCTTATATTGAGCGTAATGATATAAAGTTTTGGAGGCATGTGCAAAATAAAATTATGTTCATCATTGGCTATTTGCTATTGTTATATACATCTAGATATGAAATTTATCTTTAATATCTCCCGCTTCTTAAGGACATTTAATTATTCAGCACTTACTCGCTCAGTATAGTTGTTATAACACACGTATACAGAGAATTGACAGAGGCAACCAAGCCCATGCGGGCTAACATTACCATATGTCTTCATCTGCTACAAACTAGGTCTTAGGATCCATGTTGAAAGACCTACATTGCATGTACCATATCCAGAACTACTACATGGGTGTAGTGTGGGAGGGTACTTATCATATATTTTAAACCTTGTCATCAAACCTACTACTATATTTACACTAACTATAATGTACGTTTTAACATATGGAATGAAGAATGGGTTAGCGAGATGCCCGTTGGAACTCAAGCTCAAACTTAAGACAAGATGGATCTCAGCTTGTGCTATTGAAACAAGCTCGTCGAGCAGCTCATTCGAGCTCCTTCACGTCTGTTTTCATGTCCCAGCACTCCCGTATCCGAGCTCTGTCCCACATCCGACCTCTATCCTGCATCCGAACTCTAAACTCCCTCTGTGCATGCCCACATCCCAGCACGTCCCCCGTCTGACCTCTATCCTGAGTCCAAAGTCCAAACTCCGTCCAAGCATACATGTGTCCAAACTCTATTTCTCATATGAACTCCATTCGACATTCCGATTTCCAACCTGACACTTTGTATTCCCGCCTTTGTGAATTTTGCTTGACATTTCACGTTCCCGCCAGGCATCTGAGCCGACTTGTGAGTAATCGAGTCGATCTTTGGCTAGATCAAACTTGAGCTCTATTATACAATAAGCTTGAAATTATGCTCGAGCTTAACTCACGAGTTCATTAACGAGTCAAGCCTGAGCCAGCTCATGAGTCGGCTTGACTCAGTTTCACCCCTAGCTGGTATATTTTCCACTCATAGTTTCTTTTGTTAAAATATTTACATAATTATTCTAATTTGTTTACTTAATTACATCACCAAAACCACATCTTTGAGACAGACGAGATATCTATAGCCGGGATGATGATCTGAACTCAAACAAAATGTTAACATGATTGGAGAATTGAACAAAGCTATGAAAACACAAATATACTTGGAGGATGCATGATATCGTTTAGACTCCAGGAAAGGGTACACTTTTTCCCAAACGATGGAAGAACCTCATGCCGGTCCATCAAAAATGGGTGATGCTACACCCACTTATGGAGATTGGGGAGAGGCATAAGAGACATTAACCCAACATATGAGATGCATTGGGGTCCATTTGATATTGGTTATATTTCCCAGTTCTACTCCCCGACACCCACATGGAGGACACAGCTAGTTGAACATGGTGAGGAAGTCCAGCCTGAGGAGTATTGTGAATTACGAGATATTCATGTTTGACCGCTAGATCATTATACACTAGGTATAGATGCATGTCATATCATGTAAGGCTAGATGCAAGCTCTAGCTTCTACCCTATTATAATGCTTTTGTAGTATGATTTGTGTTATATATTTCAGTTGTTATAATATTCAGACTTTCCTAATTTCATGCAATGAATTAAATCATATGTCATTTAGTTAGAAATATTTGGTTTTTTCCCTATATTTTATTATTTTAAATAAATAAAAATTTTAAAGATATTTTCAAATAGGTATTACTTGAACTTGATGTTAACATCTAAATAAAAAATAAGCAAAAATATATACATAACACAACTTTGAGATATACTTAACAACATACATAAGATAACAAGACATAAATAACACAACTATAACATATATTGAACAGGAAGCACCATGCGCCACTTAAATGAACATTATAAAAATACTAAACGATGACACAAGCCCTATGAGTTACCTAACTTACACCATAAAACTATATTCTCACTTAATAAACATGTGTATACTTGCTTGAAGTTGGCCTTACATAGGACATTTAAAATGAAACTTGAACTCGCGCTGCATATCTAGCCAGTCGGTTGCATTAAATAATTTTTTTCTTGTACCTCTATTAAGAATCCCCATCTTCCGATTTTCATAAACAAGAACAATAAATAATTCCTCTTGTGACAACCAAGAATGGAAAAAAATGATGTGATCCACTGATGTTTTGAGTTCATTAACAGAAGTACCTCATTCACGTCGTAGTTGATGATAACAAATTTGGAGGACGTGTTGACCGACAAAATGAAGATTATACATGTAGAAAGTCCTCTCTAAATTTATCCAATCTTGACTATTCAAGAAACTACCACTCTTATACACATTGATTTTTATCAAGTCTTCATGCATGCTCATAAGCATATAATCATGATCTTCTATCCACTCATGCATGCAACATCTAAATATTTAGTTTTCCCTAGCCTTCATTTCAAAAGGACTATCCGGATGTCTTATAATATATTGGTGCAATCGTTAGCTTCTATTCTCAGATAAATCTTTAGTTGGAATGTCCCTAATTTTCTACATAATTGACCAATTTATTGCAAAAAAATATCAAATTTCAAACCTTAAATAATGCATTGAAACCACCTGATCAAAGCAACTTCAACATATATTCTTCACTAGCTTCATTGCAGCTCTTAGGGATGGCTTTACACAATATATTTATAACCAAAATGATGAAATAACTTAGAAGAAAGCAATGCGTATAATAACAAAAATAATAAAGATGACATATAACTTATTGATGGAACAACGCAACTTCTTAGCTCAACTCAAGTTTTTTAAATAATGTCTGTCACAACTCACAAGTACTTCAGCGTCCAATGACTAAAGAGACTCTAATATGTATAGCACTAACTACACACAATAATAATCAAAGCAAAAAACCTAATGTGATAGGACTCTGCAACTCAGCTAATGTGACAAGATACTGCAAAAATTTCTACCAAAATGATCATATTAATGACCATTTGGACAAACTTATATAAATAGCTAAATTAACTCTTTCATGTACAACCCATCCCAGGTTAGTTAAATGGGTAACTTTGGCTACTCTTAATTTTGTTTTTAATGCTAAATTAAATAAACTAATTTAATATTAGGTCTAATTTAAAAATTTGCTCTTAAAAGTTTCCTATTAAAAAAAAAACACAGCTTCAACTTATAGTAAATTAATCTTAATATAACATTTACTATATTATTTTCAATTTAAAATTATCAATCAAATTATTAAAAAAAGTTAATATAATTAATTAATATAAATTAAACATAAATTTCAAACTTTGTACTAAAAATTATTACTTTATTGATAATCAAATTTATTACTTTGTACTACAAATTTATTACTGCTATTGTTTTCATGATCCAACAGTTGACAGCCTCAGTGCTAAAAACCCGAAAATTACGCCTCGTAAATGCAGAAACGTTTAACATCAGCGAACTTAAGAAACTAATAGGATGACTAAATAGACAAATAGCTCAATTCATTGATCCAACAACTCGGAATAAAACTAGATGATCTAACCTTGTTCCAGGTTAGTTTAACCCTGCTATTTACTAGCACAGTACATGCATGAGGAATCTTCCCACTAGAGAAAGAGAAATTATTAGATGCGGATATCAGATCTAGAGATGCGTCCGGATACTGCGTATTCTATACTTAAGCTCTACCTACGCTCTGTGTATTTGCGGTAAATAAGCAGCAAATATTTAGTTGTGAGAATTTGCTATTTATTTGTTGTGTATCTACAAATACGTAGAATATAAGCAGAGTATAAACATAGCATAAGCAGAGTAGAAGCAGAACATACGCAGAGCGTATGCAGTGCATCCAATAATCTGAACGCATCTCTATGTCCGGTGCCCACACTTGAAAATGGCAATGGGCCACATCAAATGCTATTTCCTACACGTCCTTGTTCTATCGGGCCTCATCAACTTGTGATTCCTGTAGGTAAGGGAACTAACAGCAAAAGCTGTAAGGCTGTGATGAGAAAGAATCGAATGACAGTTTATTTCAACCTGATTGGATTCCAGAAATGCGTCAGACAATGAATGTATGATTCTGAACAGAGAACGGCTGCTCAATCATGTCACAGGGACCACTTAGCAAACAAATTAAAGGGTAGTCCTCATCCAACTACAACTGATGATAAGAACATAGCCATCTGGCAGCATATGCAATAAATATCACAATTGATCAGAAGCTTCAATGGCTTTCGGACACCTATCATGCAGCAATTAAAGGCCTTGTTGACCGACCGGTAAACACCTTACTAAAAAAGGAAAAAAAAAAGTGTCTTTTGCCTTAAAAAAATGAAAATATGAGTAGGATAGCTTGGTAATGCTTTTCAACTGAATGCCACTAGAAATTATTTTGTGCAGCCACCTGACCGCGAGAACCGTCTAAATTTACTGCGTTGAGAATTATCCGGATTTGCTACATTTTAGCTGAATATTTGCAAAAGCACAACAAAATGACAGTTAAAGCGCAGCAAATTCGAACGGTTCTCACCGTTTGATCTCAACACAGAATAATTCCTCGAATGCCTGACAGCACTATGTTGCATCTGCACTGCAATACTCTACAATGATAGAAAACAAACTACTTTGCTCATCTCTACGATTGCTCAGAGTTTTAATGACTTCATTCTTAGGAAATAAAGTAACACAACAGCCAAACACTGATGGCTACTGAAGCCAAAAGCTTCATAAAATTTTATCAGAGACATTATATGTACCATGATACAGACCTCCTCCGTAAGAGGAGCACCACCGAAGACAGCAGCACTTCATAATTTCTGTAATAGTATGTTCTAATCTTTCACATGCATCAATAACAATATCCCTTGAAAATAATACCACATAAACAAGGCAGAATCAGAATCGATATTTAAGGGTTACAAGATAGTAGGCATACCCAGCAATGCTGCTGCCAATGCAGCTTGCGCTGTGGAATTGATGATGCATAAAGGAAATAATCTTTCAAGAATACACAAAATGGCCAACAAGAGCAAAATCTGGTGATCATCTTCCCATTGAAAATGAAGGAGAGGACTTACTGCCTTTATCACTGCAAAACTCATCTAAAAGTTCATTTCCATCCGAACAGAATGGATTGTTACTGACACTCTGCTCGGAGCTTGCATTGCTACTGGTGGCAAGAGGAGAACCTGAAATACTAACTACTCGGCTTCTTGAAGACCCTGACCTCACACTATACATAGAGGATGCTGGTATGTTAGTCATCAATGGTCGCAGATTATTAGGCATGCTCCTCCTTATATCCTATTCAGAATGCAAAAGAAGCCCAAATCAAAAAAAAAAAAAAAAATTACGGAAAAAAAGTACTTCGAATACTAATTTGTAAGTTAGGTTTCGTTTGAGACGGCTTTCTTACTGCTTCTTAAAACAACTTTTCAGTAAAAAAAATTAATTTTTTATTAGAAAACAACTTTAAAAAACGGTAAAAAAGCCATCCCAAACGGAGCCTTAATCAATGTAGCTGTCAAGTTCAACTTATTCTAAGAATAAATAACGAGAACTGCATTACCATATGTCTCAGAGCCATGTCGAGCGATTTTTTAGATAGTGTTCTCCCAAATCCAACGCTTTCTGGTGACACAGTGGATTTCCCCAATGAATTAATGGTGGAATGCTGCTCGTCAATCTTTGGAGGTGCCAGTCTTCTCAAGCTTACCACTCGCTCAACCATCTTAGTACCTATGACAACTGGACTCTCATGGTCATTGTTGTTCATACGTGACCTGTTTACTGCAGGAATGGAACCACCACCAGCAACATTTCCATTAGGAGCCCTTCCTCTAGAAGGAGAGCAAGATTGTAGTCTGGGCCTCATACTTGGTCGACTTTCCACCGATGACGACCTGGAGCTGGGCGCTCCTGGCCTGCCTCGAGAAGCAGAAGATGGTCTCTCAGGTAGTGAAGTTCTCAAATTTGGAGGTGCATCAAGTGAAAAACCAGGCATTTCAGAAGGTTTCCAAGGTCTAGATCTTACAGTTGGAGAAACTCCTCGAGATGGAGCCACACCTTTAGAAGCTGCGGGGCCTGACCTAGTCATAGAAATTGCTGGTCCAGATTTTGTAGTAGTTGTCGAGGAACTTGACCTCATTACAGAACTAGTTGCAGGGCCTGATCTAGTGGCAGATGAAGACCGACCTGGCGGGGCAGTACTAGCAGGCAAGTTAGATGGGGTAGAAGGCCTTCTTGTTGGGGTAGTTGACCTACATACAGGCTTGCTGGCTGGTGGTATGGATGATCTTGATGCTGGGGTAGAAGACCTAGCAGGTGATGATGATCTAGGTGGCGGGGCTGCTGATCTTGAGGGTACTGTAGAACGGGAAGTAGGAGTTGAAGATCTGGATGGTTTGGATGCTGTAGGCAATGAAGGCCGACCATTAGGGGTTGAAGGCCTAGAAGAAGTAACACTAGACCCTCCAGATGACAAAGGCCTTCTCATTCCCGAAAGGGAGGAGTTCAAACCGGAAGAGGTCATCAGTTGCGTAGAAGCTGTAGTGCATCTTAAAGAAGGATCCGGAGGATTTGCTAACTGCAAGTGTGATATATAGATTGAATGAGTTTAAAAACCCATGGAAAAATTCATGGGAATTCCCAAATGAAAGACATCAGATTGATATTAATTACTCGAATATAATTACAAATAATACAAATTGTCATAGCTTCTATGAAATGTCATAAAAGAAACTACAAAACCAGTTTTCAATAGATACAAAGATACAATTTAGCAAGATAACAATGACATGGCAATATTTGTTTCAAATAATTGGTGGACTTGTGTTGAGATTGGCTATTTCTTGATGTGGTGAATCATCGTTGGATCGTAGGAAGAAGAGGATGCTTGAAGGATTTTTCAAGAACAAGAGAGAAAACCAAGCACTAAGCTTCAATTCATATAATATTCATCATCCCCCCATTCCTCTTTTACAATATATATATAAAAGCAAGTAAGAACCTAGAGTCACCTAAAAGATTCTAGAAAATAAGCAACAACTTGTAACAAACTAGATAAGATATTCCTAAGGTAGACTTTAATTATGATGTTCCACATCATACTCCCCTCGTGTCTAAAGAACTCGACTCCGTCGAGGAGCGTGAGAGAGCATAAGCAATCCTCCTGGGTCGAAGATTCTGCGTCTTTTAAACCTATCCGCAAGCTTGTTCATCAGTCGATTGAATTCCTTTGGATTTCCACAAATTTGCAAGCCTCCATTAGTAGAAATAACAACATAATTGGCACTTGGAATTGATTCTTTATCCCATCTAGAACCGCATAATAAGCTCCTGACTCCAGCAAATAATTTGTTACAACTCATAGTATCCCTATTATGCATTTCATCGAACAGTTTCTGTGCATCCTTAATCTCCCATGTTCTTAAAAATTCCTCAACAATAGAGTTCCACGAAATCACATCCGTCTTGGAGAAAGTTTCTTCAGCTTCCTTCCAAAAGTCATAATTGCACATTCCTTCACTATTCGGCTCAAAAATGAACTTCTTAAACTCTAAGTACCTTTTTAGATTAAGCAACGCCACCTCTCTCCTCCCCATCGTGGTCTTAGTGTTTGCGAGCTGTATCAAATGGAGAGCCATGGCAATTGAAACAGACACAACTCCATTGTCATCAAGGATATCCAGAGCTCTCCCTTCAAAGCTTAAAATCTTCTCATGATCATCAGTACCAAGGGAGTCCAGATTTTGTCCAACCTTTAAGTTTGCAAGACAAAGTGATCTGGCCAGAGAGGCGGATGATCGAAAGGGTGATCCGATCGAGCTGAGACGAGATCTAGGATTTGCATACTCAACGGCAGAAACATTGGCCAGTAGCTGGTGGCTCCCGATCATGGTTGAGAGACGTTGCTTCTGTTGCGCACTGATCGGAAGTAGCGTCTGCTTATGAACCATCGATCCCCCGTTGCTGAACTGATGCTGCCGGAGCCATGCTACGAGGAGGGAAGATTCGGCGTATGTTGCCACGAAAGGAAGCCCTTCATCATCGAAAACTTTCTTATCGCCGGTCTGGTCGGGAGAAGAAACAAGATTGTGGTTCTGGTCACGAGATAAAGTGGAGGTGGCATTGCTGGCGACGAGATTGGGCTGGAGCGGGGCCTGTCGCGCGCACTGAATCATGCAGATAGGATCGAAATCGTGCCAAATGGGGTCGAAACGGGCTGCGACGTGGAACTCTGAGGGTGCGGGCGGATCTGTTCGAAAAATCTGGTGTTGCAGCGGAGCTGGTGAAGGTGGTTTGATGGGTTCTTGAGTTGAAGGCGCGTGTGGTCTGGATGTTGCAGTAGGAGTCGGTTGAGATGAGAAAACTGGTGGCGAAACAAGTTTGTTCGACGGAGAAGTCGGGCTAGGGAGCTGGGTCTGGCTTGATTCAGTTGAAGTCGTCTGCGGAGGCAGAGGAGCTCGATTCAATGGAAGTGGGAGGATGGCCTCAGGTGGTGGCCGCGGGAGTGAAGACAGATTGCAGGAGAAAGCTGAGGCAGAGGCGGATTCGGGCTGTGGCATGTCGTGCTGGAGCGAAGGAGGTCGGACAAGTGCGGAATCGACCTTTGATGTAAGATCAGGAGGAGAGAGCGAGTGCGAGTAAATGTCCGATGATAGTTTGATTGTCATCGTGCATATTCGTTCTAAGGAACGATTGAAATCAGCAAATGATGCATCCATTCGGTCAAGAATTGCATTCACTTGAGCTGCTCGAAGGGCTTCACGGCGTCGATCTTCGTTGACGGCCCTTCTTCTTTGGCGCCATTCTTCGTGAGGATAGTGGGGCGGCGGATCTCGCCATTGGGGTGGAAGTTGGAGTGGAGGATAGTCGTCTTCTTCGTCGTCGATCACCCATTTCCTTCGGCAACGATCGTTGTCGGCCGCCCATCTCCTTCGGCGTCGATCTTCGTCGGCCGCCCATCTTATTCGGCGTCGATCTTTGTCGGCCGCCCATCTTATTCGGCGTCGCTCTTCGTCGACCACCCAATTTCTTCAGCTTCGATCGTCGTCGACAGCCCACCTTCTTCTGCAGCCCATCGTTCTTCGCCAACTCGTGGCTCTGATACCAACTGATGTGGTGAATCGTCGTTGGATCGTTGGAAGAAGAGGATGCTTGAAGGATTTTTCAAGAACAAGAGAGAAAACCAAGCACTAAGCTTCAATTCATATAATATTCATCATCCCCCCATTCCTCTTTTACAATATATATATATATAAGCAAGTAAGAACCTAGAGTCACCTAGAAGATTCTAGAAAATAGGCAACAACTTGTAACAAACTAGATAAGATATTCCTAAGGTAGACTTTAATTATGATGTTCCACATCATTTCTTTTAGTTAGGTTCGTTTGTAGCCACTTATATTTCCTGATTTATTTCTTGTGCTACCATTAGAAGTCTTTAAATAAAGCTTGACTATAATAGAAAAGAGAAATTAAGCCAAAAGCCAAGCAATACAGAAATCATTTTCATATTCAACCATCTTTTCCTCTCCTCTTCTCTCTCTCTCCTCTCTCTTAAGTTCAGCTCTTAAGAAGCTCAAGAGGAAGAACTCCTTCCACTCTAAGAAATAAAACTTATAAGTGGAATCAGAGCAAAGTAGAGGTGGAGGAGATTTTCTTGTCCAAAAATATTGACTCAGAAAGAAAGAAAAGCGGAGATCGACCGGAGCCGGACTATGCTTCACAATATAGGCGTGCGAGCTGACGCACGGATGCGCTAGGCGCATATGCCGCAGAGGCGCATACGCACAGAAGAAAAGTGGGTGGAGGCTCGGGCATGAGCAGAGACGCACGCGGAGGTGTGCAGAGGAAGAGGCACGCAAAGAGGAGTGCGCGGGCACAGGGCATGCGCATGCCCATGTGCTCGCAGATGTACGAAGTCACAGGGCGCGCGGGGTTACAGTGTGTGGGGTTCATACGGGCAAAGGTGTGCGGTGGAGCTCGCAAGGCCTCAAGGACCGACGGTGCGCGGGCAAGCGCAAGGCGTGGGGGGTTGCGCTGGCACAGGGTACACAGGGCAATGCGGGGGTGCAGTTGAGCGTGCAGGTGTTCCAAGCGGAAGGCAAGCCGCAGGCACGATAGCTCGCAGAGCGTGCGAGCGAGATGCACGGGGTGCGTGGATTGCTACATCAGAGCCAGTGCGACAGAGGAAACCATAGTCGAGGTAGCAGATGAAGACAGATGTTTTGTAAATCTAAGACCAATGTGGAGTTTGTTGTGATTGATTCAATATTTACTACATTGCACTTTCTTTTAGTTAGGTTCGTTTGTAGCCATTTATATTTTCTATTTTGTTTTTTGTGCAGCTTTTTGTGTTATCATTAAAAGTCTTTAAACAAGGCTTGACAGTAATAGAAAAGAGAAATTAAGTCAAAAGCCAAGCAATATAGAAATCCTTTTCAGATTTCAGCCATCTCTCCCTCTCCTCTTCCCTCTCTCTCCTCTCTCTTAAGAAGGTCAAGAGGAAGAACCCCTTCCCTCTAAGAAATAGATCCTACAACTTGGAACCAGGGGCGAAACAACCTCTCATTTGAGAATGAACAAAATAGGATTGTGCAAAGTATAATCTTATGTATGAAATTGAAAATAATTTTTTTCTTAAAATTTAGACAACTGCATTTATTAAAGGTGAGCAAAATAATTAAAATATTTATTTTTTTTTAGAAAGAAAAAGATTTTAGGGTGGGCAATTGCCCACTCTGAACTCTTCCTGGTTCCACCCATGATTGGAGCATGGATTAATATTTTTCTGTTGTGATATGAAGGTTATGCGTATGGAAATAGCTTCCGTTAAAATAAAAGGGTAAGGTTGCATACAACCATTGTCATAGATATCAAATAGGATATGACTTCCCAAATCCTAAGAAACTAGATGCTACTATAGCTGATTGCCAAACAAAAGCAGGGCATTACAGAAGAAATAGTTATACCATGCCTATAATTGGCTTAATAATGACAAATATTGTTGAAGAATGTATAATGATAAATACTAAATTATGTCGGATAAAACTATACAATGAAAAATTATAAACTTTCAAATTTCATTACATTCCAATTTCAAAAAATGTAGTAAACAGATTATTTTAAACAAGTAAAAAAAACTACTTAAGTTTATAATTAGAGCTATTGATAATCTAAATTTTGCTATTATTAGTCTCATCTTCTTATTATGCATGCTCTCTTCTCTACCACTAAATTTATATCCCTAGACCGTTTATTTTGTTTACTTAAAATCATCTTCATCTTTGAAATATATTATTATAACACTTAAATTCTTTTACCTGCATTTAATTTACTTATTTCTAAGGGTGCATATTGTTCCTCCAAACTCTCGATACTATTCATATGTTATCTCATATCAAGTTATCATCATAAAAAACTAACTCACTTTAAACAATTGAAGTATTAGCACTAATCAATCACGTCAAGGTAAGGCACCCCGCTTCAATGCATGGCATTTCAAGGCAAAGTAATCACCTAGGTAAGCCTTCATAATGGCAACTATCTGAGCCATGTGAGAAGTGATATGGCCTCATGAACTCATCTCACCTCATCCACATTCAAGAAGAGTATCCAGCTCACCTTTAACAACATTTATATCAATGCATTCCCTTATTTGAGTACAAAGGACTAGGGAACAATAGATTCATTATGTGATCTAAGGCCATTAAAACAAGCCATCTAAAAAAGCTAGCACTTTAGATAATTTTGCAAGTATCTACATCACAATTGGTCACAAAGAAATGTTAATAAGAACCATTAAATAAGCTTTCCAAAAGATTTGATAACTTACTCTAGATTTCAAAAAAACAGGGTGACCTTTTGGAGTAGGAAGATGCTTTATTGGAGATCTGTGAGACTCCTTTTCCAAATATGGAAAAAGTGGGGTACCCGGTGGTGTGAGAAGCCTGAAAAGAAATGTCAACAAGCTTCAATTAATACATGAAATGTAACAACCAATTATGTTCTGCTAAATTCATCAAAAACTTGCAAAATGTAGTATTGAAAGAATACATGATCAAAGTGACCCCTAGACTATTTAGACGTATCCATTTTAGAACCACACTTATTTTAGTATCCAAGTTAAATCTCAATTCATCAAGGCCTAACTATTTGGCCCTTCTGTCACGTCAACCATGTAGATTGGAAAAAATTGGTTGCAGCAAGCAAATATTGAGGTCGCTATTGATTTTAAGCTTGTGTGGATATTGTTTGGGCGGATCTCTCACCACTATTGATAAATTGAGGGGCATTGTTTGGGCGGATCTATCACCACTATTGATAAATTGAGGGACGAAATTGGACACAAGGAAAAGCCTGGGACTAAAATGGATACAACTAAGTAGTCTACAAACTAGTCTAATCATATCGATATTTCAGAGCTAAAATGTATCAAAATGGAATAAATAACTCTAAAATTACTAATAAATTCTTATCATATTCTTACATCAAAACAAACTTACAGAAGCAAAGTACATCGGCGAACGTTATATTTCATTGCTAAAGGAACAATGTATTTCAAAGAACAAAGATTCAGCATTCCCATCAAATTCTAACAACAATTAAGCCATCATAACACGTAAGATCTTTATAAATACATTTACTGGATAATTCATACTTGTATTACATTACCAAAGTCTTACAAAGCTTCTTTTATTTTCTTCCTTCTGAAGTATTGTTTAAAGGAACAGGTGTACAATAACAGTGGGAGTAAGAAACTTCTAGGCAAATTAATAGAAGGCATGACATAAGAAAAAATATTGTCACAACTTGCACCATCAAAGACTCTTGAACAAAGCCAAAGCTTGAGAAAAGAAACTGAAATATACTAGTCAAACTAAAGAAAACATTTAAAACAATCAGCCAACACCGATGAGTAGCAGGGAATTAACAACATACAAAACCAAATATGGAGTAAAGCTTACTGCCTAAGCTGGCAATGGCATGAACCAAGAAGAAGCAATTTGGATTGAAAACCTAAACTACCTCTTTTACTCATAAAAAGAAATAGAGTGCACCGAAAAGAAATAATAACTTAATTAAGACCATTTAATTGAATCACCAGTCATAATCGTTCTTCTCATTGTCGGAGTTCAGAAAATCATCCATGCCTGTCTTTCTCACAGTTGAAGGCGCAATCTTGAATAAAGGAGACCCCCCAAGATGTGACTCTACAAACCAGAACGATTATCAGCAAAATCAGAAATAAACTTAGGACGAAGCTTGGCTCAATTATCCACCAGTGCTAAGAGGAACTAATACATGAACACAAATGTTTCAAAGTGCGAGATAGAGGCCTTACCTAACGGTTGATCAACTTCATCAGAGTTCTGGAGCAGAAGGTTGTTCCGCTCCTTGTCGCGCTTCCTCATCTCGATGAAGAGGGCAAGATCCTCTTCCTTATCCTTCATCACTGATCCCAGGGTCCTTCCCCTCAGCTCCGGTGCCCTAAAACTTCGATCCATTCCGCACACGACCTCGGAGTAAACCAACAGGAACCCGCCAAAAAAACTAAACACGATAATAGTACACCCCTAACCTAAACCTAACAACAAATCAACCACTCTAAACTACCTTATTGCGTGTCAAGAAATGTTCTTGCACCACAGATCTGGAAGGCGACCTAAAAATGGATCACAAATGAGCCACATTTCGATCTTTCTACCCCGATCGTGACATAAAAAGCGGCGAAGAGGAAGCTGCGGGCCTGAGATAAGGCCTCCAAAGCCAAGCTATCAACTGCAGCCCCTTTCTTCAGGAGACTACGACATTACAGCTCGCCCCCGGCAAGAAGGGGATAAAGAATGGAGTTGGGATCTAGAGACTGATATGGAAAAAGACCAGTAAGCAAGAAGAGAATGAGATCAGGCGCATTTGAGCCTACCCCGCCGTTTCAAGCTTCAAAGCAAAGCTACAATGGGTGGGAACTGGAAATACCGAAATAGGTACTTAAGTGAAAGAGTGCAACACGCTTCTCTTGCAATTTACAAACAAATACTAGTCCACTTTTTTGAATAAATGTCAAGAATGCCATCGAAGATATATTAATTTAATTTAATTTAGCTGTTATTATCCCTTCATTCAATTTCCACAGAAGATTGGGCCCATTCTGAGTAAGTACGCTAATGTTTGTTCACATTGTAAGGTTGCAAAGATGGCGCGTCTAATACTGAGTTTGCACTAATTTGTAATTGTTAATTAAAAAAATCCACATGAGACACACAATTTTTTAAGAAATATTTGAATTAAAAAAATTGAAATTAATTTTAGGATCATCCAAACTTTAATTTTAGTAAAGTTATAGTTGTATTGAACATGAACTAAATATCTCAATAAGATGTTCTAAAAAAAGCTAAAAGTGATCAATCTGAGCCTAAATAAGTCTAAAATCAAGCACTTGAAAATCTATTGGAAACTTCAGACATTAATTGGAAGGTCAAATGATCTATAAATTTGACATGCTTATAGTCAAATTGAGTGGCTCGATTAGACGAATCTAACGAACTCAAGATCGCTGAATTTTAATATCATTAAGACACTTAAATGCTAAGCGAACATTTCATGATCAAGAAATCGATATAGACTGTAAGATTGAATGTTTTGTATATGGTTCAAATTACCATAATGTTCACTCCTAAAAGCTTATAAATTTTTAAATTGGGACACTCATGATTTTTTTTTTCTTTTTTTAAATTTTCATATAAAAATTTCTTATCTTATAACTTTTATTACATGCTAAATTTTTATACAATGCTAAGACGTGAAACACATACACTCAACTGATTTAAATTTTCCAACACGTAATAGTAATATTTTTTTGTATTATTATGATAAATTGGTCATAATTAGAATAATTAATCCAAATAAAATAGATCACTTTTTATTGGATTATTTATACAAAAAATTTTATATTATAATATTAAGATGTAAAATAACATATATTTTAAATTTATTAATTTTTGGGAAATTTACATACATACCACTATATACTTAGTATTTTACATATCTAATACCTCATTTTTAAATAATACACTTATACCACTCAAATCCCTACTTTACCTCAATTGTACCACTCCGTCTACCGCATACATTAGGACGTCTACATCCAGCCGAAATTAGCTCTTCGCGCCAGGCTTGTCCCGAACTTCTTTCCGTCATATGCTCCCCAATCCTGGCAAACTGCAGGTTCTACTTCTCACGAACATTTCCCTCTGTTCTTTGCCGAAAAGAAGCTTGTCGCCAGGCGAACATTTCCCTCCGACGTTCTATTTTTTTACCGCTTTAAGCTTCGGGCGTTCCTCGTTTAGCAGTAGGATTAGTGTATACCAGTTATTAAGCTTGGCAGTGATTAAGCCATGCCCGTTTGTATTATGAGAACGTCCTTTTTTTCATTCTAAAATAGTTTGTACTTGTTTCACAGTAAAAAAAGTTTATTTTTGTCATTGAATTTTATTATGTATTTTATCATTGATACTTCAGTCATAGTTGCAGTAACAGAAGTTTATCATTGTCGAAGCAGTTATTCATGATGTGTTCCCAGACGACTTACTTCGTGAGTATTAATTGATTCATTTGAAACACATAAAAAAATATAAATAACGTTTTCATCATTGATAATACAGGCTTATGGTTACAATGTTGGAAATAATATATACAGAGAGAAGAAAGAATATATTTATGTTGTATTTAAGTATGGAGGAATATGGGTTCAAACCAATGACCAACATATAAAGATGTACGATGGTGGCAAACAAAGGACTGTAAAAATTGAGAAAGGACAACTCACGATTTTTGCAGTATTGCCGAGATTGCCCGAATATGTCCTTGGCTCAAGGGACATCCATATAATATGCATTATTACATATATGGAACATCAACTAAAGAATACAACGATCTAAATTCTGACGTTGAGGCATCTGAGTTCATAAAAGTATCTAATGATAATTTGCGTGCTGAGATAGTTATTACAGTACATGAATCTATGTTCAATCTAAGGGAGTTCGTAAATTCTAAGATGGTTGAAAGTTCTTTTGACTATAATGATTGTATTTCGAGTGTTTCAGGTCTATGTTATAAAGATATAGATGTTGGCACATATTTTCCTGATGCAATATCTTTCAAGCATACTTTGCGATCAGTTGCCATCAAGGAGAATTTTGGTGTTAGGATTAAGGCTAGTGATAAGAAACGTGTTATTGCTACATGTTCTTATCAAAAGTTGTCAATGGAGAATTAGAGCTTCCCTATGTGAAGATGCTCAAACTTTTGAAGTTAGAAGAGTTGATGGTGTTCACACGTGTCCAGGCATCAACC
The DNA here is from genome assembly GCA_016618105.1 of Dendrobium huoshanense. Taxonomy (NCBI): domain Eukaryota; kingdom Viridiplantae; phylum Streptophyta; class Magnoliopsida; order Asparagales; family Orchidaceae; genus Dendrobium; species Dendrobium huoshanense. The sequence continues at coordinate 26,453,663 of CM028348.1, forward strand.
GTGCTAGGAATAGACTAGCCACATCTGCATGGGTTGCCAAAGAGATTCAAGAGATGGTCAAAAGGAATCCTGACGTTCCTCCAAAAGATATCAATAGCAATTTAGAGAAAGAGTATGGTCTTTCATTACCTTACATGAAGCTGTGGAGGTCTAGGGAGCAAGCTCGTGAAAGTATATTTTTCTCTGTTGATGATAATTGTAAATGGGTGCCTTCACTACATGTTGAATTGATTGGTAGAAATCCTGGTTCACATATCACATATATGTTTGACCAACATGACAATTCATTTTAGAGATTTTATGTAAGTTTTAAGGTGTGTACAGATGGATTCATGTATGGTTGCAGGCCTCTAATCAGTTTGGATGCATGCCACCTCAAATCCAAGCACTTAGGAATGCTTTTATCAGCAACCTCACTTGATGGTAATAATGGTTTATTTCCTTTAGCCTTTGCTGTTGTTGAAACTGAATCCAAGCATACATGGTTTTGGTTCCTTCATAACTTGGGAGAAAGTATTAGTACACACATAGAACCTCTTGCATTCATTTCAGATATGGAGAAGGGCTTGGGCGAGGCTATTAAAGATGTGTACCCTGTAGCTGAACATAGAATTTGTATTTGTCAGTTATGGAAGAATATTAAAAAAACATTTCATTGTAAAGATGGGCATAAACTGCAAGGTTTTGTTTGGGGAGCATCTAATGCGTACACAACGACAGAGTACAATAACAAGCTCGCTGAATTAAGTGTATCATACCCCACCGTCTATGCGTACCTTATCTCATTACCTTACAAGTGGTCACGAAGTCAGTTTATGTATGGGATATACCACGGTACAAATACCAATAACTTTGCTGAATCATGCAATGCTTGGATAATGGAGGCTAGAAATAAACCTGTTGTTGACTTAATTGACATGATTCATGGTAAACTCATGGAACAAAGGGTTACACTTAAAATGACAAGTTGGAGTTGGCAATGTGAAATAGTTCCTTATGCTGAAGAATATATAAGAGACATTACTACAAGAAAAGAACATTTAATAGTTCGTCAATCTACTACTTTCAAAGTTGAGGTTGAATCGTTACATTGAAGACATAATGTTGACGTTAAGAGTAGAGACTGTACATGCAAAGTATGACAATTAACAGGACTTCCTTGCATTCATGCCTGGTTTCATTGGGATGAAGGAGCATCCACTATGGCATACATTCATTCATGAATACTTCTAAATGCACTGGTAACTCTTACATTTGATTATTTCAATTTCCACTTCACACTTGGTACACTAATTTCAAGATATTTAGATACAGGACTGCGTACGATGGAGCAATTGACATGTTACCTGGGAAGGACCAATGGAAAGTGATTTACGATGCTGTTGAGATTGGAGCGTCAAATACATCAAGACCTAGAGGAAGACCCAAAAGAAGAAGATTGTCTAATTTTCTGGAAAAGGACAAGAAAGTACATAAATGCAGTAGGTGTAATCTTTGGGGTCATTATCGAAGTACATGTAAGAATCCATTACAAAAGAATATGGAGGTCAATGACACAATTATCACACAAGTAAGACAACCAAAGCGTCCAAAGTTGCAAAGTAGAAGGGTTGTAGAGGAGTTGAGAGATGAGTACGAGTATTCTAATATTGAAGGTTTTTAAGTAAATGTTCAGGATTATTTTGGATTACTTTTTTGGGGTTTGACTTCTTTTGGGACAAATGTTATGAGTAAGATTTTTGTGATCATCTAAATGAAATAGAAGCTTTGCTTTCAATATGAAATAGAAGCTTTTAATTTCCGTGTAAACTTTTTTGTGTTTGCTTTCAATATGAAATAGAGGCTTTGCTTCCACTTTATGCAAATCCATCTGCTTCCAGTTTATGCAAAACTTAAACAGCAAGCTTGGCTTCTTTTGCTTCCAGTTTATGCAAAACTTAAACAACAACCTTGACTTATGTTGTTTCCAGTTTATGCAAAACCATATGAAATAGAAGCTTTGTTTACACTGAATAACATAAGTTCTTTATATGCGGATGCAAAACCATCAATCCCGGTTCCAGTGAATTCGGTTCAAGGAAGTTCGGTTCAAAGAATTTCAGTTCTTTGAATAACTGCAAAATTTTCTGTTACATTTCAACAATGAGGATTATACTGGTTGTTGTTTTAGTTTCATTCTCTCAATGAGGATTATACATGTTGCTGTTTAAGTGAATTCTCTCAATGAGGATTATACAGGTTGCTGTTTAAGTTTCATTCCAACAAAAACTATAAGTACAGAAGAATCCTGTCATAGCAAAGCCATAGCAACAACTATACTTTTTTCATTCCAACAAAAACTATAAGTATAGAAGAAGACACATCAATACTTCATTCCAACAAAAAACTTATATTTTTTTCATTCCAACAAAAAACTTTGAAGATACAAAATACTAATACAAAAGGCTAGCTCAAGTCATAGCAAAGCTTGAACTATTAACCTTCGACAAATACATAATAAAGTACTAATGCAACACCTACCATCCTCTAAAACCATTCATACATTCAACTTGAATACAACATAATTCTAGCCAAAATAAAGTCGAATGGTAACGTCGATAAAAACAACCGCAACAAAAACTTTAATCATCAGAAGAATCCTGTCTTAGAAGTCTTTCTGTCGAAGGCATTAAATTCGTAACGTGTGACATAGCATGGCTCTTCCTCTTCATCAACCCATTTAAAGTAATGACAATCATCATCACTTCGATTATAAATACACCTATAAAATTATCTTCCACTATTTGGTCCTTGGTGACAGGTAAACAAAACACATTTGAGGTGACAATGGCAGTATACTAGGGATTGATGCCGCCTGTCTCTCACAACTGATGAATTTGACGAACTCATTATAACTGCAAAAAAAAAAAAAAAAGTCTGTCAACACATTCCAACAATTGCAGAAATCAATCCAAGTTAAAATATCAACAAAACTGTCTTTGCATAAACGATCCGGCCTCAATGCCGACCTCAAAGCTGTGAAGAGAAAGTCGACTTGAAAAAAAAAATTTTCTGCAAGCACAGCACAGACGCAAGACCGAAAAAAACAAATCAATCCAACATTTTGCCGCATAAACGATCTCCAATGCTCAAGTAAGCAGAAAGTCGGAACAAAGTAAGAAGAAATCAATCCAAGTTAAAATCTCAACAAAACTGTCTCTGCATAAACGATCCGACCTCAATGCCGACCTCCATGGCGTGAAGAGAAGGTCGGAATAAAGTTTTCATTCTTTTACCTTGGATTGTGAAGAGGTCCGACTCAATGATGCCCTAAAAACAAAAAACTGGAAGACGTCGTCGTTACCGTGCGAACAAGCGTCGTGAAGAACCGCGGTAGACAGAGTGGTAGAATAGAGGTGAAATAGGGATTTTAGCGGTATAATTGTAATATTTAAAAATGAGGTGTTAGATATGTAAAATACTAAGTATATAGTGATATGTATGTAAATTTCCCTTAATTTTTTATTGAGATTAGTACAATTTAGAATAGAATTGCGTAATCTTGATTTTTTTAAACATAATATGTCGATTTTAAAAGCAATCTCAACTTTTTCATCCCATTTTAATTAGTATTGGCATTTTTTTAAATATTTTATTATTGTTATTAATATAAAAATATCAATAATATGATAAAGAAAATTTTACAACTGATATCACTAGCTCTTCATGATTTTTTATGTGCCACGGACAATTTCAAAAGCTTATTTTATAACTACAAATATAACTTTTATACACTTTCACATAAGAAATAAACAGGTTAATATGAAGATCATAGGAGCAAAACTTATAAAATAATAATATGAAGATCATAGGAGCAAAACTTATAAAATAATAATTAAAAATGTATACATTATTATTATTATTATTAGATTTTTTTTTTTAAATGCACGTGATAATAAAACGGGGCATTTACATAAGAACCACACAATTATGTCTTCAAATATATGATTCCTAGATGAATTTTGGGTTTAGTGTCTTACATCAACATAAATATATGATGAGAGCTCATTTGGGAGATTGTATATATGGAACTTTTATTCTATCCAGTGAATGTACGCAGAGGAAGGTTCGGTTTTAGGCGCCTGTACCGAGTTTTTTGAAAAACTCGGTACAGGCGCCTAAAACCGAACCTTCCTCTGCGTACGTTCACTGGATAGAATAAAAGTTCGTATATATGACAATGATGTGAGAGGAGAAAGCAAATTCATCATGAGAGCTCACTGGGGGCTCGCCAATGATATCGATGACTTGTGAGGAGTAGAAAATTTTTGCGATATGAACTCGCTAGGGAAGTCATGAATGGGCTAACATGATGTGAGAAATGTACGAGGCTCACTATGGACAACATCCCAAGATTAAAATTGTGCAATAGGCTCGATAGGGAAGACATCGCGAGGTTAGAGTGTGTAAAATAATATTCGAACCAACTTCAAATTATACTTAAATAATATATATAGTTGAGCAAAAGTTTGAATTGAAACAACACAAAATAATTTTATTTGTGATATGATCAAATATTATTGAACAAATAAAAGAATAAATCGATCTCAACTAAAAAGTAGGATATATTTTTCCTAAAAATATAATTAACGAGTTTATTCCCGAATTACAATTTACATATAAAGGCGGGAGAGGCTTCACCTCGTTCGGCTGATTCCATTCGCCTCCCACCTCTAATTTATCAATCGATAAACATTAACAGCCCCAGCATTTTTTAAGAATCCGGAGACCTAATCTGTAATCTCCTTCTGATTTATCGCCTATTCACGCGCTTTCTCTGTTGCTGCAACTTTGATTTGGATGCGGAGGTTCTCATCTTCACATTGTGCCCCTTGGCCACTGCTGTTCCAGGATCGAACGGTTATCTTCAGCTAATCCATTGCCGAGCGCTTTCGGAGTTGTTCCCGCTGAGCCGGCTGAAGGCATGGCTTCGATTGGGGATTTCGGCAATGCGCCTGAGGCCACGCATTTGCTCATTGCGATCTTTTTCGCCCTGTGTTTCGCTCTGGCCAGGTTTTTGCTAAATTCTCTCGTATATAAGGTAATGGTTTCTTAAAGGTCAAATTTTGCTTCTTGTTTGCTTAGGGATCATTTGGTTGCTTGTAAATTACAAATATGTTTAGAAAGTCATAATTATTTTCACTTATATTAGATTGTGAAAAATGAAATCATATTTTTTTTAAAGAGTTTTGAAAAGGTTTATAAAGTTTGAAATCAATATTGATAGTCTAGTTATATCCAACAAAATGTTGTATTTAACGAAATTAGTCATTTTTTAAAACACGGTTTCTAAATTCAAATAACCGAATGAAGTGCCTAGAAGATTTAGAATGTTGCTCCTAATAGATATTCTAGGAAAAATTGATTATTGTATTATTTCCTATTTTGTAACTTGTGACCTAATCATCAGATGCAAATATAAGCTAGTCATTATATGTAAATTTTTAGTTAGTCAGGAGTTGTTGCTAGCTAGTTGTGGGTTATAAATCTCGACGACTTTTTTTATAAATAGGATCAATCCAAATAAAACAATATAAACATATTTTTTCATTTTTTATATGGTATTAGATCTATCCTCAACCATTTTTTTCCAAGATTCCTCTCTAATGTTCTCTCTATATTCTCTCCCAAATTCTCTATTATTCTTTCCACTTACATAATGTTGATTAGTCACTCTCTTGCTCAAACTTCTATTCACTCCACTCAACCTCTTGAGTCCTTAGTTGCTCCATTCATCTTAGGTCAAGTTGGCGGCATTCTAGTGCCTTATTTTGACTTTGCTAATCCCATGATTTAAAATTGTGCAATTAGAGGCCTATCTTAAGACTCGCCTCAATGTAAATTGAAAAAAAAAAGAAAAAAGATATGAGATGTTGGCCTCACACTTGCTTGATGAGGCTTAAACTTCAAACGGGGTGAGGCGCTCCTCAAGGTATGCCTCAACGCAATTTCAGTGCAATTTTGAAGAGGTTTAAGTCTAAAAAATTAGTATTTAGATAATTTAAAAATGTTTATATATATATATATACACTACACCTAAACAAGATAGACTTGAGAATAACTTAATGATCTCAACTTGCGACCACGTGATGTACATTGCATGACCCTCACACCTGCACTCGATCCTACAACGTCACCGTATCGCTGCGCCATTGCCGCTTTTTCTCCTTCAACACCTCTTCTGTTGTTATTAGAAATTCATTTCCTCTCGATCCTACTGTACCTCTTCTCCTCTCTTGTTGTTAGATTCTACTAACAGTCAATTAAAGAAGTTTAATAACAAGCAATTGTAAAAAATTGCTAGATGAAAATGCTAAATCAAAATATTCTATCAATGCAAACTAGATATCAATGAAGAAAGAGTCATTTATTTGAAGAGAAGAGACTCAAAGGTCCTCCTTTAATGTGTTTTATTTATTGTCTCTTGTGAGCTATAATACATTTTCTTCTATTTCTGCCCCTCTTGGCATTAAGAATTTGAAATTTTTTGTCATCAAAGCTTTTGTGTTTGAAATACAAATATCAGAGGGTACATGCTAGGAATTTGGACACTGACCCTCCAATAAGATAATCTTTAAGAGCAATTGCCTCTAGTGGATTTGGATCAATGATGAACTTGTGGGAAGGAGCAGGCTGAACATGACTATTGAGCTAAAATTCAGAGAGGGTGTTGAATCCAATATATGATCTAAAGTTGCTTAAGCATTTTGCATACAAACCATCTCAAAAGTAGTTAAAATTATAAACATTACATTAGAAAGGATGATATCAATTGACTGCTTCCAAAATCCTTGCTAGGGGATGTCCACAATTTTGGGTGTGTCTAAAAGCATTTAGAGAAGTGAGAAAAAATAGCAAGAAAAATAATATAAAGAAATTCCTCAAATTCTACCTTCTGTCAGTGGCCAAGGTCAATGGAAACAATCTAAATATTTTTTGCTATCATTCCATCCACACCATTGTAATCATTGCTTACAACCTCCATCAATTTCTAGATCTTATTGACTCTCCCTTTATCACTCTTCCATCATCAAGCAAGAAAGCGGAGAAATCACCTTGATACAATTGTTTGTATTCTTAAACCATCTCTACAAGGTGTATTGTCAGCCTTATCTCTATCACTTTCACCTGCACAATTTTTCATCATTACTTTGCATGAATCTTCCATAATTGCTACGACAGCTCTTACCATTAACAACATCAATGATTCATGCCTAAAAAATGCTCATCAGTATTAATGTTTCTACTCAAACACTATTTAGACTACTCACTGCCAATTTTATCTTCTAGAAATTGTAATTCCAAACACTCTTCATTAGCTATGATCTAATTGGTTACATTGATGAAACTAAATCATATTCTCCAGTTGCAGCCACTACAAACGGTGCTACAACCCAAGCCCTTATGGATCCTAAATGGCACTAGATAATGTTTGACGATTATCACAGTTGTTTATAATGGTTCATGGCAGTTGATTCCATTTGAAGCTAATCAAAATGTTGTTGGCCAAATGAAATTTTCAAACTAAATGTCAGTCTGATGTTTTTTATTGACATATTTAAGATTTGTCTCTTTACGTAAGGCTTCCACCAACAATCTTATGTTTACTAAAATGATACATTCTACTTGTCAAACCCACCACCATCATATGCGTTGTTCTCAACATTGTCGTTAATCGTGAGTGGTTTTTTGACACTGGATGTTAGAAATGCTTTCCTACAAGAACATCTCTCTAAAGATGTTTATATGACACAACCACTTGATTTTATTAATTGTATTTGTTCTTCTCATGTTTGCAAGCTTCACATAGCTACCCGTTGCTTCACATAGCTACCCGTTGCCTCAAATAAGCCTCACATGCTTTGTATCATGATCGTTGTTCATTCATATTTGTCTCTTGATTTAGGAACTCCCATGATGACATGTCACTATTTTTCTTCAACTTTGCTAGCCACATTATCCATTTTCTTGTCTATTTTAACAACATTATCATCATAGATGACAATGACACTCTTATTGGAAGATTTGTGACTCTTTTTGCTCAATAATTCTCTCTCAAAGATATTGTCGATCTGCATTACTTCCTCGGTGTGAAGGTCATTTCGTACACCTATGAGATATCTTATCTCATCGATGGTACATCATAAACCTCTTGCATTAAAATGGAAAACTCTAAATGCCATTTGCTACCAATCTTACCCTAGCTCTCCTTTATAGATCCAATTGACTATAGAGGAATCATTGACTTCTTATAATGCTTATCACTTGCATGCCCCAATGTAACATTTGTTATCAATAAACTATCATAGTTCTTGCATTGAACAACCCCTAATCATTGGGCATATAAGAAGCACCTTCTTCGGTATCTATTTGATACATTAGATAATGACATTATTTTACAATGTGATTCTCGATTATCTTTACACACTTTTTTGGATTCCATTAGTATATACATTATATATTTTGGTCACAATCGTATTTCAAGGAGTTCCAAGATACAACACACCATCACTAGACGGTCGATAGAGGCATACTATATATCTTTCACTAGCATTGTCGCCAAACTAAATTGGGTCCACTCTATCTTAATTGCACTTGGAATTCATATTCCACAATGGATGGTCATCTATTGTGATAATGCTAGATTCACTCACTTGTGCTTAAACCCATTGTTTCAATCTTGCATGAAACATGTTGCTGTTGATTTCTACTTCATTCGTGACCAAAATGGTGCACTTTGAGTTGCTCATGTTTGATCCAAGGATTAACTAACGGATGCTCTCACAAAACCTCACCCACGAACTCAATTTATATGACTCAAGAACAAGATTGGATTCCCTCATTGGAGCTTCATCTTGTAGGTGCATGATAGAGATTATGGGGCTAATTGACAATTGCATGATTTCCTATTTTACAAATTATGAGCTACTCATCAAATGTAAGTATTAGTTGGTCCTTAAATGTAATTTGTTAGGTAGTAATGAGTTGTTGCTGGTTAGTTGTGAGTTGGTACTAGTCAGTCATCATTTGTTGTTAACTAGTTGGAAGTTGTAAATCTCTATAGCGTTTTGTATAAATAGGGATCAATATGCACCTCCTCCATGAAGGAGGTGCAAGTGCTGTACAACTTTCTTCACATGTTTTGACATGAATCAAAATCATGACATGATATCTTTTTGAAAATCAAAGCAGTTCAAGGAGCCAAACAAATTGATTAAACTCTAAGAGATAAGAAAATATAATAAAAATTGAACATTTTTTTGGCTAAAACCCAATGATTCCTTCAAACTAAGTGTAATATGCCATTTAGATGTCATTTTGTAGTTTCTTCTTCTGCAAGGTGTGGGAAGAAAGTGCTAAACTCTTCTGCTGTATATATTTGGTTGGTGATTGATTATTAATTAGCATTTCTATTCTTAATTATGGGGGTCCTTGGATATTTAGAAATCATCCATTATACTTTTGCCAAACCAATGCTCCAGAAATGTTCCCTTCATGATTAAAAGTTTTTGTTAATTGTACGTATTGAAATTTTTGAAATCTTAAGTGTAACTTGGGGGTTAGTAAGTGCCTTGCCTCATCATAGGTTATTTGAAACTGAACCATTTCTTCTGTTTTTTTGGTTTTATTCAAGAAAGTGGTTAAGCTCCACTTTGTTTTCTCACAAAAAAAGAAGAAGAAGCATTTAGTCGTTCATCAGTGTTAAAAGCGTTCGAATCTCTCATGTTGATATGGCTGCCCGATGCTCATGGCGCTAGGGATCACCCTAGGCTCACACTCTATTGAAGTTAAGGCACTGCAAAAGAAAGAATTATATTCTTTATAAATTAATTTTAAGTGTGGCGGATAATTTTGAAGAATATGAATTGATAACTACTACTATAAACCAAGTAGTGAAGAAGTATGAATTCTTGAGGCCCATTGTATTCTAGATTTATGTAAATAGATTGTATTAAAAAGTATAATTAAAGAAATTGAATGGGAGTGTTGTTTTCTCTTAAAGGAATAAAATTTTATTAACAGTCAATTAAAAAAGTATAATAACAAGTAATTGCAAAAAATTGCTAGATGAAAATGCTAAAACAAAATACACTATCAATGCAAACTAGATATCAATGAAGAAAGAGCCATTTATTGGAAGAGGAGACCCAAAGGTCTTCATTTAATGTGTTTTATTTATTGTCTCTTGTGAGCTATAATAAAATTTCTTCTATTTATTCCCCTCTTGGCATTAAGAATTTGAATTTTTTTGTTCATTAGAACTTTTGTTTTTGAAATACAAATATCAGATGATACATGCTAGGAATCTGAGTCACTGAACCACCAATAGGATAATCTTTAAGAGCAATTGCCTCTATTGGATTTGGATTAATGATGAAATTGTGGGAAGGAGCAGGCTAAACATTACCATTGAGCTAAAATTCAGAGTGGGTGTTGAATCTAATATATGATCTATAGTTGCTTAAGCATTTTGCATACAAACCATCTCAAAAGTAATTAAAATGATAAACATTACATTAGAAAGGATGATATCAATTGACCACTTCCAAAATTCCTGCTAGGGGATGTCCACAATTTGGGGTGTGTCCAAAATCATTTAGAGAAGTTGCGACAAAAAATAGCAAGAAAAATAATATGAAGAAATGTCCTCAAATTCTAACTTTTTGTCAGTGGCTAAGGACAATGGAAACAATCTATTTTTTTTTTCTCTAAACAGATAGTAACGTACGTTTCAACAAGGATCCTAGCCACTAATGGCTTTATAGCTTAGAAACAACAAAATCAAATTGAAGCAATTTACCGAAATTGAGCCAAGAGAATAAACATGAATAGGTTGAAATAATGAATATGGAAGAGAGGAAAATAACCTACACTATAGTAATAGAGGATTCCTCAAAGCATTGAAAGTAAGGTGGTCAATGAAGCATCCACATTGGGAACTCATTAACATAGTATGATTTCCTTGAGAAGAGCCTTGAATAATCAATGTCTAGGGATATATTGATAATACTATAATGAGAATCAATAAGCACAATTAAATCATTCCTAACCAATCTCAAATCGACAAACAATCTCCATATCGGGGCAGCCCTAGGAATGCTTGTCAAAAAGAGAGAAAAAGGACATGCCAACTTTAATATCACTTCATCACAAAAAAGAGTGTAGGTTTACCTTGATAGGACAAGGGCAATTTGTGAAAAGTTGATGCAGGATTTTGCTGAAAATATGTGGGGATTTGAGATGAGTAGGAAGGCTGAAGATTATGACCCTTGTCCTCTTAAAATCTAATATCAAAGAACGAGAATCACAAGTTGAGGAAAATTCGATTGTGGCTGAAATCCTAGCTACAGGGGAAGCCATAAGAAAGCATCACATTGCAGGAACGGTAGAGGTTCAAGTAGCAGAGAAGATGAATTAGCTATTGGAGCCAAAAGAAGTGAAATTGCTTGACATCAAATATGAGAGGTTGAACAAATTTGATGAGCGGCAGGGAGAAAGAATAATTAGAACAAAATGGAAAGGATGCCACCCTATGCGTTAAAGTTAGGGATAACATAGAACCTAATGTTGACGCTAGGAGGAATCAATGCTAGTTATGACGATGGTGCTATGACTTGAGCGAAACGACCAATTACCAAAGATGAAGATACGAAAGAGAGTGATAGGGGCTGTTCCAAGCAAGGGTACATAGAGTGCAAGTGTGTATGAAGAACGAGTGTATATAAAGCATGCATCGAGAGTTGATAGACTTGAGGTTAAGGGCCATGAGATCTCATGTGGAATCTCATAAGGGCTAGAAAGTTGAGAGTATCAAGCACAGGGAATGTTTCCAATTTAGCGATGAATTGGAGTATGTTGAAGTGATATGGTTCCTCTTTCTATGTTTTCCTAAATAAAGTGTTGATCTATTTCAAAATATTTGGTCTGATCATGATGTGCAGGATTTTTCATAATGCTTATTGATATTTGATTATCCACTATAGTCTTATTGGCGCTTCTTCTAAGATGAACAGTTCTTTGAGAAGACTTCTCAACCACATTCCCTTAAAAATTTCAGGAGTCATTGCTCTAAACTCAACTTTTGCACTACTTAAGGAAAGAAAAGATTATTTTTAGCTAGGAGTGTCTTGAGTATTTTTATATCTTTTCTAAAGTTCCATTGTGTGAATAATCTTATCTACATAAATAATCAGAACAAAAATTTTGATTGTTTGGTGATCTTTTATCAAAGCGAGTGTGATTAGCTTGACATTGTATGCACCTATAATATTTGACCACTTTGGTGAATTTGTCAAACCAAGCCCATTGGGATTGCTTTAAACCATATACGGATCTTTTCAATTGATAGACTTCCTTTGTGATAGAACATGATCGATCCAATTTTACCAGAGGCGGAACATGCAGGTTCCGCCCCTCATGCTTGCTACCCCTTGATTGTGGAGTCCACTAGCTTAATTAAGAGGAAATTAAGGGGGATTTAGGAGAAAAAATTCAAATAGAAGGGGTTGTTTTGGGATTTACCTAATTATTGTATGCTTAAGGAGGTTTTGGGAGGCGAGGGTTAGGGGGTGATCTTGTTTTTCAGTAGTTTGCTGATTCTAGTTTCTTGTGTGAGCTTTAGTGGCATCTAGAGACTTGAGAGAGTCAGATTTTCCTCTCCAATTAAAGATCAAATTGTATCTTGCTATTTTCTTTCATCAATTTGAGTTTTGGTGTGTTTATCTTCAAAACATTATTGTGTTGTTCACGGGTTTTTGCTGAAATTGCATCCAATTCCTTACAAATTGGTATCAGAGCATAGATCCGGGTACCTATTGTCACGACCCAACCCGACTGGGACGGATACCGCTCGCATCGGGTCGCTACCAGACTCAAACGGACTGAACTGATTCTAGGATCTGGCTTTGGAATTTGTTTCAGAACTTTCTTCCAAAAATTTATACAAACACAGACACACAAAGCTACTATAAAAATCAAATGCAGCGGAACAGATCATCTATCTTTTCATTCATCAGAAATATTCATATACAAATATAGCTCATGGCTTTCAGACAGAAAAAAAGACAGAACATAAAAGCCATGACTGTACAAAAATCAAAAGTACCAACCTAGAACAGATTAGACTCTGAACTTCTACTCCTGAACTTCCTTCCCTTTCCCAGAACCTGAAAATTACGTAGAAAACAAGGATGAGCTACAACAGTTCAGCAAGACATCAAACCTCCAATCCAAATCCTCAGAATCCACATCAGACCAAATTCGTACAGAAATCAGTTTAACATAATCGTATATCGAATCAGAACAGAACAGAACTTACAGAAATCATAATTCCAGAAATTTCATCAGAACAGAATCATACAGATCGTATCAAATCAGAACAGAAATCAGAATCGTATTAGAATCAGAAATCATATCGTACGGAAATCAGAAATCATATCAATTCAAAACTTAACACAATACATAACAGATTAACAGAACAGATTCCCTGACACAGACAGAATCTCAACGGATTCTGGCCCCTTATACCTCCCTTTGTGCTCATGGCACCAGAACATATTGATAGGAAATACTTGATTTCAAGTATTTCCTAATCGCTTTAGCAACAAATCACGAAGCAAACTGCTGTCCACAGCAGGAAATCAGCCAAAAACAGCGGAAAAAGAGGAAAAAACGGTAGAAGATGAGGAGAAAAGACTTGTATTTCACTAGAACACAATGAAAATAGCAACGATACAATTTGTTCTTCAATTCGAGAGGAAGAACGTACTCTCCAAAAGTCTCCGGCGAAGCCAAGAGCCAAAAGCAAAACCTAGATCTCAAAGAGAAAATTCAAATTCAAGATAAGATCCCAATTTCCCCCCAAACTCCTAATTATACAAAATTCATCATAAAAAACAATAAAGGACAATCATGGACTTCCTAAAACAGCCTCACACGTTCAAAATTTCCCTCCTAACTTTCCCCCTCAAGCCCCACGCGGATTGCGCCTTCCGCCCGCCCCGTTCGTCTCCGCCTCGCGTAGAAATGGACCGGTCCCTGTTGGACCGGTCCAACCGGCCCAGGATGGGCCGGTCTAACATTACCGCCCTCCCAAAGAATCACCTTGTCCTCAAGGTGAAAATCTGGAAACTGCTGTTTCGCCATCTCGTATGGCTCCCACGTGGCCTCGTAGTCAGGAAGGTTCTTCCACTGGATCAACACTTCCTTAGTTCCCTCTTCTTTCTGGCGAACACCCCTCAGCTCCAAGGGTTCCAGGATCACCTCTAACTCTTCTGTAAGTGTCGGCGGTAGCTCGAGAATGGCGATGTGATCACCAATGACTCTTCTCAGCTGTGAGACGTGAAAAACCGGGTGTATAGTTGCCGATGGGGGTAATTTCAGTCGATATGCTACTGCTCCGATCTTTTCTAGCACTTCATAAGGACCAAAGTACCTTGGAGCTAGCTTTTCATTTCTCCTGTTGGCGACTGTCTTCTGCCTGTATGGGCGGAGCTTCAAAAACACCTTATCCCCTGCCTCAAAATGGATATCTTTTCTATGCCCATCAGCTTGCTTCTTCATGATTTGCTGCGCCCTCAGTAAGTGCCTTTTTAACTCCTCTAACACTCGGTCCCTCTCCTCCAAGTACTCCTCTACTGATGAAACAGGAGTACTACTGCTCCCAAAGTGTACCAAGTGAGGGGGATCCCGTCCGTACAACACTTTGAATGGGGTCATTTGTGAAGCCGAGTGAAATGATGTGTTGTACCAGTATTCAGCCCAGGATAGCCACTTCGCCCATAGCTTTGGTGTCTCTGAAACAAAACATCTGAGGTACGTCTCCAAGCTCCTGTTGACTACTTCCGTCTGGCCATCCGTCTGTGGGTGGTAGGCTGTACTTCTCTTGAGCACTGTTCCCTGCAATCGGAATAGCTCCTTCCAGAAGTGACTGAGGAACACCTTGTCCCTATCTGATACGATCGCCTCTGGCACCCCATGTAATCTGATCACTTCTCTAATAAAGGCTGATGCTACTGTTACTGCGGTGTAGGGATGTCGGAGGGGAATGAAATGGGCATACTTGCTCAACCTGTCCACCACTACTAAGATCACTGTGAATCCCTCCGAACGGGGCAGCCCATCTATGAAATCCATAGAGATCTCCTCCCATACTCTACCCGGTAAAGCTAAAGGCTGTAGTAATCCTCCTGGTGACATGGCTAAGTACTTATTCCTTTGACAGACCTCACATCTAGCTACCATCTCTTCCACATCTCTGTGCATACCTTTCCAGTAAAGCTCAGCTGCTAGCCTCCTATAGGTCTTTAGCACTCCTGAATGACCTCCCACTGCAGTTCCATGGAACTCCTGGAGCAATTGTGGAATGTGTACTGACGTTCTGGGCAACACAAATCTCCCTTGATACAACAATCTCTCCCCCTCCAATGAGTACCCTGGATGGCTCCCTTCTTCTTGCGCTAATTCAGCTCTGATCTTGCTTAATTCCCCATCTTTAGCACTCTCCTTCTTTATGGCTTCCCAATCTAGCATCATTGGGATTGATACAGCTACTGTCTGCAACTCGCTCATGCACCTGGACAAAGCGTCTGCTGCCTTATTTTCTACCCCAGGCCTGTACTGAATTTCAAAATCATACCCGAGCAGTTTTGATAGCCACCTCTGATGCTCCTCGGTCACCATGCGTTGCTCCAACAAATATTTCAGGCTCCGTTGATCAGTCCGGACGATGAAATGCCTTCCAAGTAGGTAGGGACGCCACTTTTGGATGGCCAAAACAATTGCCATCAATTCCCTCTCATATACAGATTTCAGACGGGCTCTGGCAGTCAACACTTGGCTGAAATAAGCAATGGGCTTGTGGCTCTGCATCAGCACTGCTCCCAGCCCGTATCCTGATGCATCTGTCTCCACAATAAAGACCTGAGTAAAATCTGGTAAAGCTAAGACCGGGACGGTGGTCATAGCTTTCTTCAACTGCTCGAATGCCGTAGTAGCTGCCTCTCCCCATAAAAATCCATCTTTCTTCAACTGCTCAGTGAGTGGCCAGGCTATAGTGCTGTATCCTTTCACAAATCTTCTATAATATCCTGTAAGCCCTAGGAACCCCCTCAGCTCCCTTAGATTTTTGGGCAAAGGCCACTTAAGCATGGCTTTAATCTTGGACTGATCTGCTGCTACCCCTTCCTTGGATACCACATGACCCAGGTACTCCACACTGGTTTGGGCGAAGCAGCACTTCTTCAAGTTAGCTCTCAACTGGTGCTCCTGGAGAACCTCTAACACTTTCTTCAAATGCCCCCAGTGTTCTTCCTCTGTTCTACTATATATTAAGATGTCATCGAAGAATACCAAAACAAATCGCCTCAGATATGATTTGAAGATCGTATTCATGAGTGCCTGGAAAGTGGCTGGGGCATTGGTGAGACCAAATGGCATCACCAGGAACTCATAGTGACCCTCATGAGTTCTGAAAGCAGTCTTGGGCACATCTTCTTTCTTCATTCGGATCTGATGATATCCAGATTTCAGGTCGATCTTGCTGAAAATCACCGTTCCACTCAATTCATCCAACAATTCGTCAATCACTGGTATGGGAAACTTATCAGGTACCGTTTCCTTGTTGAGTGCACGATAGTCTACACAAAATCGCCAGCTGCCATCCTTCTTCTTCACCAATAGAACAGGACTAGAGAACGGGCTGGTGCTGGGTTTGATGATCCCTGCTTCCAGCATTTCTCTGATCAACCTTTCTATTTCATCCTTTTGAAACTGAGGGTATCGATAAGGCCGCACGCTGACCGGCGACACTCCCTCCCTTAATGTGATGGCGTGCTCCTGCTCCCTGGATGGTGGTAACCCTAGAGGGGGTTGAAAAACCTCCTCGAAATCCTGGATCAAAGGCTGCACTGAGAGGGGTATGTCTCCCCCTTCCTCCCCACTCGCTCCCTCTAAGCTGTGTAATTCCACCAAGTATCCTCCCCCTTCTTCCTGAATTGTTTTGATTAGGGATTTCAGAGAAACCCCTGCTTTGGTCAGCCCGGCATCCCCTTGGATCACCTTTTTCTTCCCCCCTTCTTCCAACTCCATTCGTAGTGTGCCCCAATTAATTTTGGTTTCCCCCAAAGTTTGTAACCACTTCATCCCTAGGATGACATCCGTACTCCCCAGTTCCAGGGGAAGGAAGTCTTCCTTCACTTGTATACCTTGAATTTTTAGAACCAGTCCTTTACAAACTCCTCTTCCCATTTCCACCTTTCCCGTGCCCATCATCACTCCATAGCCTCCCGTATCCACTAACTTCATCCCCAATAGCTCCACAAGTTGGGTGGAAATGAAATTGTGGGTTGCCCCACTATCAATCAGCACCACTACCCCACGGTCAGCTATCTCTCCCTTCACCTTCATAGTGTGACTCGGAGTGAATCCCACTACAGAGTTGAGAGAGACTTCTGCCACATCCAGATGCATTTTCTCTTCCTCCTCCACTTCAGACTTGCTCCCCTCTTCCTCCTCGTCTTCCTCGTTATCACAAACGAGGAGAACCTGAAGAGTTCTGTCTCTGCACTTATGCCCTGGCATATACTTCTCGTCACATCGGAAACATAGCCCCTTTGCTCTCTTCTCCTGTACCTCCTTCTCAGACAACCTCTTGAACTGTCCCCCAATACCTCCCCCACCAGGTCTCTCCTTGGGCACCTCCCTCTGGTTCCCTGGGGCTACCCCTTTTGAGGGTAGTACAGCGGTAGTCATCTTGTACGATCCCCCCGAGTAGTTGCCTCGAGCCCCTCTTTCTGATTTCTTCTGGTCTTCCACCAATTGCGCAAGCTCCATAGCCTTGCCTAAGTTCCTTGGCTCCAACACCCGGACAGCTGTTCTTATCTCCGGTTTGAGCCCTTTCATGAAATTCCCTTCCAGGGCCGATTCGGAGATATGATCCAGACGGCTAGCCAAGTACTCGAATCTGTCCCGGTAGTCGGCCACGGTCCCCTCCTGAGTCAGAGCAAAGAACTGTTCATAGAAGTCTCCTCCCCCGTCGGCTCGGAAACGCTCTAATAAACAATCCTTGAACTCTCGCCAGGTCCTGATAGGCTCTCTTCTGTCTCTCCACTGGTACCATGCCAGCGCCTTCCCTTCCAGACACAAACCTGCTGCCGTCAATTTTTCGTCATCTGTCAACCCGTTGACCGCGAAGTAGCGCTCCACCTTGTATATCCAGCCATGGCCATCTTCACCCTCAAAGATGGGCATCTTCAACTTCCTCACCTTCGGATCCCTCCCGTTACCCCGGAATTCTCCGTAACCACCCGTTCCTCGAAGAGGATGTGCTCCCCAGGTGTCCCGATCCTCCCTCCGACGTTGGTAATCGAATCCTTCATCATAATCCCCTCTTCCCCTTTCAAAATCAGCACCTCGACGCTGAAAATCAGCACCTCGACGCTGGTATTCTTCTCTCCTTTCTCCAAAATCCGCACTACCTTCATATTCCCCCCGCCTGCCTCCAAAATCCACACCTCGACGCTGAAAATCAGCACCTCGACGCTGAAAATCAGCACCTCGACGTTGAAAATCAGCACCTCGGCGGTCATTTCCCATGCTCATCTCCTCTCTAGAGAGTGGCTCTAGAGGTGGCATGTCGTCTTCACCTTCAAGAATCTCCACTTCCGAATTCCTCCTCCCCCGGATCGGGTTCGGATTTCCTCTTACGCCATGGACGTCATTGGTCTCTCTCACTTCCGATGTGTCCGGATGGGTCTTCATTTCCAATAATTTCTTCATCATTTCTTCCATTGCCGCGAACCTCCCTTCCAACCTCTCATTGTTGGTGGAGATCTCCATGAATTTCCCCTCCAGATCTGTCTTCAGTTGACCAAACTCGCCTTCTAAAACTTCCACCTTTTTACCGGCCATTTTTCTTCTATCGGATCCACCAAAAATCTTCTTCCGGAGACGAAGATCTTGCTGAAATTTCGGAAATTCAGCCGCCGGTGGTCCCAAATCGTTGCTCTGATACCAATTTGATAGGAAATACTTGATTTCAAGTATTTCCTAATCGCTTTAGCAACAAATCACGAAGCAAACTGCTGTCCACAGCAGGAAATCAGCCAAAAACAGCGGAAAAAGAGGAAAAAACGGTAGAAGATGAGGAGAAAAGACTTGTATTTCACTAGAACACAATGAAAATAGCAACGATACAATTTGTTCTTCAATTCGAGAGGAAGAACGTACTCTCCAAAAGTCTCCGGCGAAGCCAAGAGCCAAAAGCAAAACCTAGATCTCAAAGAGAAAATTCAAATTCAAGATAAGATCCCAATTTCCCCCCAAACTCCTAATTATACAAAATTCATCATAAAAAACAATAAAGGACAATCATGGACTTCCTAAAACAGCCTCACACGTTCAAAATTTCCCTCCTAACTTTCCCCCTCAAGCCCCACGCGGATTGCGCCTTCCGCCCGCCCCGTTCGTCTCCGCCTCGCGTAGAAATGGACCGGTCCCTGTTGGACCGGTCCAACCGGCCCAGGATGGGCCGGTCTAACACATATGTGCTTATAGCACCAGATATCATCGGATCCGGAACATAACTTATTTTCAGATTTCAGAGCTCATTTTAAATTTTCAGAATTCCCTGACACAGACAGGATCTCACAGGATCCTGACCCCTTATAACTCCCTTTTCATAGCACACAAGCATATCATATCATTTCAGAACAAATCCGAACAATTTCAGAAATCGTACGAAAATCCGACAGCATAACGACAGTATACGAAATTTACACAAAAATTTCTAATTTCACAAATTATCAAATTAGCACAGAATATCCACAACAGTATTACAAGACTTTTATTCTACTGCCCAGATAATTTCAGAGTTCATTAGAAATCACAGACAAAATAAAACACAGTCGAGTCAAAATTATATGGTAAAAATTCTCCAGAAAATAATCAAAATGTGCACACTCGGCACCTCAGAAACATACCAAAAGTTACGCGGTAAACACTGAACCAATCAGAAAATACGGACAAAATTCGCTAACGAAAACAAAATCCGGACAGAATATTCGTTCAAACTTCACCGTTCTGAAAATTGAGAAAGGCGGAATGTGCCTTACCTTGCGTACAACACTTTTTCGAACAATCTCGTAGGACGAAAACGGCCCGGCGTCGCCCGAAAATCAGCTTTTCCAATTTTCTCCTCGACCTTCTCTCTCCTCAAACTGATTTTAGATATTTTATGATTTTCTCTCTCTTCAAAATGAGCTCATTTCCCTTAATTAATCTTGAGATCGGCCTGGCCGATCAGACCAAAATCATATCGTCCTGGGACGATTTTTCAGGACGATAATTAATTTCCTTGGACGAAAAAATCCCTTATTCTCTGACTTGTGCCATGCACTGATCGTCCCGGGACGATCCTAGATCGGCCCGGACGATCCCTACAGGAAATCTTTCCTGTAACTTCTGGACAGAATCTGGAACAAAAACTGCACTGATCGTCCCGGGACAATCCAGATCGGCCCGGACGATCCTGGAGCAGCTTTGATGTTACAATCTCCCCAAGTTCAGAAAAATGTTGTCCTCGACATTGTCCGATCAAAACTCAGTCAAAACAAGTACGGATACGACTTCCTCATGTCCGACTCTTTTTCCCAAGTCGCTTCCCGTGCAGTTTGGTGCTTCCACTGTACCTTAACCATCAAAATATGTTTACTTCTCAACTTACGAACATCGTAAGCTAGAATCAACTCGGGTTCTTCCTTATATCTTAGATTCTCCTGAATCTCAATCTCATCAGCAGACACTTTCTTTTCAGAGTCAGATATCCACTTTCTCAAAGTAGATACGTGGAACACATTGTGCACATCAGACATCTGATCAGATAGCAACAGTCTATAAGCAGATTTCCCAATCCTCTCAAGGATTTCAAAAGGTCCAATATACCTTGGACTGACCTTACTTACTCTGCCAAATCTGCTCACACCCTTCATCGGACTGACTTTGACATACACAAAGTCACCAACTTGAAATTCAACGAATCTGTGCTTCTGATTGTAATATTTCTGCTGTCAATCTTGTGCAGCTTTCAACCGTTCTTTAATCAAATCGACTTTCTTAACAGTTTTTTCTACAAAAGTGGCACCCATCTCCTGTCTATCTCCAACCTCAGTCAGAGTCAAAGGAGTTCTACACTTCCGGCCATACAGAGCTTCATAAGGTGCCATACCAATACTGGACTGAAAACTGTTATTGTAAACAAACTCAATCAGAGGAATGTGATCTTCCCAGCTTCCTCCAAAATCTAAAATACAAAGCCTCAACAGATCTTCCAGTACCTGAATAGTCCTCTCAGACTGTCCGTTAGTCTGCGGATGAAAAACGGTACTGAAATGTAACTTCGTACCCAAACCTTGCTGAATACCCTTCCAAAGTCTGGAAGTAAACCGTCCATCTCGATCAGAAACAATAACCTTATGCACACCATGTAATCTTACAATCTCTTTCACATATACTTGTGCCAATCGATCCACCGGATCGGTCTGCCTGATCGGAAGAAAATGAGCAGACTTCGTCAATCGATCCACAATCACCCAGATAGCATCGTGCCCTTGCCTTGATCGAGAAAAACCCATAGCAAAATCTATTGTTACCTCCTCCCACTTCCACTCAGGGATAGACAACGACTGCAAAAGTCCTCCTGGTCGCTGATGCCTTCACTAACTGACAGGTCTCGCATCTAGCAACAAAATCTGCTACATCCTTTTTCATTCCCGGTCACCAGAACAAACTCTTCATATCTCCGTACATCTTACCACTTCCCGGATGAATAGTGTAGCCTGAATAATGAGATTCATACAGAATCTCTTTCCTTAAATCTCCAAACACAGGAATCCACAACCTGTTCTTGCAGAAAATGGTACCAGAATCAGAAATTCGGAGTTCAGACTTCTTACCAGAATCAATCTGAGCAATCAACGTCGAATAATCAGAATCTAACTTCTGAGCTTCCTGAATCCTTTCTTCCAACGAAGACTGAATACTCAACTGAGTCAAAACTCCAGAATCCAAACTTCTGAAGGAAATCACCTCCAACTGCAACCGTTCCATATCACGAATCAGAAAATCATCAGAAGTGAGCTGAATACCTGATAATCCAGAAGATTTTCTGCTCAAAGCATCTGCTACCACATTAGCCTTACCAGGCTGATACTGAATCGTCAGATCATAATCCTTGATCAACTCAAGCCACCTTTTTTGCCTCAAATTCAGATCCTTCTGAGTGAAAATGTACTTCAAACTTTTGTGATCCGTAAAAATCTCACATCTGACGCCATACAGATAGTGACGCCAAATCTTCAAAGCAAAGACAACTGCAGCTAATTCCAAATCATGTGTCGGGTAATTCTTCTCATGTGGTTTTAACTGTCTCGAAGCATAAGCAATTACCCTACCATTCTGCATCAGCACACATCCCAAACCTTTCAGTGAAGCATCACTGAACACCTAAAATCCTTCCGTACCTGACGGAAGTGCTAACACTGGAGCCGAAGTCAGACAATCCTTCAATCTCTGAAAACTAGCCTCACACTCCGGTGTCCAAACAAAAGCTACTGACTTCTGAGTCAGTCTCGTCAGAGGTGTAGCAATCTGAGAAAATCCCTTCACAAACTTCCGGTAATATCCAGCCATGCCTAAGAAACTACATACCTCAAATACCGTAGTAGGCCTTGGCCAACCCGCAACAGCCTGAATCTTCTGGGGATCAACAGAAATACCTTCACCGCTAATCACATGCCCCAGAAAGGAAATGCTCTTCAGCCAGAATTCACACTTGGAGAACTTAGCATACAACTGATGCCGTCTCAGAGTCTCCAACACAATGCTCAAATGTCTGGCATGATCATCCTCAGAAGCAGAATACACCAGAATATCGTCGATGAAGACGAACACAAACTGATCCAGATACTCCCTGAACACTCTGTTCTTCAGATCCATAAAAATAGCAGGTGCATTGGTTACCCCAAAAGGCATAACCAAGAACTCGTAGTGTCCGTACCGAGTACTGAAAGCTGTCTTCAACACATCAGCTTCCTTCACCTTCACCTGATAATATCCAGATCTCAAATCAATCTTCGAAAACACAAAAGAACCAGAAAGCTGGTCAAACAAGTCGTCAATCCGTGGCAAAGGATACTTGTTCTTGATCGTGATCTTATTCAAATCTCTGTAGTCAACACATATACGGAGTGTTCCATCCTTCTTCACAAATAAAACAGGTGCTCCCCATGGAGAAACACTAGGACGAACGAATCCTCTATCCACCAACTCCTGAAGCTGAACTTTCAACTCAGAAAGTTCCTTCGGTGCCATCCTGTACGAAGCTTTTGATATCGGAGCTGTACCCGGAAAAATATCAATAGAGAATTCCACATCTGTATCCGGAGGTAAACCAACCAACTCCTCAGGAAATACATCAGCAAACTCTCGTACCACCGGGATATCAGAAACAGAACCAACATCCAGGTTCATATCCCGTACGGAAGCCAAAAACACAGGACAACCCTTCTTCCACATTCTTCTCACTTCCAATTCATAAATTAGACAAGAGAGAACACATCGTAAACCTTGAAATACACATCTCTCTCCTGACATAAGCAAGCTCACTTGCTTCTTCAAACAGTCAATCTGGGCCTCATACAGACTCAGTCAATCCATGCCCAAAATCACATCATACGAAGAAATCAGCAACAAAATCAAACTTGATTTCCACTTCTTGACGGCAATGTCAATCTCACAAAAATAAAACTTCCGAGCAATCAAATTACTTCCAGCCGGCAAAATCACAGAAAGAGAAACCGGAAGTAAAATCGAATCAAGATGCAAAGCATCAAAACAATGCTCGGAAAGAAACGAGTGACTGGCTCCAGAGTTAAACAAAACACGACAGGGCTGATCAGAAATATAAATCGTACCTGTCACTACATCCGATGCGTCTCGAGCCTTCTGCTGACTCAGACTATACACTCGTGGCTGAACTGGAGTTACTGAACCACTAGACTCCCGCTGACTACCAGTAGGTGGTCTCCGTACCACAGAACTCGAACCACGACCTCTACCACCAGAGGATCCTTCAGTCACAGGGCGTGGAGGAACAGTCCTCGGTCTTCATGCTGAACCGGCAGGTCTAATAAAACTCTCAGATCGTCGATCAAATCTAGCCTGTGGACACTCTGCAATCCGATGTCCTGGCTGACCACATCTGAAACACTGACCAGTCATCTTGTAGCACTGGCCAAAGTGTTGTCGTCCACAACTCTGGCACACAGGTGTGCCACTAACAGATCCAGAGCTGGTCGTACTGGTCGTAGCAGTACCAGAAAATCCTGACTGTCCACTCCTCCTGGAGTCTCCAGAACCAGTAACAAATCTCCTCTTGCCAGAGGAACTACTGCTCGACTCACCTCCAAACCTCTTCCTACTCGCAGTCCACCGCTGCTGAGTAGCTATCAGATCATTCTCTATCAGACGAGCTTTCTCCACAAGCTCAGAGAAATCAGAAATGTGAAATGGTACCAGGGGTTGTCTCAGACTGCCTCGTAATCTTCTCAAAAATCGATAGCACTTCTCAGCAGAAGTACTAACCAGCTGCGGAGTATATCGGGCTAAGGCAGTAAACTCTGCCTCGTACCGCATCACCGTCTTGCTCCCTTGCACCAGTCTCAGAAAACTCTCCTGCATCTGCTGCACGGCAGATGGGGGAACAAACCAAGCTCGGAATACCTCAGTAAATTCTTCCCAAGTAATCAGGGCGTTCAATCTGCCCTGAAACTTTGCTTCCTGCTGGCCTACCCACTAGTGCTCTGCTTCCCCATCCAACAGAAATACTGCCAAAGGTACCTTCCTGTCTGACGGACACTGCATGCCGTCAAAGGTCTTCTCTAACCTCCTCAACCACTCCTCAGCTGCTCTGGGCTCAACAGCGCCCTCAAATCTTGGTGGTTTCAATCTCAGAAACATCTGAAGATGTCTATCAATATCCTCAGATCGAACAGTAGAGGCTCTACTGTGAGTCTCGCTCATTATCTGAGCAACCAATGAAGCAAACTGGGAAAGTGTATCTGCACCAACCACTGGGGCTGTACTACCCACTGGTGCTGCCTGACTGGCACTCTGACCGTCTGTCATCTCGGGGTCTGGCAAATCCATTCAGAAAATCCAGAAAATCCAGAAAAACTAAGTACAAAAAAAACAACACAATAAAAATCCGAACAGACCAAAACTACCCCAAACAGACTCAGATCACTTCCTATAGCTCTGTCTTACAATCCAGATTCTAAATTCCAAAACCATTGCTCTGATACCACAAAAGCTTGTCACGACCCAACCCGACCGGGACGGATCCCGCTCGCATCGGGTCGCGATCAGACTCAAACGGACTGAACTGATTCCAGGATCTGGCTTTGTAATTTGTTTCAGAACTTTCTTCCAAACATTTACACAAAAAAACACAGAGCTACTATAAAAATCCAATGCAGCGGAACAGATCATCTATCTTTTCATTCATCAAAAGGAGAAATCATATACAAATACAGCTAATGGCTTTCAGACAGAAAGAAAGACAGAACAGAAAAGCCATGACTGTACAAAAATCAAAAGTACCAACCTAGAACAGATTAGACTCTGAACTTCTACTCCTGAACTTCCTTCCCTTTCCCAGAACCTGAAAATCACGCAGAAAATAAGGATGAGCTACAACAGCTCAGCAAGACATCAAACCTCCAATCCAAATCCTCAGAATCCACATCAAACACATCAGACCAAATTCGTACAGAAATCAGTTCAACAGAATCGTATATCGAATCAGAATAGAACAGAACTTACAGAAATCATAATTCCAGAAATTTCATCAGAACAGAATCATACATATCGTATCAAATCAGAACAGAAATCAGAATCGTATTAGAATCAGAAATCATATCGTACGGAAATCAGAAATCATATCAATTCAGAACTTAACATAATACATAACAGATTAACAGAACAGAACAGAACAGATTCCCTGACACAGACAGAATCTCAACGGATTCTGGTCCCTTATACCTCCCTTTGTGCTCATGGCACCAGAATAGATGTGCTTATAGCACCAGATATCATCGGATCCGGAACAGAAAGTCCAAAATACCTATAACTGATCAGACTCTGAACTTCTACTCCAAGACCTCCTTCCCTTTCCCAGAACCTGAAAACCACGTAGAAAACAAGGATGAGCTACAACAGCTCAGCAAGACATCAAATCTTCAATCCAAATCCTCAGAATCCACATCAAACACATCAGACCAAATTCGTACAGAAATCAGTTCAACAGAATCGTATATCGAATCAGAACAGAAATCTTAATTCCAGAAATTTCATCAGAACAGAATCATACAGATCGTATCAAATCAGAACAGAAATTAGAATCGTATTAGAATAAAAAATCATATCGTACGGAAATCAGAAATCATATCAGAATCAGAACATATAAAAAATCAGAATAGATTCCCTGCACAGACAGAATCTCAACGGATTCTGGCCCCTTATACCTCCCTTCGCAGACACTGACAGAATCTCTCGGATTCTGACCCCTTATGCCTCCCTTTGTGCTCATGGCACCAGAACAGATGTGCTTATAGCACCAGAAATCATCGGATCCGGAACAGAACTTGTTTTCAGATTTCAGAGCTCATTTCAGATTTTTGGCTTTCCCTGACACAGACAGGATCTCACAGGATCCTGACCCCTTATAACTCACTTTTCATAGCACACAAGCATATCATATCATTTCAGAACAAATCCGGACAATTTCAGAAATCGTACGAAAATCCGGCAGCATAACGGCAGTATACGAAATTTACACAAAAATTCCTAATTTCACAAATTACCAAATTAGCACAGAATATCCACAACAGTATTACAAGACTTTTATTCTACTGCCCAGACAATTTCAGAGTTCATTAGAAATCACAGACAAAATAAAACACAGTCGGGTCAAAATTATCTGGTAAAAATTCTCCATAAAATAATCAAAATGTGCACACTCGGCACCTCAGAAACATACCAAAAGTTACGCGGTAAAAACTGAACCAATCAGAAAATACGGACAAAATTCGCTAACGAAAATGAAATCCGGACTGAATATTCGTTCAAACTTCACCGTTCTGAAAATTGAGAAAGGCGGAATGTGCCTTACCTTGCGTACAACACTTTCTCGAACAATCTCGTCGGACGAAAACGGCCCGGCGTTGCCCGAAAATCAGCTTTTCCAATTTTCTCCTCGACCTTCTCTCTCCTCAAACTGATTTTAGATATTTTATGATTTTCTCTCTCTTCAAAATGAGCTCATTTCCCTTAAGTAACCTTGAGATCGGCCTGGCCGATCGCACGATCGGCCTGGCCGATCAGACCAAAATCATATCGTCCTGGGACGATTTTTCAGGACGATAATTAATTTTCTTGGACGAAAAAATCCCTTATTCTCTGACTTGTGCCATGCACTGATCGTCCCGGGACGATCCCAGATCGGCCCGGACGATCCCTACAGGAAATCTTTCCTGTAACTTCTAGACAGAATCTGGAACAAAAACTGCAGATCGTCCCGGGACGATCCAGATCGGCCCGGACGATCCTGGAGCAGTTTTGATGTTACACCTATGATGGGAAGAAAGGTGGAAGTATTGGAAGGAGAAATAGGGCAGTTGAAATCTGATTTCATGGAGAAGATTTCAGATTTTGAATACAATTTTGCTTCCATGGATGAAAAGATGGATGGAAAGTTTGTTGTCATGGAATAAATGCTGAAGAAGTTGCTTAAAGTCACACCAAAAATGATGATAACAGAGACAAGGGGAGCCACCGACGACCAAGAAAGAGGAGGAAACTCTAATCCGGTTAAGGGAGAGGAAAATCAAGAGGTGGATATTTTGGCGGGAGAATATGGGGTGGCTCCTCTAGAATCTATTTCTAGGGAGAAGATGACTTGTGAGTACGAGTGAAGGGGTGCTGATTTTGCAAGATTGTGGATTATGAGCTCATGGGTGCTGATTTTGAAAGGAGAGGGGGATTTTGAAGAAGGATTTGGGTACGAGCGCAAAAGGGAGGATCGAGACACCTGAGGAGCACCTCCACTTCGTGGAATGGGAGGCTATGGAGGATTTAGGGGAAACGTTGGAGATCCAAGAGTGAGGAAGCTAAAGATGCCCATCTTTAAGGGAAATGATGCACATGGGTTGATCTACAAGGTGGAGAGGTATTTCGCTGTCAACGGCTTGACGAAGGAGGAGAGGTTGAAGACAACGGGTCTATGTTTGGAAGTGAAGGCATTAGCTTGATACTAGTGGAGGGACATGCAACGACCCATACGAAGCCGGATGGAGTTCGAGGTTTGCTTGTTGGAACATTTCCAAACCAACAGGGGAGGAGAATTCTATGAACAATTTTTCACCCTAACACAGAAGGGTTCAGGAGTAGAGTACCATGAGAGGTTCGAGTTCCTCACTAGCCATTTGGATCGCCTTTCTTAAACGGTGTTAGAGGGGAATTTCATGAAGGGACTCAAACCATAAATCCAGGCAGCAGTTAGAGTGATGAGGCCTCCGGACTTAGGAGAGGCAATGGAGCTAGCACAATTAATGGAGGATCATAAGCACCTGAAAAGGGGGGCTAGAGGAACCAGTTCAGAAGGCTCGTATAAGATGACTATCACATTCTTAGTTCCTAAAAGAACAACACCGGGAAACCTTTGTGAGGCCCCGAAGGAGAAGCTTGTAGGAGAGGGATTCAGGGGAAATTTCAAGAAGCTCACTGAGATGGAGCTGCAGGAGAAACGGATGAAGGGATTGTGCTTCAGATGTGATGAGAGGTACACTCCGGAGAATAAGAGTAAGTACCAAACTATTCAGGTTCTCATCGTCTATGATGACAGGGAAGCTAAGTAGGGAGGTGAGAATGTGGCTATGGTAGAAGAGTTGGAAGAGATGCATCTTGACATAGTCGAAATCTCCTTAAACTCAGTGGTGGGGTTCATCTTGAATCACACCATGAAGATGAAAGGAGAGATAACAGACAGACAGGTAGTGGTGCTGATCGACAATGGGGCTACTCACAATTTTATCTCCATTCAGGTCATTGGCCAATTGAAGGTGAAATTAGTGGACATCGGGGGTATGGGGTAATGATGGGCACTAGGAAGGTGGAGATGCGCAAAGGAGTATGTAGGAGAGTTGTACTGACTATACAGGTGGTTCAAGTGAGGGAGGCTTTTCTCCCATTGGAGTTAGGGGGGCACGAACTTCATCGTGGGGATGAAATGGTTGTAGACCTTGGGAGGTACCAGGGTCAATTGGGGGGAACTAACGATGGAGTTGGTGATGGAAGGAAGAAGAGTGGTGATCTGGGGAGATGCAGAGTTGTCCAAGGCCATGATGTCTCTCAAAACCATGGTCAGGACCGTACAGGAAGTTGAAGGAGGATTTCTGGTAGAATTGCAGAACCTAGAAGGGATCAAACTAGAGGAGGAGGAGACATTCCTCTGTCAGTGCAACCATTCATACAATAGTATGGATAGATTTTTCAATCACTTCAAGACTTACCGCCACCGAGGAAACAGGAGCGTGCCATCACCCTAAGGGAGGAGGGTGTCACCGATCAGTATCCGACCCTATAGTTACTCCCATATTCAAAAGGATGAGAGTGAGAAGCTGATCTGTGAGATGTTGGAGGTGGGGATCATTAGATTGAGTGTGAGTCCTTTTTCTAGCACAGTTTTTTTGGTTAGGAAGAAGGGTGGGAGTTGGAGATTCTATATTGATTACCGAGCTCTGAATAAGGAGACTATACTAGACAAGTTTTTTATATTGGTGATCGATGAGCTACTGGATGAGTTGTGTGGGACAGTGGTGTTCATCAAGTTGGATCTAAAGTCAGGATACCATCAGATTAGGATGAGGGAGGAGGGTGTCCTGAATATTACTTTTAGGACACATGAGAGACATTACGAGTTCTTCGTGATACCATTCAGGCTCACAAACATCCTTGTCACTTTCCAATCTCTCATTAACATGGTGTTCAAACCATATCTCTGAAAGTTCATGCTAGTTTTCTTTGATGACATACTAGTGTATACCAGGTCGAAAGGGGAGCACTTGGAGCATGTGAGGATGGTCTTGGAAATATTACTGAGCATCAATTTTGGGCCAATTTGAAGAAGTGTTGTTTTGTATAGGCCAATGTGGAGTACTTAGCACGTGGTCTCTCAGGAGGGGGTGGCTGCAAATCAGGCCAAGATTGAGACAATGTAGAAATTGCCTCTACCTAGGAATCTTAGAAAGCTAGGGGCTTCCTAGGTTTGACAGGGTACTACAGGAGATTTGTGAGAGAATATAACACCATAGCTTGATAGTTGATAGAGCAACTAAAGAAGGGCAGTTTCCTGCGGGGAGAGACAGCTACACAGGCTTTTGAGAGACTGAAGGAAGCCATGTCCACAATACTGGTTTTGGCCCTACCAGGCTTTAGTCAGATCTTTGTAGTTGAGATGGATGCATCAGGATATGGGTTGGGGGCTGTGCTCATGCAGAATCGCAGACCCATAGCTTACTTTAGCCAAGTGTTGACAACCAAAGCTAGGTTGAAGTCAGTCCGTGAGAGGGAATTGATGGCCATTGTGTTAGCCATTCATAAGTGATGACCATACTTGTTGGGCCATTATTTCATTATTAGAACAGACTAGAGGAGCTTGAAGTTCCTTTTGGAGTAGAGGATTGTGACTGAGGAGTATTAAAGATGGTTGTCAAAACTATTAGGCTATGATTTTGAGATTAATTATAGGACTGGATTGGAGAACAAGGCATTAAGGCAACATATGCCTTATCCAAATGCATAAGGGAGTTATAGGAGTTGGCTATGTCAATACCTTTGATGCTACATTTTGGGGGGGGGGGGATCAAAGAGGAGAGTATGCATGACGTGGAGTTGAGAAAAATTATTGCATTTCTTCTGAAGGATGAGAATAGTCACCCAGGCTACTTTATAGAGGGGGGGGGGGGGGAGATTGCTATACCAAGGGAGTTTAATGATGCCTAGGATCTCAGTTCATTTCCCATAGCTGCTACAAGAGTTTCACAGGAGCACTCTAGTATACAGAAGACATACAGGAGACTAGCAGCGAAGCTGTATTGGAGGGGGATGCACAAGGATGTGGAAGAGATATTTACTAGATGTGAGGTGTGCTAGAGGAACAAATACATGACCATGTCTCCTGGGGGGTTACTTCAACCCCTAGCTCTATTAGACAGGATGTGGGAGGAGGTCACCATGGATTTTATTAAGGAGTTACCTCGATCGGAAGTGTTTACTGTGATTCTAGTGGTAATTGACAGATTAAGCAAATACGTTCACTTCATCCCCCTATGACATCCTTACACAACAATGACAGTAGTAGCCGCATTCATCAGAGAGGTGGTCAGGCTACGTGGGATATCACAGTCTCTAGTATATGATAGAGATAAGGTGTTCCTCAATTATTTTTTGAGGTAGTTGTTCAGGATACAAGAGGCAATGCTGAAGAGGAGCATTGTTTACCACCCCCAGACATATGAGCAGATAGAAGTGGTGAACAAGAACTTGGAGACATACATATGGTGTTTTGCTTTAGAAACACCTAGGGTATGGGCCAAGTAGTTGGCATGGGCAGAATATTGGTAAAACACTTCGTATCACTCGGCTTCTCAGATAACTCCCTTCAAGGTGTTGTACGTAAGATATTCTTCACATTTGGTAATTTTGGGCAGAGCACGCACCAATATCTTCAGTAGTGTAGTACTTGGAGGAAAAGTATAGGGTAATGGAGGAGTTAAAAAAACACATGTTGAGGGATCAGTAAATTATGAAGTAGGTAAATAGATATAGGAAAGACATTCAATTTGCTATTGGGGATCGGGTATTCTTAAAGTCGCAATTCTACAGATAGAGAACAGTAGCCAACAGAAGAAATGAGAAGCTAACCCCAAGTACTTTGGCCCTTATGAGGTATTTGAGAGGATTAGAGCATTGGCTTATTGCTTCAAGTTACCCCCGACTGCTTCCATACGTAAAGTGTTCCATTTATCATATGAGGAGAGTTGTGGGGGATTATGCAGCTAGTTTAGAATTGCAAGGAATGCGGATACATGATCTAGAAGTGGTTTTGTAACCACTTGAGCTTAAAGGGGTTCGTCAGGGAGAGGGCGAGTCCAAGGAAGTGTTGATTAAATGGAAGAATTTACCTGACTATGATGCCACTTAAGAACAATACGAGAGAGTGAAGCATCAGTTCCCCTGCTTCCACCTTGAAAACAAGGTGGCTCTTTGGGAGGAGTATTGATAGACAGGTCCAAACAGGACGATTCCAATTTTACCAGAGGAGGAGAAGGCAGGTTCTGCCCTCCATGCTTCACCTATAAGCAGAATCAGGGAATTTGCAATAAAAATTGTGAACCACCGGTAAACTAAGGAAGTAAATTTGTGGTGCCAGGTTGTCACGCTGGATAGATCAGTTTACTTGCAAACAACAGGTGGGAGGCTCCTGATGAGACGTGCAGCTCATTTGCAAGCTTACACTCCCGCGGGTTGAATACTGAAGAAAATGACATCATGCAAAATATAAAATGAGCTAAATTGCACCACCTATACGTGACAAATGAAACTCAACGAGCTGCTAAACATCGTCATCAGATCTGCACATTTGCTTAAGCGGATAGAATGTGTTTATAGGCCCCTTGAGGAAACTTGTGCATCTTCTAAATGACAATCACTTGCACAATTGATCATATTTGAATATTGTAAAAATACCCCCTTATACATTAAAATACACGCTGACATATTCATAACATGCATATATTTGCTATATGAGGGATGCATCATACAAACACATCACTAGAAAAAGCGAGATACGCCATGTTATGGTGACACACTGCATTAACATGCAAAATGCATCGTGTATATTTACATTGTAACACACAAGATTCATTACGCAAGTACACCATCCAACATGTAAAATGCACTGTCGTAGTGGCACGCTGCGACGATATGCAAACACAACATGCATTACATGAGGACACTAAATTATCATTCAAGTGTATTACGCAAACAAGCATGCAATGCATGAATGCATTATACATACGTACATGCTAATACATCGTACGCCACATTAGCATGTTAAGCCATTACACATGTCATGCAAGCACGCTGAATAATGCGCAAACGTATATGTCGGCATACATGCGTACATACAAACATACAAATACATATGCATGCATATGTTTACATGTAAAATGAATATGCGAATGTGTATGTGAGCATGTCGATACGTTGTGCACATCAACAACATTGCATACGTACAACCACTATACAAACACATCATGTAAAATGCATTTAAAGGCATATTTGCATGGGACCTGACGAGCGTGACACATGCATACACGTACGTTTGAGGATGCTGCGCGGATCAAAAAATGAACTTAAGTTTTAGTTTGATTCTCTGTCGACAAATAGACAGAGTCAACATAGCTTGAGTCATCAAATAAATACACAATCGTAGCACCGACTCAAGTATTTGTTTCATACGTTTATATTAGGCTATCAAGGCCTATTACAAGAAGAATTCGTTAACAAAAGCATGAAGCCGATGACAAACTTGATCTTCTATTAGTAAATAGATAGAGTCGACATGGCTTGAATCATTGAACAAATATATAGAGTATTTGTTTTATACATTCATATTAGGCCATCAAGGTCTATTATAAGAAGATTCATCACCAAAATGATTAAATCTATATTGACCCGATCCTCTATCGGCAAGTAGACAGAGTTGACAGGGTTATGCCAATAAAGTGAAATTGCCCATAATCCCTGAAATTGCCAATAAAGTGAAATTGGTTGTCTATTCTAAAAATATTCTACGAATTTTCAGAGCCCACAATTTGCTTGTTTGGTTTACTCAGCATAAATGTGTATTAGAAGCTCTCTGTGGTTCATAAATATTCTTCCATCCATTCCAAATCGCAACCTCAACTTCCTAACACTACTCACGCACCAAAAACTAGAGGAAAAAGGATTTAAAAAGGCCTTTTTGCACTTGATGTGTGCCTTACCATTTTTGTTAAGACATGCATGTTTGAGCTTGAGAATGGATTGTTCCTTCTCACAGTTTTGGTTATACAATGTGAATATATATTAAAAAAAAATTAATAGTGATTCTTTATCTACCAACAGTTTTACTTTGTATCTTGGAGCAATTGTATGATTTGTTACAATTTATCAATTGATGCTTTTGTGATCTCTGTGTTCTATATGCTGAGCTCAGGACAGAACGAGGACTTTGTCATTTGGTAATTAGTTATTATTATTTTCACTAAGCTTATACAGTTATTTTCAGAGGCTGGCAATCAGAATGTTGTACGGTCCTGTTGTTCCTTTGATAGCTGATGCGACTAAAAAATCAAAGTTTATCAAGTGCACAGAGTCAATGTGGAAGTTAACATACTATGCTAGTGTGCAGTTGTGGGTAATTTCAATCCTTAAAAAAACATCTTGGGCCTTGAATACAAAGGAGTATTTTAACGGGTGGCCGAACCAGGATTTGGGGTATGAAAATTTTCCTTCATTCCTTATTTCTGTAGCAATGATAGCATTTCCTTATCCAGAGCTCCAGCTTGAGATTCTTCTACTTTTCTAACCTATTTTGGATAGGTTGCCAATGAAGCTATTCTATATGTGCCAGTGTGGATTTTATCTTTACAGCATTGGTGCTCTTCTGGCATGGGAAACCCGAAGAAAAGATTTCTCTATTATGTTCTCCCATCACATAATTACTTCAGTTTTAATTGGATATTCCTACTTGTCAGGGTAAACATTTCTGACCCCATGTTTTTTGGTTGTTTGCATGCTTCATTATCATGCATGCTACTAAGTGCGATGCTATTAGGATAAGGGACCTTCCATGATTCCATATCTGCAGTAATTCCGTATCCAGAGATGATTAAACATAATTGCAAGGTTTTGTAATGGAATCTTATATTTTCTTCAGATAAGTAGGCTTATTTTCATTTATTTTCTGTTCGCATAAAACTCCATTGTTTGACACTTAGTTTATGAAGGGTAGACAGCCATTCAAAGCATTATAGTGTTCATTCATGCTGCAATGACTGTTATATTTTCCTGGATCTTTGTTACTCATCCATCCATAAATGGCCTATGTTTCAGATTGTCTAGATTGGGCTTGGTTATTTAGGAAGGCCGTTTTAGATATTAGTTTTCATTAGGAAACTCCATTAACATTGATTTGTCCTGCATCAAGTGGCTGGGGATTGATATTTAAACTTCATGTTATGTTAAATAAAACAAAAAATCATGTTAGCTGTTAACAACACAGTACTTCTTCCTATGTATTTCATAATCTCTTCTTTCAAACTCATTAGAGGCAGACCTTTATATTCTTGATTCTGAATGAACAAAATACAACTTGTTATGAAGAATCCATTCTTGAAGCATACATTTGAAAATTTTCTTCACCTGTTACCATCACAGGTTTAAATTCTTATTCTTCGCATACAATATTGTCACTATTGCTGACGAAGTTTCATTGCTTATTATTTTATGATTGGCTTAAAATGGATTCTTTTTGTTAAATATAGTTTCTTCCGCATTGGAACTGTAATTCTCGCCCTTCATGATATGAGTGATGTATTTCTAGAAGCAGCCAAAGTTTCCAAGTACGCAGGGAAGGAGATGGCAGCTAGCCTATTTTTTGCTTGCTTTGCTATATCCTGGTTTTTGCTGCGACTAATATTCTTTCCCTTTTGGATAATCAAAACAACAAGGTAAAAAGCACTATTCTGATGTTAATATTCTAAAACTTTTCTTCTATATCCTCTTACAGTTCTTATTGTTGAGTTTTCAGTTACCACTCTATCGAGTCATTGATGAAGTCAGGCCTATTTCCTAGATCATCATATTATATTTTCAACGTTATGCTTTTAACGCTTTTGGTATTCCACATCTACTGGTGGAAACTCATATGTGCAATGATTATTAGACAACTGCAAAATCGAGGAAAAGTGGGGGAGGATATTCGTTCAGGTTAGTTTTCTTAAGATTAATAATTTTAGAGTTTGTCAGGCTTCAAATTGTATTCTCCATTTTATGGTAAAGCAATTGAAGGCACACATTAATGAGAAAGTGTTTTTATGTTATTAAATGATTTTAATTTTTTTAATTTTCTTTTTGAATGCGTCTACATAATCCAACGCCAAGATCACTAGTTTCTAGCCTAATGTGATATCATACCACCGTCATAGTTAGGGGCGGAACCGCTTTGAACTCAAGGCCCCCTCCCCCTTTTTTTTCTTTATATGATTATTTAGGTAATTTGATCCTCTCAATCTATTTTTTAGCCTTTATTATAAGGTCTTTTAGGTAATTGCCCCCCTTCCCCCTAAAAGTTTTAAAATACTATGATCTTTAGGCATTTGCCCCCATTATAATTAAATATATTGTGTAGAGGTGTTATTGGTAGGGAATGATGAATCAAATACAAAGAGAAATAGTAAATCAAAATTTGTTCAGGGGGTGCTGCCCCCGGTAACCACCGCAGGGGCGCTGCCCCTTGACCCCACGACCCGACCGGGTCGAATCCGCTAGGGGCCGCTGCCCCTCTTGGACCCCGACATATCTGGCAACAGTTACGTATAAATTTGCCCTCCCTCAAAATTATTATTAGTTCCTCCCTGATCTAGAGACCTTTTTTTATTGATGACCTATAAGAATTTCCCTCTTTATAGTACTGTCAGGTCGATAGAACTTTCTTTTTTTTGGGAAGACGAAAGAACTTTCTAACATTCATCAAATCCTTTTGCAGATTCTGAAGATGAGGAAAGCCGACAGACATGATTTGTAACAGAAGGCAAATATTAATTACTCTCTACTTGCATGTCTTCATTGGGAGTAGCATTCTTTCGTTCTTTAGCCTAACCTTTTGTTAATACAAAAATATCATCGCCTACAGTTTTGTAATTTTGTTAATTCCTTCTCTCATTGCAAAGTTGTTGACCGCTAGTGATTGGAATATATTCTTATAGCATAGCAGGCAGTGTAAATTTGTAGGCTTCTTATTTGTTCTCTCTCTTTTTATTTAAGTTTTTGTTTGGAACGGTATTCTTACTACTTCTTAAAGCGGCTTTTTAGTACAAATTTTTTTTAATTTTTGTACTAAAAAGCAGATTTAAAAAGCAGGAAGAAAGTCGTCCCAAACAAAGCCTAAGTTTCGGTTTCGTTTGAGATGATTTTCTTATTACTTTTTAAAATAATTTTTTAGTATAAAATTTTTTATACTAAAAGACTTTTTAAAAAGTTTTAACTGTTCCAAACAAATCTTTAGTTAGGGGTGTCAATATTTGACACTATCCGAAAACTCGACCCGGAAAATCCGGGTTGGACCCGACCCGTTTGATAAACGGGTCGAGTTTGGGTTCTCAAATTCAACCAGTTTATCAAACGGGGCGGGTTCGGGTTCACCCTGCGGGTTGCCGGGTCAACCCGCAAACCTATTTATTTTAAAAAAATTTGAATTTTTTGCTGCCCGCTGCCCGCGCTGCCCTGCCCGCTGGGCGCTGGCAAACCCGCGTGCCGTTGCCACCCGCGTTCCGCTGCCAACCCGCGCTGCTGAACCCGCGTGCTGATTGCCGCATGCGCCATCACCGCTGCCGCGTGCACCTTGTCGCGCTCGCGCCAACGCGCCGTCGCCGCTGCCGATTCCGAACCCGCGCGCGTCGCCCACTGCCGGGTTGGGTCGGGTCAACCCGGCCGGGTCGGGTTCGGGTTGAAATGCCCGACCCGTTTGCAAAAACGGGTCGGGTTCGGGTTGACCCGTTTAGATCCGTGTCGGGTCGGGTTCGACCCGAACCCGACGGGTTGACCCGAATTGACATCCCTATCTTTAGTATGACTAAACAATATTTATTGTGGACCACACTTAGTAGTAGTTAGCATATGATGCCGCATTGATATGAAAACTTGGAATTACTTCACAAACTATGTCATCAATAGTTCATTTCAGTTGAAAGGTCTAAGGCATTAAAAGTCTGCTATATGATGTCTGATAGTAGGCAAATTATTACGTCCTGTGTCCGGATTCGTCCGGACATCAATCCAGAAGCGTCACATCATCAAAATATATCGGGTCTCAATGTATTTGGGTGACATGACGCATCTGGATTGGATGCACGAACGTCCGGTGACTGAACTTAATAATTCGCCCTAATAGTAAGGATATTTATTACCTTGAACTGTGTTGTAGCCTATAGTTAAAAATTGTTATGGTTTACATCTCATGACCTTTCCATTTGTTGAACTGTTCAAGTTAGATAATTTATTTATTTTGGTTTTGTAAAATTGCTGTTAGAAATAATTTTTTAAAGATGCAAAGTTTAAAAAAAAATGAAAGCTATGAAAAAATAGTAGTCAAATAGAAATTATTTTTGCCATCTAAAAGTAAAACAACAAAATTACGTTTAGGGCTGTTTTTTTACTATTTAAAGCAGTTTCGTAGTAAAAAATTAATTTTTTTGTACTAAAATTTAATTTTAAGTAGTAAAAAAGCCGTCCCAAATAAAGTCTAATAAAGTTATCCCAAATAAAGTTTTAATTTGATTGCGTTTTATATAATTCAATATATGGCTTTGTTTGGGACGGTTTTTTTTTTCTTCATTTCAAAATAATTTTTTATTTCAAAAATTAAAATTTTTGTATTAAAAATTTATTATAAGAAGTATTAAAAAAGTCGTCTGAAATGAAATCTAAATCAAATCATAGTTACCAATTTATTAAAAAAAATTCAAAATAGTCAAATCAAAACAAATTGAGCTTATTATTACTATTATTATTATTTTAGGAAGATATTTTCCCACCGTAAGCATAAAATTACAATGGATTTTAAATTGATCCAAGACAATTTCTTAAACAACAAGGATAGACTTGGACAGGCATCTTTTGTTCTTAAAAAAGAATATTCCTTCGAGAAATCAATTTGGAAAAATAGGCAAACTGATATTTAGATGAACGAAACACGTGTCAAGATTTCGAACACGTAAACATGTTTATTTATTTTTTCCGTCAAATCCAATAATTAATTCCAATTTATTGGGGAGAAAAAATACATAGCATTCTGTCACTTTCGAAGTAAAGATGCAAGCCAAACCTACACGAGTTCTACGCTACTTTTGTTGCACTGTGTTCTGAACCATTACTTTATTTGGTGTTTGGTTAAGCCACGTTACATTCAGCTGATATTTTACTGTTAAATTATAAGGAAAGTCAATATATCAAAAGGACAAATTAGTGATTTCAAAAGCACTACCAAATGAACTTTTATTTGGTCCGGTCACCTGACGCAGCTCTACGTTCGGACGCCAGTAAAATAGTGCCACGTGTTCTCACTATTTACCTTGCGGCCGGACAACCCTGACCCAGAACGGAGATGAGATTGCTATGTTCGCGTGTTGCTAGGTATTGCTTGCAATTTGCTTAGTATTAGTCGATTTTGATCGACAATAACAAGAAATATCATTATGTGAAGATCAATACCGAGAAATACCGAGCAATACCGAGTTTTTCTTGGTATTGCTCTTCACATAGCGATATTTTTCATTATTGCCAAGGAATACCTAGCAATACCGAACAATACCTAGAGCAATACCGAGCAACATAACAATCCCGGGTCAAGTCGTCGGGTCGCACGGTATTGAGTAAGACCACTTGGCGGCATGTTATTGATGTCCGAACATATGGCAAGAATAAATATCCAATAGATACTATTATTACGTACAATAAATTTTATTACACAATAAAAAAAATAAAAATCCAAGAAGGAGGGTGTGATACAAATAACTCATTTTTAATCTTTCTGGGCTCCTTAATATTTATATATATTTTTTTCTTATAAATTTGTTCGAAGTAGAAGGCTCAGTGCCGCACTATTTACGCCTCCGCTTCACGCATCGTGAGGTCCGTTGTAGTATCCGCCACTCATCTTTACCATTTTCTCTCTTGCAAATCCCGCGCTCCATCCCGGGAAGTCGCCGGAGACCAGTGGCTCGTTTCGGTTTCCCGGTTCCAATGGATCCCCAACGACGGCGGCTGCGCCTACAGGCTCTTTCTCTCTTCATCTTCTACTTAGTGCTATCCGTCCACTGCGTCGACCTAAGCTGGGGGAAGAAGAAAAAGCACGAGATCAAGGGCCCAATTAAGACGATTGTTGTTGTAATCATGGAGAACCGCTCCTTCGACCACATCCTCGGCTGGCTTAAGTCCTCCCGGCCGGATATCGACGGCCTAACCGGCCGCGAGTCCAATCACATCTCCGCCTCGGACCCTTCGTCGTCGGAAATCTTCGTCTCTAATGACGCCGTGTTCATTGATTCGGACCCCGGCCACTCTTTCCAGGCCATACGAGAGCAAATCTTTGGTTCTGCGGATACCTCCCTCAACCCCGCCCCCATGAACGGCTTCGCCCAGCAGGCGGCCAGTATGGGTGAGGGCATGGATCGTACCGTGATGAGCGGCTTCGTTCCTGAGAATGTTCCCATCTACACCGCCCTCGCAAATGAGTTCGCCGTCTTCGACCGCTGGTTCGCTTCCGTCCCGTCTTCTACCCAGCCCAATCGCTTCTACGTCCACTCTGCCACTTCCCATGGCGCCATGAGCAACGTCCGCCACGACCTCATCCACGGATTCCCTCAAAAAACCATCTTTGACTCGCTTAACGATGAGGGGTTGAGCTTCGGCATATACTATCAGAACATTCCCGCCACACTCTTCTTCAAGAGTCTTAGGAAGCTCAAAAACGTCTTGAAGTTCCATAACTACAAGTACACTTTTAAACTGCATGCAAAGTTAGGAAAACTGCCGAATTATGTGGTGATCGAGCAGCGCTACTTTGATTGTGAGCTCTTTCCAGCTAATGATGACCATCCCTCTCACGATGTGGCTCGTGGGCAGAATTTTGTGAAGGAGGTCTATGAGACGCTGAGATCAAGCCCGCAGTGGAATGAGACGGCTCTGCTTATTACCTATGATGAGCATGGGGGGTTCTACGATCATGTTCCAACCCCGGTGGAAGGGGTGCCAAGTCCTGATGGAATCATTGGCCGTGAGCCCTACTACTTCAAATTTGATCGTTTGGGGGTGCGGGTGCCAACCTTCCTGATATCCCCTTGGATTGAGAAGGGGACTGGTGAGTGACCTAGTCTTTATAATCTAGCTTTCATTTCTCGTTTTCATCTTTGATCTATGTTGTGAAGGATATGTGCTAATCCTAAATTGGCCTCAAGCTTGGTTTAGTTTGCCATCATTGACCTCAAGTCAAGCTTGATCATGAATCAAGTTAAAAAAAATAAATTCTTGTTTAACTTTTGTTTATTCATTTTTTATCAAGCGTACCAGAAATCCAATCTTTCATCGAGTTTGACTAAATGCAGGTAAATAAGTTTGATTTAGAGAAATAACCTTCACCATCTAACCTAGATTATCCATATTCATGAAGCTTGATCAAATTTTATTTGAGTATTTGACCGTAAGTATTCCAAGCAATAATGAAAAGGAGTTTTCATAGGAGTATTTAGCTAGTGTGCTAATTTAACTATTACATGAACTGTAAATAAGTATGTTATTAAGCTCTTATGGAACTACTTGTTGAATCAGAAATTAGCTTGTTCATGAACATAAACACTGATTTAACTAGGTTTGATCTTGTTCTTTAAT
Organism: Dendrobium huoshanense; assembly: GCA_016618105.1. Taxonomy (NCBI): domain Eukaryota; kingdom Viridiplantae; phylum Streptophyta; class Magnoliopsida; order Asparagales; family Orchidaceae; genus Dendrobium; species Dendrobium huoshanense. The sequence goes on from CM028348.1 coordinate 26,495,528, forward strand.
ATCTTTTAACTTTAGAGGATATGTGAGGCTTTGCTAAATAAATCTATGCAAGCAAGCCTTAGGTTTGCTTTCATCCCTACTTTAATCTTTGGCGGCTGTTGTGAAGAGATTTAATTTTCATAAGTTGTTTTTTTTCAATTCTTTGTCTCCATTTATTAGCTTTACCCAAGGATAAAATCTTGACTTGAATTGGGGAAGTGTTTATTTCTTTTTTTATTCAGAAGGGAAGTTCCCCTTCATTTGAGTATTTTTGCAGTAATTGATTTATTATTTGGCTTCTATTTCTTTTTGACATTAAGCATATTGCCAGGTATCTCGTTAAACTGTTACATTGTAGCTCTTGGTCACTTCTGATTTCGTATATGTCATTGTTATTTGTTTTTGATGGGCAGGACAAAGTTCTATAGTCCCCAAGAACATCACTTAGATTTATGGATAATTCATGATTTGGTTTCAGGTTTACCAATAAGGTGGAGTTTTGTCTGTTAGCTTTCATTTGATTCTTATTGTATATTGCTGGAAGGCACTTTTCCTTGCAATACTAGTCTGCTTCATTTGATGCCATTGCCTTAGCCAACTAGTATTAAAGGTAAAAAAAACCACCCTTTCCCAGAAGATGGAAATAAAAAAGACTTCAATTTGCTGTGACTTGTTTTCTATTCTCTTTTATTATGGAATATGAACATTTTTTAGCCACTTATGTAAAATGAAGTGTGATTTAAAATTGAATTGTCTTCGTATTTGAGTTCATTGGTTATTAGTTTATTACTTCCTCTTTGTTTTTTTTTTGTTTTGAAAGGAAATCAAGTTTCATTCAATGGTTTGTCATAAAGATCATCCTAGGATCTTATGGCTTAGGGTTTCTTGATGCAATATCATGTCTTTGCTTGTCCCGGAGCACTTTTTTTTTTTTTTTTTGTGATGGCAAAAATTTTGATGTTTTTATCAAATCTTCCCTACTTGGAAAATCGGTGAATTTGATCAATTGGTTATTAGCATTCATCAAGCAAATCTAATCATAATTATTGTTCTTGTCTTACAACAATCCATAAATCATTTCATATAGGTCTATCACAGTAAAGCAAAAGTGCCTATGATATTTATTATTAGTAGTGATCACAATCTCATTATATTTGGAATAAGATGTATAAGAACTATTTAATAAAGTGTTGGATGTGAATTTATAAAGAGATGAAAAGTGAAGACTCCAAGACATTTGTAGTGGGTTCTTTAAATGAAATTAAATCAAATATATTTAAGACTAGAATAATGCCAAAACTTCCCCAAATCTCTAACTTACACGTATTCACTCAATGTATTGCAAGATTTTATGTGGTCCCTTCTATTAATAGTCAAGCTCCTAAAGGTTTCTATAGCAAATATGTTTGGATTTAAATGTATCATTACTTCATTTGTTTTAAAATTCAAACATTTCTTGTTCACATCAGTAGGGAATTTATAATTTTTATGATTAATAGTTAGTTTTATGCGAAAACTTTTATATAAATCAGGAAAATTTATAATTTGATATGCGGCAAGAATATTTTTATGCTTCTTAAATAATGCTAATTAATGCACTATAACTAATTTCTAGACAAAGATAATGATGAATAAAAATTGAAAACATACAAATCACATGAATTTGTTTATATAGACAAACAACCTCTTGAAGAAAACCAACTCAAATGGCTTCAATGTATAACATGATGATTTATTCACATTTAGATTTGACTAAATAAATAGAATTTTAAATTTCAACTTTTGTTTTAACATTTTGTCATTAACAAATTATTTGAAATGTTAACGCAATTTTAATTTCTCCCCGATGTTTCTTTTATGTATTTGTATAGCAAGTTACTTCAACAAGTCATGGAAGTGACATCAGTTATTATGTATTATGCCTTGGACCTTTTGAATTTTTATTTTTACTAGAGTATGCAAAATCTGAAATTTTTTTTCTTATTTATAAGTTTGAATTTGTAATATACATAGGCTAACCTATCTTTTTCCCTTTTGCAGTTATTCATGAGCCCAACGGTCCTACCAAAAGCTCAAAGTTTGAACATTCATCTGTCCCCGCAACAGTCAAAAAGCTTTTCAATATGAACTCGAATTTTCTCACGAAGAGGGATGCATGGGCTGGAACTTTTGAAAGCTACTTCTCTCTTCGAAAGACTCCTCGAACTGATTGTCCAGGTTCATTTTTTTGGTTGCATGAATGTGTGCATACATTCTCTAATATGGACAAAAGCACAATAAGTATAAGACTACTTTCTGAAAGCAAACACAGAAGACAAACAAAGCTTATTTATTTATGTCGTGTCACGTGTGTTAATATCGTTTGTTGCTCATCATACCGTGCATGCATTTTATTTATTTATTTTGTTGGTAGTAATTTTCTTTATAATATTTGATTTAAAATGTCATAGATCATTTTTTTTTATTTTGATTTGTATGATGTTTGTTAAGTAATAGTATAATATTGTGTCATATTTCTTGTGATAGGTGCGCTTCAATTAATTGAAGTGCCTGTGCTTTAAAGCGGATCCTTTTGTTGTTGACAACTTTGGCAGTTGCATCTTTCCCTGGTTTTCAGCAAAATGCTTCTATTGGATTTTTTTTTTAAGAGATTTGAATGCTTGGCCGTTTCCGTAGAGATCAAGGGCAAGCCACTCGATCACATTATTGGTGGTTTCTTTTATTATTTTTATCCATCCTTGATTAGGGCATAAATTTATCAGTTTTCCTAACCATTTCCCAAAGTTCGAATGTAGTCCATCTCTTCATCATCTTGAACTATTCTACCTGCAAAACATGAACTATTTTAATAGCAAAATATATGATAGAATAGAAGTTAATCAACTAAATAACTCATATGATCACAAAATGAAATGTCTTTAAGATGAAGGAATGAAGGAAAGGATTGGAAATACACCAAGGCTTCTACTTTGGTCTTCTTTGATCCCACCTATAAGTTAGATGTCTAATTCTCACTTTTGGGTCCTCTTCCTAGTTTTTTTGGTTCTGCATGGCTGTTAAAATCAACCATGCCTATACTTCTTTGAATAGCTACTTTGGTCTTCTCTGCCATTAACTTAATTGCATCTACGTTGTCGTCAGATCTTTAATTGCATCACGGATTCCTCATTGGATATTGTTTTTTTTTTTTTTTTCAAATTTCTTTTCTCAGTTCAACCTTGAGGGTAAGGTTGAATAAATGGGTAATGTTAGGGATATAGTAGTTATATAGATGTTTTGGGTTATGTTAGTGGGTAGTAGGTAGTTAATTATGCCCTAGTGAGTCTTTGTTTTATATTATTATTCCTCTTTAGGGAGAATTGGGCAGGAAGAATGAATGAAATGAGCTATGGCTCCTCTTTTCCCCCAATGAATTTCTAGAGTTTTGGACATCCTCAAATAATCAAATTGCCCTTTTTTTTCCGATCTACTTTTGGAGTTTTAGGCAAGCTCGAAGTTGTCAAATTATCTCAATTTTCATTTTGTTATTAGGTCTATAGCACTCATTGACACCTCTATGTTGGAGCATGTTTATATTTTACTCGTCACTTAATTTGTATTGTTACTTTGTACACTTTTCATGTGCAAACACTTTTCAATTGTCAATAAACTGCCGAAGATACGGCATTCCACAAGTTTTTTTATGTGGGGAGATAATTGTTGGATCGTTGTAAGAATCAGACTAGTAAGAAGGAAATCCCAATCCAGAGAACAAAGATAAACACCAAGCTACAAAAGCTTCAAAGATAATGATATTTCATCAATCATCTCTTCTTACTACAATAATTTGCCTATTTATAGGCTACTAAGAATATTCTAAAAATCATAAATAACAAATTATGATAAACTCTTCCTAAGGAGTATTCTACTAAGATGTTCCTACATCATTTTTGCTATTTAAAGACATGATGAACCCTATTTTAAGCATGAACTCAAATGCATTATCAACCCATTAATTGAGCTCGAACTTACACTAGACCAAGTTGATCTCCAACTTGGAGTTAAACACATCTTTTTACATCAATCAAATTTGATTCATGTTGATGTAGAACAGATGTGGGGGGAGGGGGTCATTTGAAATTTGAATTTCAAACTAAATGGAAAAGGGAGGGAGAGGTACTTAATTAATTTCTTAAATAGAGTTTCATTTTTTTGGGAAGGAATTAATTAAAATAGGAGAGAAAATGGGGGCCTTAATGGAGAAGCATTAATCAAGTAGAGAGATGATATAGGAGAGAGGGGGTGGCGGGTAGAGAGAGAAGAGAGTTTAGGGAAAGAGAATTAAAGTAAGCCTTGATTGGAAACCGAAATTGCGGAAGATTAATTGAAATCAAATCCAATCAAAATTTAATTGGACCTAATTTAAACAACTTTCCTAATTTAATTAATTTAAATCAAATCCAAATTTAGGAAACAAATTCAAATTCAAATTAATTTGAATTTTGAATTCAAATTAATTTGAATTTTGAATTCAAATTCGTTACTAAATTAAGATGTATAAAATAGGAAGGCTTTGAATACAAGATGAAATTATGGGAGGCTTTCTAATTAAGAATTATCAAAGAGGAAAGTATTTGAAACTCAAAAGGAGAATTGATTTCAAATAAAGACACTTTCCAAATTGATATGAGCTATTTTAGGAAGGTAATTAAGGGAGGTTTGAATTTTGAAATTCAAAATTCATGGAAGGAATTTGGAGGGGGGAGGAAGATGGCCGGTTAGGCTTAGGAGGGGGATGGGAAATTTCGGTGGGAAAGAAGAGAGGGTTGTGGGAAGAAGCCGGCGAGTTTGGGTGGAGGGGATGAAGCCGGCGGGATTGGAGAGAGGATGGAGATGACGATTAGAAAAAAAAAAAAAAGAATTAAAAACAACAGCGAGTCTCGGACTTTTCCAAAGACTGACGGGTATTGTGTTGCCCTTCACCAAGGGACTTCAACCACGAGCCCAGACACATCCTGCGGCTGGTGGGTATTTCATTACCCTTACATAGGGACTTCCACTCTCCTAAGAACTCCCATTGCTCTCAAGAACAAAGTGTAGGAACAATTTTTTTATTAATCCATCATCGTCTAATACAAGAGCAAGGGCCTTTATATATAGGCTTTATAAAAAAATAAAAGACAACTTTGCCCTTGGGCTTACATAGGAGAAGACCCTTAAGTAAGGGTAAAAATGGAAAGTGCATCATTTAAATAAAAATTACAATTAATAAACTAAGATAAAATGGAGGGATTTCGGCCGTCGATCTTCGTCTCTTCCTTTGATTAATGTCCACCGTCGGATGTCTGCATCACATGTTCAACTCAAGTTCAACTTAACTCGATTACATTCCTGTCAGTAACAACTCCATTAACAGCAGCCAATATTTGCCATTATGTGTGCGCACACAATAGCTTCTCTGAGGCCATTTTTTCTACCTTCTTATAAACACAATGTGATGACAACCTCTTTCCACTGCAAATGCAGAAAAACTACCAGAAGTCACAAGATCTCTAAGGCCCCATGGTCCTAAGGAAGATTCATCTCTGTCCGAATTTCAAGAGGAGCTGATCCAACTCGCCTCTCAGCTCAATGGAGACCATGTTCTTAGCGCATACCCACACATCGGCAAGGATATGACTGTTGGTCAAGCGAACCTCTATGCCGAGGATGCAGTTGCGAGGTTCTTGGAAGCTGGAAAGGCTGCACTGAGGGCCGGGGCGAATGAATCTGCCATTGTCACTATGAGGCCTGCTCTCACTAGCAGGTCTGCTGCTGGAGACTCCAACCCTGCTGTTCAGACTATTTGAACATGAATGCCACTCCCTGCAGAAACTGTGAAATCCACTTGGAATTCTTGCGGGGAAGTCATGTTGATTGTTGCTGTTGGGTAATATTACTCCCCTGAATATACTAACTATTATGATATATGTTAGTGCTTTACTTTGGATATTTGTATAGGAAAACTGCCTTCAATCTCTATTAAGCCATTTTATATCAGTTTGTAATGATTTGGAAGCACTTTATGTTCCATCTGTCCTTGGATTAGACAGGAAGGCAATATCATTTGTATGTGTAATATAGCCAAGGCTTATTTTCTGTCATATATTGCAATTTCTCTTATATGAGCCGTTGGGCTGTGGGTTTAGCTAAAAGCATCAGGTTTGCTGGGATGGGGATCTGGTCGAACTCAGCTAGTCAACTAACAAGATAAATTTGACTCAGATAAAACTTGAATTGAGCTAAAACCTGGATCTGATAAGAAAATATGTGTAACAGCCCAAAATTGGGTTGATATCAAATTAAGGTTTTGTTTGGGACGGCTTTTTTTCTGCTTCTTAAAGCAGTTTTTTAATAAGAAATTAAATTTTTTGTATTATAAAATTGTTTTAAGAAGCAGAAAAAAGTCGTCTCAAATGAAGCCTAAATAATTTTCTGCTCATGAGTAGGTGGATTGGATGCATGCTTTAGGCTTTAGGCTCAACTTTCTCCATGTTATATTTTTTGCGCCACTGCTTTTCTTGCTTAGTTGAGAGCTCAATGTAACTATGTGGCTCATATCAACTAGTAATTTGAATATTGAGTATGTCTTATAATTAAAAATTACTCTATCTGAGAACTTTAATTTTGATTTGTTATGCGAATAAAATTATGTGGGTATATTAATAGGAATGATTTGTCTCGTTCTGAATTTTTAAATTTGCTCAATGAGAAAACAAAGATGTAAAAGTCATGGCAATTCTTCTCAGGTTTTATTTGGGATAATTTTCTTATTATTTATACTTTAGATGAGGTTGGGATAGTTGACATATGAATTAGTATTATGGCGACCACTAATTATACTTTGTTAATCCTGAACAAGTTCTTATCGAAATGACTAAGATGATCTAGTTTTCTCAAGTTTGGATTAGTTTCTTAAACTTGGGCTAGGTTTATCTTGAATATATATTGAGTCATTCAATTTAATAGGCCCATCCCAACAAGGTGTGACTTAGCTTAACCTTAATTGACTAATTTTAGCCTAGTTGATTAGCCATTCATCAAGTTTGTATTAGGGTTTAATTACTAAATTTAACTTAACAAAGGCTTTTGACTAACATGTAGGAATTAAAAATCCCTCTAATCTCTTAATATTTATGTGTGTTCATGATGATGATTTTGGAGGAAAATTAAATAGTTTAGAAAGTACTAGCTATAAACTTTTTTCCTTATTAGAAGACTTTATATTCTTAGTTTAGAGTAGAATTTATATTTAGTCAATTTAAAAGTTTAAACTTGAATAATATTACCTAAATTTATGAATAATATTACATAAATTTATAGGTATCGAGGGTTGAGATGTATAATTTATCACATTTTATAGTCCATGAAAAATATCTTACTATCATACAAACATAGGAATTCAGAAATTACATTAATTCAACCCCAATTTATAGGTTTTTTCATGACCTTTTTAATGTTCAATTAGTCTCTAATGCCTATTAAATAATCAAAGGTGCCTTGGAATGCCTGACTTACATTACTTAATGAACTATAATTGATCAAAGTAGCATGAGTCCTTGGTATAATAACTAGTTTGATTGGATCCATGGAAGATTTCCTTGTATTTTTAAGACAATTATTAGGCAATAAATTGTGCCAACACTATTTCTAGTAAATAAATGATTGAATTTGGGAGAATATATTTTACTTTTAAAGTTATTGGATTGTGCACCTCAAAATAAACTTCAAAGGTACGTAACTCGTTTTTTTCTTAATTTAAAAAATGATGTTTCTTATAATTTTTTTAAAAAATTCAATTTCCTTTTTAACTTTTTTTTTCCTTGAGATTTTTGGCCTTCTTTTAATTTTTTTAAAAAAGTTTTAGTAATCTTTAAGATATTTTATTTAGAATTTTATAATAAAAGAAAGCTAAGGTTTTATTTCAAACTTTCAACTTTGATATGATACATGCTTGACACCACTTATTTGGTGACCTTGGACAAATTTAGGTTATCTAATATCTCCAAGATAAAACATTTACTTGTGAAGACCCTCACATGTATCATAAATAAGATGGTTCATAAGTCCAATTGGGATATTTCTTCTCTTATGTATCTTATAAAGTCAAATCATATATTGATGTTGCTATTTAGGTGCTCTTGCATAATAATAATATGAGTGCATGGGTTGTTGGCCACAATTTGATTTCTTTTGTCAGTATATATATGGTACAATTATATCACATAACGAACACTTAAAATAGAGGGCTACTTGATTATTGAAAATATAGTTTCACATTATTTTTTGAACATCTATAGTTTATTATGTCTAAATGGAGGAGCAAAGGAGCCTTATTAAACCTTGCTTATAACTTGAGCTTTTGATGCTAGTGATGAGTTCATATCAGTCCTCATTAGCTAAATTGCTTATGTTCATGTTATTCAAATTTTTTTTTCTATTCTACATGTTCTAAGTATATTATTCCTTGTTTTGTTTATCACACACACACTGTGTGTAGGTCAAGCATGCAAGGTTCATACTGTTGGTTATATCTCTATGAGAAAGCAAGAAATATACCCGTACTAGTTAAAGACTACAAAATAATAAAGAAAGTAACTAATATGAAATGCACAACCTATTATTTAGATAAAAACATGTTTAGAGGCTACATTACACATTCTTGGTAGTGTATTACCTTTCCTAAGGGATACCAAATATTTCAATTGAAGTCCATTTTCTTAATCCCTCATGTTGTCTTTTATAAAGAATGGTTAAGGATTTGGATTGTGACTTTAATGATGCAGGAATGATAGCCCACAATGATTTTTTAGCCCTTTATTGCACACTAAATTTTTTTAGTCCTAGAGGCTTAACATGAAATAAATGAATATGCATTGTTATAAATATTGACCTAATTGATGATGCACATATACTTGCATTATGATGCAACACTAGTGAATGAATTTTTTTGGAAAATATTTTCAAGAGACAATAAGCTTACTACCCCTTTTAGTTATCCTTATTGAACTTGGGCTAACTGGACCATTACAACCATGGGATCTTCCCCTCATAATGTGCGCTCAAGTATAGGTGTGCAATAAGCAGATCTAACATATTTTGATCGAGTCATATTAAAATAGATGAATATAAGGCTTGGCCCGTCACACCCCAATTTGACCTACCCCTTAACAGTCAATCTGAAGTATAACAGAGAAGGAAAATCTAAACCGGTTCCTTTATACTAACACCCATTCCGAGCTACCACTTTCAGAATTGAGTGAGTAAAAGAAATCTATTTAGACTCTCCTAACATGCCAACCTATCTAATTCAATAATTAATAATTTGAAGCATATAATGTCCCTTAATGAACATCAAATATAATTGAAGTAAATAAAAAGCTATATTAAAACTTTTAAAATTCATTCACATACTCAAAAGTCTGTACATCTAGCATTCAGATATCGTTTTAGATCTCTTTGCACACCCAAAACATATTTACACCAAAAGAACAATCACATCTTTTTTATTGTCCCAAGGGCTCCTTCCCCTTTCATGCAATACAACCATTGCTAATGAGCTTGGCTCAATGAAGTACACAAGCAATTTATAAGAAATAATAATAAACAAATAAGAAATGCTTAATAATGCTAACATAGTTAAAACACATATTGAAAGGTCATATTGAGTCTAAAACTATTTAGCTTAACAATATTATTCATTTTACCAAAACTGTTTAACATTCTTAAACAAGTCATATGATGACTATAAGCATTTTCACCTTTTCAGTGTTCTAATTCAAGGTTAGGTCTAACTTCCCAACTTTTTAGAATGGAAGTTGTTCTCTCATTCAGGGTTGAGTCAAATTTCTCAACTTCTATAATTAAGAGTGTAGGCTTACCGCATCAGGTCTTTCGCCCTTACTTGTGCGGGCCTATCCCCCATATATAACTTATTTCACTTTTCATATAGTCATCTTTTTTAGCCTTAATGATATATGCTTTTGATGACATAATTGCACTTTAGTTGCTCTTCAGTTACCCTTTAGGTGTCCTTTAACTGCCCTTTAGTTGCCCTTTAGATGCCCTTTAGCTGCCCTTTAGGTGCCCTTTAGTTGCCCTTTAGCTGCCCTTTAGGTGCTCTTTAGTTGCCCTTTAGCTGCCCTTTAGGTGCCTTTTACTGCCCTTTAGTTGCCCTTTAGGTGCCCTTTTTCTCATTCATTTATTTATGAATATTTACCCATTTAAACTTACAAAATTATTAACATTGATAAAGATTACTCTATACATAAACAATTTCATATATATTCAACCATGTTCATATAAAGTAACTAAAATAAATGTGGTTATAAGCATAATCAAGATGAAGTGCAATAATAAAATATTTACTAATTCTTATAATCTTGGTTGGGTATCTCACCTCACTAGGAATTTGTTATCTTAGACTTTGTCTTTCTTTCCTCTTGTAAACAATCTCAATTAAGTTCCTCTTCATTCAATAGTAATCCTTTTCTTTCTTTTCTTATGTCTAGCAATCTACCATAATGAACTCAACTACCACCAACTGATTTCAGCAAACATTATTAAATTCCATCATTTTTAACCATAGATTTCAGCAAAAGTTCATTTTAGTAACTATAGATTATTTTACCTGGACTTTATCTTCCTAATTGAGCCTTTACAAATCCTCTAGCACCCGCTTACAATAGCTTAGCAAACTCCAGATAAACTTATATGTGGTAAAAAAATTTGGGAATGAAAAGTGAACTAAAACCTATTTTATATCTCAGTGTTCTTTCCACTCAGTCCACCAAACTCACCCTTAGCCGTCAGATTGCAGCATGTCAAAAATCAATCCATTGCATGCTCAGATTAGTGGAATAGCTACAGTAGAATATATATATATATATATATATATATATATATATATATATATATATATATATATATATATATATATATATATATATATATATATATATATATATATATATATATATATGCTTACATTATTTTGATCATGGCCCTTGCCTAAGATATCTCCTTGATCAAGTTAAGGGTTTTAGTTCAAATTTGAGCTTTTTTTAACTATAACAACTATTTAAACTATATGTAGAATTTAGGATCGAAGCAGAGCGAAATAAAGTCATTATAAGCAGTGTAGACCTCAAAATGTGATAACTTAGAGTCTATTAGAGATAACTTATTATTTCTTGTCGGACTCCTATGCAAGTTCTACGAAGTCTTTAAAAAATTATAGAATTATTATATTTTCTTATGACATCTAAATTTAATCAAAGTGTTTGATACTTCTTTCATAGGTGCTCAAATTAGATCAATGTCGGGAGGAATTATTCTGTGCGGACATCGGATTGTTCGAATGTAAATCAGAGCGTGTCACGTCAACTGAGATACAATGTATACACAGCCGTACACATAAAAAAATGACATGATGTGCTCTAATTTTTTCTTTTTTATTTGAAGGATTTGATCTAATTCCCCTTTGGACAGATTCAATAAAATCTTTCCAATTGGAATGATGAAATCATTCAAGTAATTCGATCCAAACAAGAAACGTGTTGCCCACGGTCGTGGAAATCTGGCTGGCCGCGACTCGATCCATCGCGTAAAAGTACGCAAACTACCGCGGCTGGAGGATATCATGTTCAAACGATTCAAACGAGAAGTGAACGGGTGCCTCGAAGGCTGCAGAATAATTGGTGAAGAGTGAATCATCGATCTGTCTGGAATGTCAAAGATGAATGATGGAGCAAGCAGTAGCAGAAGAGGAGGTGGTGGGGAGACTGTTGTGATGGATCAAGGGCAGCTAAGAAGCTCATGCGGGTACTGCAAATCCACCTCCCGCACCAGCATCTCTCATGGTCAGTCGGATTTCCCAAATCTCTCCTTTCTTTATCGTTTTACCTTCTTCTTGTGTTTAATCTCTCGATTTGATGAGGATGCGAGCGGGCCGATATGCCCAATTTGTTGTTGGTAGGTTACGAACGATTTTTATGTCGGATTATGAAGAAGAGACAATGGTTTTGGATCGGTGCTAGGGGAAATTATTTACCTGCAAAGTCATGCATGATTTCCTTCTTTACCTGCAAAGTATCTTAACAACCAATAAGTTACCAACAGCTTTATGAATATTTGTCTGTTGTCTGCTGTGTCATGCATGATTTCTATGCTTCTTTACTCTGTAAGCTAAATGATATTTTAGATGCATATTTTGAGGATGCAACTTGATAGCATATTAGCTGCTTGTTTAATTGATGTGCTGCATATGACTGAACAGGATTGTTGGCTCAAAGCATTAAAGCAGAGGACTATCAAGGTATGTGTCTTCGCAACTCTAGAATATTTTCTTTTCACTATGACGATAAAGGATATCCTATTTCAATTTTCTAAATTCTATCTGTCAAAGAAACCACCAAATCATGGCAGAATACCCTCTTTTTTGTTAATGATGTGCATCTAAGTGTGGTAAGAACATTGAGAAGTGATGCATTTTAATGAACTGCTTTCAATTCTTCTTATCTTTTGCAAATGGACATGGTAATATAGCTATCGTGCATAAAAAAATGATTTAATGGACTATTCTAGATCATTTCAACCTTTCAGCTGCATCATTATCTAAAATAATTGTCAAAGAGTTTTCTAAGAATAATTTGTTGATAGTATTTTTCAGGAATCAGTTTATTTAGGTTTTTCTTTGGGAGCGTTTGGATTGCTTTTGTCTGCCTTTGATGGGCTATAAAAGTCGGATCTAATCGATGCCTACTTGATCAGTTAACCCTTCCCAAACCTTATATCCTGCTCGTTTAACTATCATCCTCTATAGCCTGGTTTAACATTGCTTTTGCTAAAATATGTCAAGCCTCATCCATTAGCTTAGCCTTCTAAATAGAAAAATATGATTTGTAGTTCACTATAGTTTTATAATATAATTTAATCCATTGTATTAGAAGATGTTATAGTTAATTACATGTTCGTTATGGATATGCTTACATTTATTTATTTAAAATTTATAAACTTTTAGATTCGTTTAGCCTTGCATCTACATACCAAATGTAAGAAATTTGGTCAGTCGAGCCTATCTAAGACTTTGGGCTCATGAACCGTACAAGTGCTCAAGAACATGTTTGTTGTCTAGGTGGCTTGTGGTCTATCGTCGATATTATAGGTATGATTTTCGTTGTAGTTATTGTTGTCAAGTTCAAATATTTGGAAATGTTGCATTATAGTCTTATTGGAAAATAGGCAATACTCTTATAATTTTGTTTTTTTTTTTGCTTTCTTTGTTTTAATGTTAGCTTGTAGTAAAAGGTGTTGGTTTGCATTGAAATAATATGAATAAGACTAGAAGATAAGGTTAATGTAATCTAAATAATGAGCAAATTGATTGCAGAAGGTGATTTGAAAGTTTTGGAATTTTGAATCTTTTAAGATAGGTTGTTAAGGGAGATAAATTAGAATTTTTATGTCAAATCAAACATCAGATAAGTTGATTAATTTTATTAAGAGAATTGTCTTAGAAATTTTAGGAGAATGTGGAAATAGATTGTAAATTGACAAGGAGATTTTATGGAGTTAGGAATATAAAATGTTGCTAAAGAAAATGAATGTGTTTTTTAAGCATGGAAAAAATTAAATGATATTGAGGCGTTTAATAATTATAAGAAAGTTGGATTGTAAAGAGTATAATGAACAAAAAGAAAAGCTAAAACTTTTGATGATTTATATAGTAGACCTAGTAATAAGGAGGGATGAAATGATATAAAATAGCTAAGATAAGAGAAAAGAGATCTAGAAATTTGATCAAGTCAGGTGTATTAAAAGGTGTTCTACATAAGAAAGGGGTTAATAATGTTTATCTTATATTCAAGTCATTAAGGATATGTATGCAGAAGTTGTTACTTGTTTTCAAACACAAGATGGTTTGACTAAGTATTTTCCTATTTCAGTTGGATTACATCAAGGATCAATCTTAAGCCCATATCTTTTTGCTTTAGTCATGGATGTTCTCACTAAACATTTGCAAGAGTATGTACCATGGTGTATGTTTTTGGTTGATGATATTCTTCTTGTTGATAAGACTAGAGAGGGACTTGAAGGTAAACTTGAATTTTGGAGGTCAACCTTAGAGTCTAAAGGCTTTCGTTTGAGTAGACCTAAAACTGAATATATTGAGTATAATTTTAGTAATAATAGATTTAATGGGGGGATTGCGACTTTGGGCGATCATGTTATTAATAAGAGTACACGTTTTAGAGATATTGGGTCTATTGTTCAGAGTGATGGTGAAATAGATGGGGATTATTAGTAGAATTCAAGTTGGATGGTTGAATTGGAGGAATGCATCGGGCTTGTTGTGTGATAGAAAATTCCCTCTCAAATTTAAGGGAAAATTCTATAAGATGGTAGTGAGATCTGCAATGCTTTATGGTGTAGAATGTTTGCCATTAAAAGACATGCATAATATTAAGTTAAGTATTGCAAAGATGAGGATGCTTATGTGGACGAGCGGCTTTACTCTTAGAGATAGGATATGAAATGAGCTTACATGTGAAAAGGTTGGAGTAGCTCCAGTGGAAGACAAGATTAGAGAGAGTCGCCTTAGATGGTTTGGTCACATAAAATGGCAGCCTTTTGATGTCCCAGTTAGGAAAGCAGACGCATTAGATTTGACTTATGTTAAGAAAGGTGGAGGTGGACCTAAAAAGACTTTTTTAGAAAAAATTAGAAATGACATTTCTTTATTAGATTTAGATGAGACTTTGACTCTTAATAGGACACAATGGAGAAAAATGATTTATGTAGCTGAACCCACATAGTGGGATAAAGGCTTGTTGTTGTAGTAGATGTATTAAAAGTGAAGATAATATGATCTTGGTTCAAGATGAAAATACCATGAAATGATGAAAATGGTAATTTGAGAAATTATTAAATGAAAATTTTTTAGAACGAAATTAATTTGGAAGAACATAATGAATTATATGATGAGGTATGATATAATTTGATCCATAAAAGTGAGGTGGGAGTTAACTCTAAAGAAGACATAAATGTGATGTTGTAGGTCTAAATGAGATATCTATTATGATTTAGAGAGTTATGAAGAATATTGAAGTGTTTTATTTAATAAATATTTTCAATGGAATTTCGAATACTAAGATGGCACCCAATGATTGAATAAGTATTTTTATACCAATATTTTTAACCCATGTTCAATACTATTCTAACGTTGGAAGAATCAAATTTATGATTTATATAATGAAGTTGTGGCTGATTGTTGTGGAACATATGCATAGGAAATTTATGCCATTTTTAGAGAAGCTTGTTTCATATCATGAAGGCCTATTATGGAAGAAATGTTTTATTAAGATAATTAATGGACAAGTATAGAGAGTAAAGATAGGATCTGGATATATTTTTTATTGATTTTGAGAAGACATATAATCAAACTTAATCAAACTTTATGAGAATTGATTTGGTGCACATTGATGAATAAATTTATGTCAAAGATATGCTTAAGGTTATTTATATTAGGTAGGATAAAGCATTGGTTAGAATTAAAAGTAGTTCTAGAGTGTCGAAAGAGTTTTCAATCACAATATATTGCATTATGAACCTACATTAAGTATATATATATTTTTTATTTAGTTATAGAATCTACAAAGTACTTTAAGTAAGGTGCTTTAGACAAAACTTGTTGCAGATGATAATTCAAATTGATGAGGCATCCACTGAAATAAGTGAAGATTTAGAATGATAGAGAAAATACATAAAATATATACAATTTAGAATTAAAAGAACAAAGACTGAGTATATGATTTGCAATTTTAGTTGGTGTAATATTAACCGTTATCATTTAGTACTATTAGATGTTAAGGTAATACCTAGATGTGATAGGTTTAAGTATTTTAGATCCATTATAAAAAAGAATGGAGTTATAGTGCTAACCTTCGTATGTGTCTCATGATTAATTCAAGCGAACACAATGAGTGTGGTGGCCAATTGATGCAACGCCGCATCAAACAAATTTAAAATGCACTGATTGAAGTTGCTCAAGTGTTTTCCATTTGTGAAATAGACAACATTGACCTGTCTGAAAAGTTGAATTTACCACAAAAAAAGATATCTCGTATGCACTTTGATCAAACGTGATGAAGAACAATGAACAACGGACACGATGTCTATTAACTAAGCTCTCTATTAGTTAATGCCAACTTAAATTTGAGTGATAACTGATAAATTATAGGGTATAAAGGTGATAGGAAATACTTGAGTTCGCAAGTAACCCTAGGGAATACTTGAGTCCGCAAGCAAACCTAATCACAATCGGAGAGGAAAACAGCAGGAAAACAGCAATGGAGAACATCACCCGAGCACAGGAAAACAGCGAGAAAATAGCAAGAAACTCAAATAAAGACTTGGATTTCACTAGTAGAAGAATAGAAATCAGCAAAGATACAACCGTTCTTCAATTCGAGAGGAAGAACAACTCTCCAATTCTCCGGCAACGCCAAGAGCCCAAGCAAGACAACCTAGATCTCAAATTCAAGTTTCAAATTCAAGATGAGATTCAATTTCCCCCCAATCTTTCTAATTAACAATAAAGGAGTTTTACAAAATATCTAAAAGACCCTTATATTTCAAAATTTTCCTCCCACAATGCATTTTAACCCTAGCTAGGGCCCACCAAAATCCCGCCCCTTCTCTATGTTCTCCGCCTAGTTCCGCCCGGCTTTGACTGCCGGGTGTAGAACCGGATCGGTCCAGCTGGGACCGGTCCAGGCGTAACAGAAGGGTAGAGGGTCGTAGCAAATGCAAATACCCATTAACAATAATGAAAGATTTGTTATACATATAATGACTTGCCTGCAAGTGTTAATTAGCAGTAGGTTGTAAGTGTTACAATATTCCCACGACCGACCACTGTTCAATGGTCAGCAAATACGCCGATCCATCATCGCAGTTAATGATAAGTGATTATCAGGCGAATACATCAACCCCTTAGCAACCAGAAGCAAGTGACATGCAGCAAATGCAAGTGTC
This sequence comes from Dendrobium huoshanense, assembly GCA_016618105.1. Taxonomy (NCBI): domain Eukaryota; kingdom Viridiplantae; phylum Streptophyta; class Magnoliopsida; order Asparagales; family Orchidaceae; genus Dendrobium; species Dendrobium huoshanense. Next base: position 26,512,562 of record CM028348.1, read on the forward strand.
TACGGGCCGCTATAGAAGACCCGTCGTGCACTGAACATGTCACCTACGGGCCAATACAAGATGGCTACGATAAACAGAAGCTTCTACGAACTACCGCAGAAGGCCCATCATACATCCAAAAGTGCCCCACACATGCACTATAATATGTATACACACAAACACAAAGAAGTGCATGTGAAATCATGCACTCGCACGGGCCCTGGCGAGCATGTCATATTTACGCACATGATATCTAAGGATGTGTGCGGGTTAAGAAATAAACTTAAGTTTAAGTCCAATCCTTCTCCTTGATAGAATGAGAGTCGACATGACTTGAACCAATGAGCAAATATATGATTGCGATATCGACCAAGGTATTTAATTTAATATGTTTATATTAGGCCTTCAAGGCCTATAATAAGGAAAATTCACTAATAAAAGCACTAATCTGGCAATGAACTCTATCCTCTGTTAGTAATTAGAAAGAGTTGACAAGGTTCAACCAATAATATTCAGAAATGCCTCATAAATATCCGCATGGCCCCCGACGAGTGTGTTATGAGTACAGACATGACGTCTAGGGATACTGCGTAGGTCAAATGATAAACTTAAATTCAAGTTAAATTCTCCTCCTTTATAGGGAGAGTCAACATGACTTGAACCAATAGACAAATATACAGTCATGGTATCGATCGGGATATTTGGTTTTATACGTTCATATTAGGCCTTCAAGACCAAAAATTATAAAAATTCATTAATAAATACATAAAGTCAACAACTAACCTGATCCTTTGTCAGCAAATCAACAAAGTCGATAAGTTTTAATCCATAAATGAAATTGTCCTTAACAATCTCGATGATTGGTCGTGTTAAACGTAGAGCTCAGCTAGAGGAGTTAGTTTCAAACACTTAAAGTGTCACCCAAATACTCACAAAATTCAATGCTATAAAAATATCAAAAATCTAAATATTCAAAATTAAAATAAATCACCAAAATGGTTAATGCAAACTACATCCACCCTCCGCAACAGTTTGCCGATGTGGACAAGTTTGAAAATATGCTTCAGCTCTCAAAGAGTTAATGTCTGGTCAAAAATATCATTAGGATTCTTTCTCAAACAGTCTCTTGCCAGCAGGGACGTGGCACGTGTCCTCTAACGACAATTTTGTCGTTAAATGGCACTACAGGTAAACGGTTATGACCGGGGCCCTCTAAACTGGGTGGTTTGACGCCAAATGGCACAACTAATCTATGGTCATGGCTAGAGCCTGTATGCTCCCCAATGATACTAAATTCTTGAAATATAAATTAATAGGATATAATAGATAGGGCCCAAAGCCCTCTGTTAGCTAAGGTGGATTCAAATTTGACCCCTTAGACAAATATTCATCTTAGGTCTACAAGGTATCCTTGGACGACGCAACCCATGGTTGCCGACAAGAATTCTTTTGGCAGGTTGGGTCGACTACCTCCTTTGACTAAGTAAATCAGGAACAATGATGACCCGGGATGATGGAACCATGGGATCTTGATCGGATCCATCATCATTCCCCCCACCATCCGCTTTAAGTGCATGATGGTGAAATTTCTAATTTTAAATGTTAAATTTTCAAATACCAAATCCATACTGCTACTATGCCAGATAACATGTATCTCTACGTATCTGATCGACGACTAGCCTTAATCGAAAGTTCTCTCTCGTTATCTGGACGGAAAATTAACTATAGGGGTTTGCGCCTATGGGAAATTAAAACTCAGATCTAAAGTCCTCGCAAAATGAGGGCGAAATCTCTGGGTAGTGTCTTATCTACAAATCCAATATTCCTTCTTAAAATTTACCCTAGAACCTATTTTTTTCAAACTCCCCCGAAGCAAGAGAGGTTGGGGTGCAAATTTTTGGAGCCCACAATAAGAAAGGGGTTAATGATGCTTATATTCAAGTCATTAAAAATATGTATGCAGGAGATGTTACTTGTGTTCAAACACAAGGTGGTTTGACCAAGTATTTTTCTATTTCAGTTGGATTACATTAAGGATCAGTCTTAAGCCCATATCTTTTTGCTTTGGTCATGGATGCTCTCACTAGCATTTGCAAGAGGTTGTATCCTGGTGTATGCTTTTTTCTGATGAAATTCTTCTTGTTGATACGACTAGAGAGGGAGTTGAAGTTAAACTTGAATTATGGAGGTTAATCTTAGAGTCTAAAGGCTTTCGTTTGAGTAGATCTAAAACTGAATGTATGGAGTGTAATTCTAGTAATAATAGATCTAGTGGGGGGATTGTGACTTTAGGCGATCAAGTCATTAATAAGAGTACACACTTTAGATATCTTGGGTCTATTGTTTAGAGTAATGGTGAAATAGATGGGGATATTATTATTAAAATTTTCAAGTTGGATAGTTGAAGTGGAGGAATGCATCAGGCTTATTATATGATAGAAAAGTCCCTCTCAAACTTAAGAGAAAATTCTATAAGATGGTAGTGTGACCTACAATGCTTTGTGGTGCAGAATGTTGGCCATTAAAAGAGAAGCATAATATTAGGTTAAGTGTTGTAGAGATGAGGATGCTCGGGTGGATGAGTGACTTTATTCTTAGAGACATGATACGAAATGAGCATATACGTGAAAAGGTTGGAGTAGCTCTAGTGGAAGATAAGATTAGAGAGAGTCGCCTTAGATGATTTGGTCGCATAAAATAATGGCCTTCCGATGACCCGGTTAGGAAAGTAGATGCATTAGATTTGACTTGTGTAAGAAAGATAGAGGTAGACCTAAAAGACTTTTAAAAAATATTAGAAATGACATTTCTTTATTAGATTTAGATGAGAATTTGACACTTAATAAGACACAATTAAGAAAAAAGATTCATTTAGTTGACCCCACATAATGGGATAAAGTCTTATTGTTATTGTTGTTGTTGTTGTAGTATTATTATGTTCATGATGTGAAAATAATAACCAATACAATTCTATACTAAAATATTAATGTGCCATTGTATCATATATTCTCATATATTTCTGAGTATGATTCATCAGTCATTTATCATTATATATTTAGATATATATATGTATTTAAAGTTAATTTTATTATGATACCTTGAAATTAGAAAGGGTAGGCACTAAACCCATTGAAATCCTGTGGACTCATTGGCCTGAATAGCTAATATCAGAAGTGTTTTAGCAGCATGCACGCCATTGTAAATATGCATTCATATTTTATACATCATAAATATGCATTTAATATTTATTTTATAATCAATAAGACCAGTGATATTTCCTTAATGAAACATGATTTGCAGGAATAAAATTTATAATATTCAATAGAGGCAATGTGTTTAAAAATGGACCTTATTACTACAAGAATCATTTCAATATTCAGAAATTTATGTAACAATAAATCAAGTTAAATCTATCCATGCTTAATATTTCTTTATGAACATTAAAAAAGAGATCTATGAAAATAGCGTCAATAACTTAATATTAAATGCAGGACTAGTAGCCTTCAAAATATCTAAGACATAATGAAATCATCAAGGATAACGCCCCTAATAAACAATGATATGTTATTAACCTCAAAATCTCAAATTGCAATACTTGAAAGTTGGAACTACGCTTACCTTGAATCTGAAGTGACAATATTAGGTGACTATCAACTTGAAAATCTTAGAGAATATAAATCCTCACTCAATTGCACATAAATGTTTAAAAACATTGAAAATCAATGATTGGTTTTTACAAGTTCAATCTACACTGATTGAGAACAGAGGGAGAAACACAATGGAAAAGGAGGGCTTATGGATGTGATGACTCTTGGTTGAAGTAAACTACGAGGATTAAATTTTGTGGGACTTGGATTCCTGACTCAAGAAGGATTCTTAGAGGAAATAAGGGGGAATAGTGGCTGAGGTTCTAGAGCTCTAGCTCAGATGGACAGTTTTGGCGGTTGGAGGTGTGACACGTATTTAATGCCCTAGCTTTTTCCTTATAATGCAACTTGAGGCGGGAAGGAGCATGAGATTTACTGCAGAGAAGCGAGGCTAAAGCGCACTTATTGTGCAAGGCTAGGACGGCGATTGGGGCGAGATATGTGGTTTGCATGAAGACGTGAAGCTGGTTTGGGGCCGGTTTGGCTCGACTAGGGTGCTGGGTTTGATTTGCTATAATGTAATTGTTCGAGTATCATGACTAAAGCATTTAAATGGCCTTTAATTGTTGTAACCGTCCTATTTTGATGCAAGCAATAAAAAAGACTTTGGTTATATGAACTATGCTGCTGCTTTTTTTTAACCCTAAATTTCCTTGGTGGGTATTGATATATGAACTATGAATGCAACGGCAGATCTTCTTGATCGGGGTTGGAGGAGATCTGGCTGTTTTCTCTACAAACCTGAGATGGAAAGTACTTGCTGCCCTCCTTATACCATTCGTTTGAAAGCATGTGATTTTGTTCCTTCGAAAGAACAAGTTCGTGTGCAGAAGAAAATGCAAAGGTATATATCTTGTTAAGCCATTTTTCCGCTCAATCCCTTCTCACTACTATCATCCGGATCATTGGGTGTGCCTGCATTTATTTTGGTACCGTAGTAACTACCTGCTTTTGCATACTGGTGGATAGGCTTGTAGAAGGTACATTAAACCCGAGGAAACTGGACCAGTTTGAAGAGATGAACTCTACGGAGTGCTACATGAACTCATGTAATAATGAATCATTAGCGAGTAATAGCTCAGAAATGTTTTTAGGAAAACCTTCATCTGGTAAAAATGAATACAAGTTCAAGGAAGATGAGTTCTTGCAAGTTTTGTCAAATGAGATCAATAATGCCATAAGTGCTTGCATTGATAGAGGTGAATTTCCTTCTATTCAGTTTCCGAAAGCCATAGTAAAAAAGGTAAAACCTCAAGCTAAAAGAAAACTAACGGAAGACTTATTGTATACGAGCAACATCCCATTTCAGATTGCTGCATTACTAAAACGAGCGCAATCTGCACATGGAAACAATTCTCCTGCTGGTTTGAATAATCCATGTCAGAATGGAGGATCATTGGATATCCCACCCAACATCATTGCTGAAGCGCTATCATCTTCCATAAAATGGGATGATCAACCTTTTGGCCTATTAGTTAAAGCCTGCAATGGCCACCTTAATTTCTATTCTTCCACCGATCAATCTAATTATTCAGATTTTGTTTCAAATATTGAGGCATGTACCCAAACTTTTGAAACGGCGAGAGGTCAGAATAAAGAAAGTTGCTCAACTGACAGCATTGCGAAGATTCCGTTTAAAAAACAGAAATTGGAGATTAGAATGAAAAGGTCAAGTTTTGATCCTGAAGAATTTGCCTTATACAAAAGGTATCAAATCAATATCCATGGAGATTTACCAGAGAAGGTAACAGAAAGTTCATACCGTAGATTTCTGGTGGACACTCCTATTATTTTTGTTCCGCCTGCTAGTGGTGCAAGGAGTGTACCACCTTGTGGTTTTGGTTCTTTCCATCAACAATATGTCATTGACGGGAAACTTGTTGCTGTTGGTGTGGTAGATATCCTTCCAAGATGTTTATCTAGCAAGTATTTATTCTGGGACCCTGATCTTGCCTTCCTGTCACTTGGAAAATACTCGGCTTTACAAGAAATAAGTTGGGTTAAGGATTCACGCGATCACTGCCCGAGCCTCCAGTACTATTATCTAGGCTATTATATCCATTCCTGCAACAAAATGAGATACAAAGCAGCATATCGCCCTTCTGAGCTTCTATGTCCCCTTCGTTATGAGTAAGTTCTTCCTTTCCAAGTCATCTGATAGTTTATATGACTTTTTTTAGCTTCTCTTCCTGCAACTTAGAAAGTCGAAAGAAATTAAAGCTTTTGAAAAGCTGGGAAGATTGGCATTCATGAGTTAAATTGCTCAATTTAGAAGCTGAAATGCAGGAAAATGCCAATATGTGAGACCATTCGAGAACTTTTTGAAATGGCAACTACTAGAGTTCAAACTCATGATGTTATAGAACATAATATGTCACTTAGCTGTGAATGATTTAAGCAGAGATTTTAGCTTTCCTGAGTTATATTTTTTCTTTATCTTTCTTTGTTCAATGCAATGAAGTGGTCTAGCTTTTCAAGCACAAATGTTCATGAACTCCACGCTCCCATCTTTGTTACTTGCTATATGTTTGATTTTCAGGTGGGTACCATTTGATATTGCAAGACCCCTACTTGACAAAAAGTCATATGTTGTCCTATCAGATTTTGCAACCCGTCCGTACCAAGCATCTTCTACCGGTACATCTATTCGTGATTATAATGGTTCGTGTATGTCTTCTGGTAATGAAAGAGGTGAAGCAGGTGCTGATCATGAAGTTCTAGATGCAGATGACTATAAATCTGATGTGGAAGTTAGTCGTGAACCTTTGCGGAACGAGTTAATGATGTTTAACGTTGGCAATATTCTAATTGACTTGCATGGTTCACGTCTTAGATTCAAGGTATGCACTTATTATCACCTCTGACTGTTTTTTTAGAAAATAATCATTATCTGTGTTATTAGGTTTCTCTTAACCTTACCGCAATAAAACATGCTTAGGTATCATACACATGTCAAACACTTCCTGAAATGTCAATTTCTTTATGCAGCTTACATACTTTTATGTGTTTTGAAAATGTATACTTTTCTCAAAATTCTTAAGCATTTCTTGAAAATTCATATAGGGCACCCCATATCCTCACCTTAGTCGTTGGTTAAATATTTCTTAAATGAAATAATAAATTACGTAAATTAGAGAACAATAGATTTTATACTATGTGATCTAACAAAAGGAAGCTTTGAGAAATGAGGACTACAAGGGACTTATGTTAGGAAAGCTCGTCTCCTATATCAACACCGTGCTGATCACTAGCCCCTCCAATTGGACAAATTATTCTGTGCGGAGTCCGGGCGTCGTCCAGAGGCCAATAAAAATGCGCCACGTCACCCCAAAAGTGTACCGCACTCAGTACCGAGCTGTACTGAGTGTCGGTACCACTCGATACCACGCTCGGTACCAAGCGGTACCGAACGGTAGAACCGTCCGGAGTCCGCACAGAATAATCTCTCCAATTGTTACTGATTTTCTCTTGAATGTCTCTAGCTTATGACTGTCATAACTGGCGCTCTAGTGCTCACTATTGACTGCTGAACAGAGAAATCCATTTGTATGAGTCCGTCATTGTACTAACTTTTGATTACTTCATGAGCTACTACTTCTCTTGCCTTTGTTTCTGCACTTGGTTGAATGGAGTGATGTCCTTCAATGACATGACAATCATCTCCTTTATAATTCTTTAAGGTTATATGTTGTTAACCACCCGTCAACACCATGCTCTTCATGGTTTGCTTGTGGCTATCTAACGGAGAAATTCCTCTATATGACATCGACAAAGATAATTACCAACCTTTGATCACTCTATCTACCACTTTTTTGAACTCTGCCTTGGCACCTAGTTATATGAAGGAGAAGAATGAGTGATGCCCTTCAAAGCCATGCAATCTTCTCCTCGTATGAAGCTTATAGGTGGTAAGTAGTAAACTTGTGGCTATTAGATAAATGGCATTAGATTAATAAGTAACAAACTTGTACTGGTTAGAAAGAGTTTTTAGGAATGCATGAAAATAAATGAAAAGTTAGGTTTTGATTTTACAATCAAGATTGGTAAGATAATTATCTCCACATCTCAATACCTAACACTATGGAAACAAATTAATAGAGAATATTTTCTGTTCTCATAAACATTCATCGTAAGCCTATTCCAAATAAACTATAATAACAAAACTACTAAATAATATAAGTAACCTTCTTTAGCTCATTTACTTGCTCAATGTTTTCGACGAGTACAAACTTGTAGATCAAATCCATCAGGTTTCAAAAATTCAGCTTAAAAAAATTAGTTTATGACATTTCACTGTGTAGATTAGGGCATAAATTATGTGCTTCCTACAAATTAATCAATGACATATTAAAAAAAGAATTATCACACCAGTGTTCAAAATATCTCTGAAACTAAGTGCAACGTCATCATCCAAAATAGCTTTAGGAATAAGTTGAGTAGATATTTCTGGCAAATTTAATATGAATTTATGAGAGGAGGGGGAAAGAGAAGAAACTAAGGAATTGATAATAGGTTAATGAAGCAAAATCAAATAAAACACAAGGACTCCTGAAGGACTTTCTGAATTCAAATATACCATTGCTTTCTCCTTAGTCTAAACTTCACATTTACATCAGTAAAACACTTAATAATTATCAATTAGTAGTCTTTCTCTCATCCTTTTTTTGATATTTGATCTAGTTGACCTTGGTGCAATTATAGACATTAACAATAGAGATCTTCGAACACACAGATTAAGAAATCTAATTGTTGGATCGATCCTCTAATAACTCCTAGATTACAATCCATATGCCTCTTCTTTCTTTTTAAGCCTAGGGCCTCTCTTAGGTACTTTTTTTTTTTTCTTTTTTTAAATGGATTTGAGTTATTTTCATTATAATATTTTTGGAGAAGCTTATATTCCCTTCCAAACTTTAATGAAATTTTATACACAATCAAGCAATAAAATTTAAATTAGTTTTTTTTTCTATTTATATACTCTTCTACATAACCATATCTATATATTATATTATAACTAAAAATGAGGTGAAAGAAGTTTTCATTTAGAAAAAGTATTCACTTTCATTTTTTTTTAAATTAAAAATTTAAGAAAAAAAAAAGAGCAAAATCTCATACAAAAATTAAAATCGAGCTATTAATTGGTTAGCATTACAGCTTTGCAAGAGCTTCATTATTCCCATGCATTCAATTTCTTATATGTTCTATTTTTTTTTTTGTAGAACCTTCGACAGCTTTTTGACCCCACAGAGAAGAGATTCATTCGGGAGTTGGAGTTGCAATTGGAAAGATTTGTGACAGTAGTGGGCAATGAGCTATCTAGCCGTATAATTTACTCTCTTGGCTAAATCATTAAATCGGCATCTCTTAGGCTTCGTTTGGAACTTTCATGCTTCTTAAAACAACTTTTCAGTAAAAAATTTGTATTAAAAGATTGTTTTAAAAAGCGGTAGGAAAGCCATCTCAAATGAAACCTTAGGCTTTGTTTGGGACGGCTATCTTACTATTTCTTAAAACAACTTTTTAAAAATTTTATACTAAAAAGTCGCTTTAAGAAACAGTAAGAAACTCGTCCCAAACAAAACCTTAGACTATTGTGGTCAATAAGCTAAACGGCGCTGTATACAAATCCACCTGCATCTTCATATGCAAATTTTCGTTTAATATGAACTCTACTCTTCTGAATTTTATGCTGATTATTGTACATGATACCATTTATTTTGGAATGAACTGCTAATCACTTTTTGCAGAATAAAGCTTAGGTTGGGACAGCTTATTTACTGCTTTTTAAAGTAGTTTTTTTAGTATACAAATTTTTAATTCAATAAATTTTTATATTAAAAAATTACTTTAAAAAGTAATAAAAAAATTATCTGAAAGGAAATCTAATATGTGATGAATGTCTGATGCAATATATTATTTTGTTTAACAGGAAAGAATGTTTGATAGAGAAATTTGATTCTGCTTATAATTCTCTTGAACATTTTTTTTTTCTTGAAAGGATTTATGTCCTAATGGTTTGAAAATTTTATTTATTTAAAATTATGAAGTTGAGCCATATATTTTATATTTTATTGTTAATTATTTTAACAATTTAAAAAAAATGTTTTTGCTTTTTTCTGCTGTACCTTATGCTGACTGCTTCGTTGAACCTGTAGGCTGAAAGTTACTGAAGTCTATATGGTAAGAAAAGTTCTTCAATGCAAAAGATAGATATTTTCAGAGAACTTTTATTTAGTCCGGTGAATGTAGAGCTACGTTCGGCCGGCATTAAGATCGCAGCCACAAAACGAGAAATACCGAGCAATATCAACAATAACGAGAAATATCATTATGTGAAGACAAAATACCGAGCAATACTGAATAATACTAAAAAATACCGAGTTTTTTCTAAATAAACTCGGTATTTTTTGGTATAACTTGGTATTACTCGGTATTGGTCTTCACAGAGCGGTATTTCTTGTTATTACCAAACAATACCGATCAACAAAATAAGATCCATAATATATATATAATTCAGTAATTTAATTACCATTTAATGTTATGCATTTGATAACTACATTTTAATATGCTTGAATACACTAAAACTTCAATGAAATTTATTTTTGTTTAATTCATTAGAGACATCTCTCATCTCATAAGAAATTAAGAAAAAATCTTAAGTAACACTACTTTCAATAATTTTATCTGTATTATAATTTATTAGTGAATGTTTTAACATGATATATGTTCCAATAAGCTTTCCAGTTGCTCTCAATAAGGCTATAAAAAATAGAATACCAGCAAGTAGAAAGATGGAACAAACGATTCAGGCAGTGCAAGAAACCTTATAAACAGAAGGGAAAGAACAACTTGTTATAAAACACATCAGTTTGGTAAGCTTGAGCTTCCAGCCATGGATAAGAAACAAGTCTCCAAATTCCAGAATTCACATTGAATTGTCACACAGAAAGTAAAGAATATACAATTTCATTCAATCGGGTTGCGCCGCCGCCGAATAAATCATGCATCTTCTGCATCGCTTCCGCCGACATGAGATTCATGGCTGGCCCAGTAATGGCTTCCATCAGGACCCGACACCTTAAACCTGTTCAGAAACCATGTAGAGTATCTTAGCAAGGTCACTCTTTTACAATATGAGCAAGAGGAAAAATATTGAACATGAGACATGAGATATCTAATGACTATTTAGTAGAATAGCAAAAAGAATAAAATGAGTATCATCATCGTTGGACATACAATATTCAAATTGAATATTGTTGAGCCTTGTTAAGGAGATATTATTTTGTGCGGAGTCTGGACGGGAAGAACCGTTCGGACATGTAAGTGTACATACTATAGGACGGTTATTCTTGTCCGGATTCCGAACAGAATAATTTCTCCTTGTTAAGACAGTAACAATTCCTACCAAATTAAGAAATGAACAAGTTTATGATTTGACTAGGGTTTAACTGAATAATGACCAAACAAGCTTAGAATGAAATAACTAAACTCTGGAGTTACTCAATGCCCGGACTCTACTGTAAAGTTGTCCCATCAATTTCAAAGAAAAATGATGGTTGGATGCAAAATTTCTGAAAAACGGAAAAGAAAAACAAGAATGTGATCATACATCAAACTTCGCCTATCAAATAGAATCTCGAAATGGTTTAGTGTGATTGCTATATCAGACATATAATATTCAAATTGAATATTATTGAGTCTTGTTAAGGAGAAATTAGTTTGTGCGGAGTCCAGACAAGAAAAACGCTCACATGTCCGGACGGTTCTTCCCGTCCGGACTCCACAGAATAATTTCTCCTTATTAAGACAGTAAGAAGTTCTACCAAATTAAGAAATGAACAAGTTTATGATTTAACTAGGGGTCACAAGAGATGCAGATGATTGGGAGTCATCGATTTTTTTTATAGGAAATAGTAACAGTCCAATGGAAAGTTCGCTCAATCACAACAAATAATACAAAAACAATTAGAAATAATAAAAGCCAAATTTTAAAGTAAGTCTGAAACTTATCATCCTCATGAGAGGACCAACCTAGGCGCCCTCAACATCACTTTTCTTCATTTGACTTCCTAAGAGGAAATTTATATCAAAAACCCCTCCAAAAACTTAGAGTTGGATCACTTTGCATAATTTTTACAAATAATGCATCTTTGTAACAATCATGTCCTCAACCACGTGATTGGATTTCCATGGCCATGATTGCCTAAAGTTCTTACACTTACAAATGGTGAAAATCTATTTCCCACACGAACATAACCAATTATTGCTTATTCAATGAAAGAATAATTTTTTATAATACCTTTCAAGAATAAATTTTCCTTCCTTGTACTTCTGGCCCTTGTCATATGCAGCCACCTGAAGACGGTCAGCAGGTCAAGAAAAGCTGCAAATAGCAAGACGTGTGGAATTGCTAAAAACAGACAGATACAGTCCTTACATATTTCCACCCCACATTGGATCCACAACCAACACAAAAAATATCAGACACTGTGTGCATTCCTGTCATCATCATTCGATCCTCCTTTAGTCCAATCGTTACATTGACCCTGTCATTCATGATCAGACAAACGAAAAATTAAAAGCACAAAACAGTGAGAGTTATATTTCTTCCTTAAGGCATCCAAACATGAACTATAATAATCTCAAAAAGAAAAGTTCATACCTCGGACAATGAAAGTTGTCCATATGCCTCAGATAGAACTAGTAAAAATACCTAATATAAAAAATTTTCTACGGTAATGTGCAGATTCTTTAAGTCATTAATTCCTTCAAGGCGGCACTAAGTGAGACCTAATGCTAAGTATCTTAGGTTTACAAAAAAAAATTGAGCTATTTCTAAATTAACAATTATGGTCATCAAAGAAGTGAGAATATGCAAATGAATAACGGCCAGACACTATGTTAAGTTGATGGAGACCGTCCAATCAAAATATATGTGCATTGTCAAAGGTGAGAGACCATCCGATTTGATGTGTCATTTAAGGAGAGATTGATGACTACTTGTTTTTTGGGTTATTTCATGTATTTATGGGACATTTTGACAATGTTCTTCTAGTTTTTTTTAAATTACTTTGACCATAGGTAATGACGTGATATTAATGTTTTTAAAAATTATTTTGGATTCATGTCATGTAGGTCTACTATGTAAGTTATACATTTGTTGAGAGGTTTGATGGAGAAGAATAAAGCTATACATCTACTCTCCTAATAGGTTCATCGGAAGGCCGCCGTTTTACATGACCAAACTATCTACTCTCTAATATTATCTGTCACTAGAGCTACTCCAACCTTTTCACGGATATGCACGTTTCATATCCTATCTCTAAGAGTAAATCTACTCATCCACCTAAGCATCCCCATCTCAACAACACTTAACTTAATATTGTGCTTCTTTTTTAATGGCCAACATTCTGCGCCACAAAGCATTGCAGGTCTCACCATGTGTGAAAGAGAGGGAGAAAAATATAAATAGAAATAAAAGATATGAAAAGAAGCGAATTAATGGAGAGATGGGGACCTAACATGTAAAATTTATATTATTATGTTTTATTATCTAAAAAGTATTTTTACTAATCCTATTAATGATAAAACCTAATATGTAAAATCTTTTCAAGCATGCTAAAGACCATACCTAATGTATTTTTTTTATAAGCTTCAATTTCCATGTTGAGACTTTTTCCCAAACAGTTTAACATATGTGCCCAACATCTTAATATGAGATATATATGATCGTGCATGTATATGCATGTGTGTTTGTGTGTGTGGGACCGTGGATAAAAATTAGGGGCCTTATATTATTTTTTATAACTTACAACTTTGGATCCCAAAAATATTCTTCTCCTAACATTAAGGCACACTGTGTACAATTCAAATCAAACAACAAAAAAACCTGCATTGCTAAATTTTTCTTTGGTAATATGCCTTTGAGCCAAGGTTTTAAAACCCATTTTGATTTAATCTTGAAATTTTGTTTTTGGTTCAATTTCAGTGGTACTTTTGGTTACTTTCAATCATAGAATATTACAAATTATTTATTTAAAGTATGAAACATAGAAGATTTTATAATTGGACTTCATATTAAAATACCCATGAAATTTAACGGGACCTTAATGATAGAATTCTTGTCAAACTTTGGCGACTACTAAAAAATTGTTAGCAATTTTTTGTTAAATAATATTAGTTTATGGGCGAAATACTCAAGTTTCACCGAAAACTATTCAATTTCAGCCAAAACTCCCAAAACCAAGAGAAAGCAAAAATATTAATGACTTCCAGATCAGTTTCAATTGGAATCACCAAAATTTAAAATCATGCTCTGAACCTTAGCACTAGCAAGCACAAGAGCAATTATATTCTAGGTGCCCCAGAAGGAATATTTAATAATTTAATGATTCACATAACACCACAGCTAGCTTATTAAAAATAGAGGGACAACATTATAATTTACTACCTCATAACATTATACTTAGCATGTCGCTGCATTCTCTCAAGTTTTTAAAATCTAACAGTTACTACTACTTATTTAAAAAAGAAAAAAGACAGTTGCGGCCTGTTCCACTCATACAAAACAAAGGTAGTGCAAAACAATACTTGAAACTTGAACTATGGGTGAGTTAAGGAAACACAAATCAGGAAACTCCAACAGATTTTAAATCCAATAGTATGCCAATTACACACTTCTCTTTCTTGAAATAAAGAATTCATGCAAATGCGTACAAACAAAATACATAAAAGTGAGCTGCGGCAAATTAGAAACATGTACATTTAATGTGAAAGAAAAAATATATATATACTAAGAGAAACTATTCCAGTAAGCTGCCGTCATTAAAATTAAAAGCAAAAAAAATGGGGAAAATGATACTTACACCTTGCTGAATAGATAAGCCTTCCCATGCCTGCAATGAAAAGACTGCACAAAATACAAAATAAGTTTATCAATAAAATTACGCTTTGCAACCCCGATACCTGAATTATCAAAGCTGATATTTTTCAAATTTATTAGCCTCAGCACCTTTGGCAAAAGGAATGAAATGATTACGGAGTCGGTTTGAGATTTGATGAGGTTACTAATCATTAATCACATGAAATAATATAATGCTTCTACTTCATAGAACTAAAGCCTTTATATTAATGCAGTTAAAAAGAAAATATAGTGTGCAATACCTTTGTTGATTTGGTTGTTCAACCTTCAGAAGGTTTTGGATTTAAGTGCCACACATTGTTTTATTGTTTCAAATTACAATTTCACAAGGCAGAAAATTAAAGAGCCAAAAGGCCTAAAATTAGAGTAAGAGTCTTAGGCTTCTACTAAAAGATAGATTAGATTTCAAAAAAAAAAAAGTCGTTTATGTGATTAAACATCTTTCGTCAAGTGAGAAAGAAATCATACCTTTTTGAAACCAACACTCTTATATGAAGTCAGTACTTAAGTAAACAAATTAGAGTTATTGTATTCAAAGTAAAACAAAAGAAAGCATTACATGCTAAAAAATCCGAATATTAGTTGTAGCGTATTCAATTGTCTTGAATAAGATTAGACATCCATATCCTATGGATTCCCATTATCATAAAAAGCACAACCAAATTTCAGGCATATTAATTATAATTATTACAGGCCAATTAACCGTTCAAATAAACAGAAGGGAAATATTAGTCTCCCCAACCATATTTCATAACCTGCATAACTTTTAGAAAGGCCAAATATAAATATTCATTCTTTCTCAATCTAAGTAAGGCCAGTTAGGGTTTTCAATTGGAATTCGATCCAATAGTAGACATCAGCACAAATCAACCACAAGTTCTCAGCCACAAGATTAAAAATAATAATAATAATTTCCCTATTCAACCAACCCTTGCCAAAAATATCTCAGCCCCTCATTTCATATGTATGTCACTCACAAATCGGGAAGCTTCCAAATATTTAAGCAGAAAGATCCTGAAGAATGGTACAGCGAAGTTATTTTTTTGTCGTTTCAAAGAGAAATCACACACCCAAATGAAAGTTCAGCTCAAATCCTCCAAACAGTTAGCAAAATAGGACCATCTCAACATACACAAAGTTTCTAAAAATTGGGAAGAAATAGTTGCAGCGCATCCAGGCGCCGTTGAATTGGGCAAAAATAATCACAAAAGGCCATCATAATTGATCAGCCCTATCACTAGTCAACGAAACTCCACCCGCAAAACTGGACAAATTAAAGGGACTTGCGTAGACCGGTTCGATTTAGAAGATGGAGGCGGGAAATTTACCTTGGAAACGATATCCTCGCTGAGGGCCAGATGGGCCTGGCAGTGCTTGCAGCTATAACCCTTTCCATCTAGATTCACCAGAAAAAGCCGACCCATCTCGGTTAAAAAGTTCGTAAATTTCTCCTGCCCCCTTCGCAGTTCTACTCTAGTTTCAGCTTCTTCTGTCGACGATCCTATGAGAAATAAAAATCAAATTTTTAGAATGAAAAGGTAATTAAAAGAGCCAATAGGATGAGTAATTCATCGCTGATCGTTACAGAAACGTCGCCGAAATTTCTGAGGATCAACACGCAATGCAAACTAAAAAATACAAAGGAAGAAGAGAGGCTTTGGGGGTCGGCGATCTGAGTCGTCGGAATTGCTGCCAGTGCGTGCAATAGATTTCATTAGTTTCTATGGATAGATTCTTGCCGTAATTACCAATTTGTTGCTTGAAGAGTTGGAGTCATGAATTATCTTTGAAAAAATAATTACTTTAGATTTATTATTTACTTAATAAAATATATATTTTTTTATTTTTTTCATAAAATTAATTATCACCAGTTCTTTAAACGTGTTTAAAATCTCCAAGCAAATAAATCAACCTTTATATTACAAAGTTTTAATTAATATTTTTAATAATAAAGATTTACTTAATATTAACATGTTGATTAATTAAGCTATGTTATTATTATAAATTATTTTTAGCAAGTCATCATCAATTAGACTAAGGCTTCGTTTGGTTATCCAGTACTAAAAGGTAGTTTTAAAAATGTTGGTTAAGAGAATAGAGTTTTCTAATGAAGAAGAAAATATCAAAAAGTCATCCCAAATAAACCCTAAATCTCCTCTTCTCCCAGAGAACTTCTATCGATGCTCTCTCTTAGTAAGAGATAAACGTATCATTCTTTGTTAGAGATGCATTCCTTGCTACATATTAGTATGATTTAACTATTGATAATATATTATAAAATAGTCATTTTGGAATAATGTGAGAGTTAGCTTTGCCACATTATTCATTGCACAATTTTTGGTAAAATCTATATGCATCATTATGATTGTTGAGAAATAAATATTGCTCATATAAAATCTATATGTTCATCGCCATTGATCCTTTACAGGCTGCTGATCCGCTTCTCCTCACATACCACGAGCTCACATCATAATTAACTCTCACACAGACCTTTACATGCTGTCTGGAGAACATCTCTATGTATATTACTAGTAAATGTTGAAGCCATGAAAATAATGATCTTATCAGTGCGACTAATTTGAATTTAATAATATTATATAACTATATAATGCATTATATAAAATTATTTTATAAATTCTTAATCCACATTGAAAATATGCTATTTTGAAGTTTGCAAATTAAGAATTATATATATAAAGATTGGATATATTCAACAATAGTTCGATCATATTCTATCAATATTTGAACTTGTTCTAACATGATTTGATCATATTTGATCTATGTTTGCAGAACAATTGATGCCGGAGCTGAGCTGATCAATCATATTTAAACTTCAGGCTAGTTTTAATTCCAATTGGTAGATATATGGCTGTATAGTAGTAGTTTTCTTTTATGGCATGTAGCCTTTTATGTTGCCTAATTGTTGATTAATACATGTAGTTATTGCTTGTAAGGACAGATTTTGAGATGAATAAGAATTGAGTAGTTTTACTCTTGTTTTGGGTTTCTGTATCCTGAAGGATTTCAGGTGGTGATCCCTCTCCTCCGAGAAGTTCTTGGAGTTATCCGGCCACGGCCACCAGATCATCGACGTGGATTCATCGAGCCCACTCCGATCCGGTGTCATTTGGTATCAGAGTCGGCAACATGCTGGCATTGACGGGCTAATGAGTTTTTTTTTTTATTCGGAAGGAAGAATCGGTTTCTTGGCGAGACCTCTGTTTTCTTTATCCTTGTTCATATTCCATGTGGTGAGATTGAGTACATCAGTTCGTAGATAACAGAGTGCAGAGAAGGAGCCATCAAGTCACTGTTCAGTCCTTGGAATCGAGGTCAAGGCTCTGTTTCTAGCCGAGATTTTATTGGGTGTGGAGTGCGGACGTAGCTCTGTGTATGCAAACAAGTAGTTTTGCACCACGTGGAGCCCACCTTGACCCCACCGTAATAAGAAGATCGTGTGCTCTGTTAACCCGATAACCTGATAACACGAACCAGCCGAACTACTTCAAAAAGTGCGCGGTAAAAGCTAGGGTTATATTTGCTGGCGCGGTTTTCTTACCTAAGTTAAAACTTTTATTCTCGTAACACCTGAAACCACAGAAAGCCCGAGAAGAGCGGAAGGTCTGAGGTTTCTTGGTGCAAGGTCTGAAGATGGATTATGTGCCGGGAGAGATGAACGAGTGGCCGGAGATGGAAGGTTTTACGCAAGAGTCAGAGCTTAGAGGTGGAGATGATTTGCAACAGAATACCCAACCAAACTTTGATATATTATCGGTAAATATGATATGAAAGCCGTGAATTGTTTAGTGTTTTAAAAAGTTTGTATTGGTTAGAATATATGTATTGGTGGGTTGGCGGCATTGTTTAGTACATTTTTAAAATGTTTGGTACCGCTAGGTATCAGTAGGTATCGGTCGGTACCGATAGGTACATAAGTTATTTTGAAATTGTCTGTGTGTTTCGAATATTAAAATCTTCTTGGTTGTTGTTCGTAGGTTGTTTGTAATAGTGAGAAAGAGGCTTATGATATTTACTGTCGATACGCGCATAGTGTTGGTTTTAGTGTTCGCAAAGATCATCACTGTTACTGGCCTAATTCGCGCAAGATACGGATCAAAGATTTTGTATGTTCGAAAGCTAGTTTTAAGAAGGGCCTTGACCTGAATGCCAAATCGAAATACAGGAAAGCCAATACTAGGACTGGGTGTCCTGCAATGATTAGATTTTCAGTTGATCAAGAAGGGGAATGGAAAGTTAATAAATGTGTTGAGAACCACAACCATGAGTTGGCAAGGCCTGAAGATAAACATTTATTGAGGTCATGCAGGAATATAACCGAAGAGAGAGCATTTGTTCTTAAATCTATGACTGATGCTGGGATTAGAACCATTGATGCATTCACATACTTAGCTGATGAAGTTGGTGGGAGGGAGTATGTTGGTTTTTTAAGAAGAGATGCATATAACTTTGTTCAGAGAAACAGAAGATGCAAGATTGAGACTGGGGATACCAATTCCCTAATAAAAATTTTTAAAAACCGAGCAAACAATGATAACATGTTTGTGTGGGAAGTCCAATATGATGAGGAGGATAGATTGATGAATTTTTTCTGGGCTGATGGTGTTGGTAGAATAGACTACGACTGCTTTGGAGATGTTATAATTTTTGATACCAGCTATAGACTGAATAAATACAATCTTGCTTGTGCACCTTTTGTTGGAGTTAATAACCATTGGCAGAATGTTCTTTTTGGGGTAGCATTTCTGTCTGAAGAAACAGTAGAATCATTTACATGGCTGTTTAGAACATTCTTGAGAGTAATGGGTGGCAAACATCCTATTACAATATTTACTGATCAGGATCAGGCAATGTCTCGTGCAATACAAATTGCATTTCCGCAAACACGCCATAGGCTTTGCCAATGGCACATCATGAAGAAGCTTCCATCCAAGGTGCATTGTTACAACAGCAACAACAATGTTAGAGGGTTGATTTATAAATGTTTCAGCAAGTGTGATTCAGAGGAAGAGTTTGAAAGCACTTGGACTGAAATGCTGAATGAAGGGGACCTTCATAGCCATGAGTGGTTGAAAGAACTCCACAAAATAAGGCACAAGTGGTCCACAGCATACAACAAGACTTGTTTTAACCTTGGTATTCTTTCAACACAACGCAGTGAATCCACTAACAATGTGTGCCACGGCATTTCTAAGCCTACTAGCACCATCACTGAATGTTTTTTGGGACTAGAGAAGGTGATGAAGACATGGCGTCGGAATGAAAAGGATGAAGACTTCAAATGTAGTCAGTCTGATGTTGTCCCTTTAGTGAAGAGTAGTCCAATTCTAAGGCAGGCCGCGCGTTTTTATTCGCGTAAATTGTATTCTTTCTTTGAGGAAGAGTTTTTACAAGGTGTTGGTGGAATGTGCATAGCTCAAGCCTCTACTGACTTATCCATTTTTTTTGTCAAAACTGTTGAGAACATTGATCAGCCTCGCCACTGGACAGTTAATTTTGATGATGCGGAAGGTAGCATCGAATGCAGCTATGGAAAATTCGGTATGATGGGGATACTATGTTCTCACTGCCTGAGAGTGATAAGGCGGCTTGATATAATTAATATACATCCGAAATATCTACTCAAGAGATGGTCAGGTCGAGCAAGAAAGGACCTTTACTCTGACAGGCCGTTGTCATCTATGGTAGCTACCGGATGCCCCTCGGATGGCATAGGAAGTATGATTTTCAGAAATTATTTTACTAGATTTGCATATCAAATTAGCTGTACAGGGGAAGGGAATACTGAAGCAGAACAGTACATGATTGATGCAATGTCTGAGATTGCTGAGAATGTGGATCTAATTTTAAATGCCGGCAAGGACTCAAACTTAAATACGAATTCAAGCATGCGAACTAAAATAAAAGACCCTATTAAGCGCAGACCCAAAGGAGTTTCAAATGCAAGGTTGAAGAGCCATTGGGAAAAAAGAAAGCTGAAGAGGAAGAAAGCTGAGGAACAACCTACACCTTCAACTCATCAGCCTACACCAGTGGAACATAGTACTCAATTTTCTTTTGCAAATTTACCAGAATACTACGCTTCAACTCAACAGCCTACACCAGCAGAACCTAGTAGCCAAGTTTCTTTTGCAAACATTCCAGATTATTTTGCTTCAATTCATCAGCAAACACATGTTGAACGTTTTAGTCATGTTCCCTTTTCGAACATACCAGAATGCTTCACGGATGAGTGGCTTCTTCGTCGACCTACCAGTCAGCCCAACCCTGAATATTTAAACATGATGAATGGATTTATTGATGCTGAAAGGCATGGATGAATATTCAGAATTTCAGATTTTTTTTATTTGATATCTGTCATTACTTTAATTGATATCTTATTGTAGAAACTTCGTTGTTTTTTTATCGGTACTGATCTGCTAAGTACCTCTCTGTACCTCTCGGTACCTGTCGGTACCTCTCGGTACCTGGCGGTACCTGTCGGTACCGCTAGGTACCACTCGGTACCTCTCGGTATCTGTAGGTACTTTTAAGTAGTGGTATCGATCGATACCTCGGATTAGCGAGCAGATCAATTTGCTGGTGCTTGAACTTAACGTTATTGTTGTGGGTTGATATTTACTATGTTTGTTGAAATTAAATTGGGCAGTTGTACTGTTGAAGGTATTTAAGATGGGTGGTTGTGGCATTAACTTTGGTTGTTGAAATTTAAAGATATATAAGTTTAGGAATTCCATGGTTTTTTTAAATAGTTCTACCATGGTTCGTAAACTTCGGTGGCCGGATGCCAAACTTCATCTCGGCTTGCCGATCAAGGAATTTGTAGAGTTAGCCACAATTAGAATGCATTACTGCGTGGATGTTGCTGCAGAATGTGAACTTGAACAGCAAGCAAGACGGAATGAAATATCTAGATGCTATGTTCATACATGACATGATCGTTGTGATAGTTTGCTTAAAGTGGCATGGAGGGAGGAGATTGCTATTGAGGAAAACCGATCAGGTCGGTTCTTAAATTCTATGGGTTGGAAAGCTGTCCAAAAGAATTTTTTTGTAAATTATCATCACCTCCTAAGTGTTAATTTCCTGCAGCAGCGTTATCATGCGCTGACTTGTGAAGGAAAATCAACTACCTCTGATTATGTGGTCAGGCGAGCTTCTGATGTTGAGAATGTAATTCTTTATCACCCGTGGGATCCAGCTGAAGATCAGTTTTTAATTGACCTTTATCAGCAATTAAAGAATGAACGTGTCTATGGTCGCAAAAGGAAGATGTTTTTGGAAATTAAAGACTGGCAAGATTTACAGTTTGAGTTACTGATAGAATTTGGATGTTGTCCGACACAAACGCAACTCCAACAACATGTTCGTTGTCTAGTTAAGAAGTAAAACAACTAAAATGTACTGACATATTAACCAATTAAGAACGTTCTATCTATTTACATTTTATAACTGTATCAATACTATCGTTTTAACGTGGAACATAACAACATAAACGCAAGTTCAGCTCTAAACTTAGGCATTTCTGCTTGCAAGTTCATTAGTAAGTCCCATTTAACAGAGTTAGGTTGAATGACATTTTCCATATATTTGCAAACGAACATCCCACAATCATAACCGTTGGTTTGTGTTGGAACTCCCTCGGCTTCCAGAACATTCCACGATCTGATATCAGTTTGAAAGCAGCCCTGAGTTTCCTCATGTAAGTGATTAATCTGTAATCATAGTTAAGTAAAATTAACGTTTATTTCACAATACGAATGTGTACATCACAATTACAAAGGAAAGCATCCGACTAACCACTAGTGGAAGCACGGCCCGATGCATGGGGTTAGGTAACGAATCAAAAAAATACCAAGTTGCCTTCTTCAAATAAGCAACCAGAAGAGTCCAATGTTCATTATCATTAACTGGTAGTATCAGAAAGTTAGAAGCGGTAACAGATTCTTTGTTAATGTGTGACATGTACTGCTTACTTTCCATGTCATATTTCTTGGATGCCTGTATGTGTATTTGGGTTAGGATAACTTTTAAACATATTCAGTTATAGCAAGAAGAATAACATCATTACCCAATGCAAACTCGAAACATAAATAAATGGTTGATAAAGGCTAGGACGAAGTTTATTTTTCTCAACCAGCAGACTAGCGAACGCGTCGATGTGGTTGTCGTCCAGATATTAGTCTGTTAATAGTTCATCGATCTGACTTCTAAAAATCTGGATGTTTCCTGCAGTATAAATTGTATCTGACCTGTAAGATAAAAGCCGGAGTGTTAAAATATAAAGTGTACCTACCAGTACCCAGCTGTTACATATCAGTACCTATCGGTACCTACCAGTACCGAACGATACCGATCGGTACCTAACAATACCTACCAGTACCGAACAGTACCTACCAGTACTAACCATTACCAATCGGTACTAGAACGCCTTTACAGATAATTTGCAATGTTACATACTTACATATCATTATATTTCTCAAGGCAAGCGTCGATAAACATCCTCATATCGTCACTAATCATTTGTCGACCAGGATAATCTATTTTGGTAGGAGCTGGCCTTGGTCCAGGTGAACTTTGACTTTCAACTTCAATCAGAGCATTTGTAAGTTCAACCTTAGTTGGGGAGGGCCTAGTAGCAGCTTTTTTGAACACCTTCCTCTTATATTGACCCTTGGTGTATGGTGTCTTAACCTATTTAGCTTTACGGTCAACCCGACGTCTCACACGTTTGGCTATGCCTGAGCTGCTTGGATCAGGTTTGGCAAGAACATCCTTTATTGGCTGGGTGTCTTCAAACATACATTCCGCAATAACCTCTGCACACTCTGCCTTCTTCATTTCATTACTCATAGTCCTGGAGGAAGATTGAACATGAGCTGCTGCAGTCGAGGAGGAGTTGAATGAAGGGAAGTTCTCAGATAAGAACTTCTCCATTGCTTCCAATCTCTTATTCATTTCCCTCTACAAAAAATATAATGTTCAACTGCCTCCACTCTTCGTTCATTCAGAGACATTGTTGTCTCCAAGGTTATTAACCTACCTTTCAGAAATCTATTTTGATCTAAAACCTTCTGTATATATTCAACTGTATATTCAGGTGGGGGAGTATGTTGCTGCTGCTGCTGGCTATGTGACATAGGTGGTGTTTCAGTGGTAGGTCCACCAGGGCTGATTGGGCTAGGGGGCGGCCGAACTGGGCTTGGGGGCGGGGTGTTTTGTCTTAGAGGACTCCTGGGTGTAGGTGATGTTGAAGGTGTAGAAAGATGTTCATGAGGTGTGTGCAAGATGATCTCTTTGTTAGGAACTTTGTCATGTGATGTCTGTGGAGTTTGTGGGGGAGGATTTGCTAATAAAGCCCTCTCCTCAGTTGTTATAGCATCAAAAAAAGTTAATAAATGACCAACTTCGAGACCATCGAATAAACTAGATGCATCTGCGTCGTTGTAAACTACATCGGATCCCCAGCGGAGAAACCGTGGTCTTGACTTCGAGTTTAATGGTTCGTGGAGTGTATAATGTTCAAGAAACCATATCTGAACTCATACATAATATGAACTTAAAATATATGAATAATCAACATCATCAATTAATACAAAATAATTTAAATTCAATGCACTCACAATTACAATATGAACAAATCCATTCAAGTAACCCAGTGGCTGTCCTTTCTTCATCTTTTTTGCAATGGCGTTAAAGTCAGCAACAAAGAATTCTCTGATTGAATCCGGCCAATTGTACGATAAAAATTTATCAATATTTCGAGCCACACTGATGATAGAAGCTGGTGTTCGATAGTTGTGCAGTGGAAAAAATAAGTTTGACAACAAAAAAATTATGAATTTCTTCAAAACATCAGGCATTGTCGTAGATTCATCTAAACTAATCACCTCTTTCCTAATATCATTGGCTGATTTACCAGTAATTCTAGCACTATCAATATCAAAATTATTGCCTCTGTTTGGTAATCCTAAAATCATAGCAACTTCATCGACAGTGAAAAGTAACTTCTGATCCTTAAAGATAAAGCATTGTTTCTTACTCTCCCAACAGGACAACAACTTGTAAACCAACGGCACATTCTGCACTAGACGTGGCATAAAAAGAAAATGATGCAGATTATATTGCTTCAAACTCTCAACCAGGTTCTCGCCAAATATTTCCACTAAATGATCACATACTTCTCTGAAGGTTGAGGTTCTGCAACAGAAACTAATCTTCGGCACATATCCCTGCGTTATTGATTAGGATAAATTTAATTCCAGTTTGGCACATCTACAAACCAGACGGTACCTATGGATACCAATCGGTACCTAGAGGTACCGACTGGTACCGAGAGGTTCCGAGTAATACCTAGCGGTACCGACTGGTACCCAGCAAAACCAGGAGAAAAATTACAATACAACTCGGTTGTAAAATAAAGAATAAACTCTGAAAAACAAACCCTAAATCTACAATGACTTGTACAACTTAGAATGCTTACAGAAATATCCCAGCATAATCTGCTAGGTACCGCTGAGTACAAATAAGGAAAACGCAGCAGTACCCACCGGTACACAACGGTACCGAGCGGTACATTTTGTCACACAACTTAACGAGCAAATGGCATTCACAACATCATTCAAACCAAACCCTAAAACCTCAAAATTAACGAAAAATGCATAAAAACTCAAGAGAAAAGAAACCTTTCCCATTGCCACGATGAAGCTCAACAAGCTTAGCGTAGAAAATGAAGTTGCTTCGTTCGAAATTTACAACCTGCAACTTCTCCTTGTCGAAGATGGACTGTAGTCTAGCAAATCGGCCGAAAAAGAAGGAATGAAGCGACGTTTCGGATGTTCTCGAAGATATGGGTACCGCGCATTTTTTGAAGTAGTTCGGCTGGTTCGTGTTATCGGGTTAACAGAGCACACGATCTCCTTATTACGGTGGGGTCAAGGTGGGCTCCACGTGGCGCAAAACTACTTGTTTGCATACACAGAGCTACGTCCGCACTCCACACCTAATAAAATCTCGTTTCTAGCCATCCCATCTTCAAGAAACAGGTTTAGCCGAGTCTTGGCTTATTGATCAGTAAGCCAAACTACGGTTCTAACTTGTTGATGGTTGCAAGGAAATCTTGAACCATTTTCAGCAAGATTCACTCCAAAAGGTGTAGTACAGAACCTCTATGTATCAAGATCTACCAACCTTCGATATCTCACGAGTACAAGGCGGAAGCCGCTTAAGCAGGAGGTAACAACGAGTCTGCTGTGCGGCTTGGAAAGAAGCCCATCAGAGAAGATCTCACCCGAAACGGACAAGGGCTTCAATCAGGTTTCCAAGCAGATAAGGGGCTGATTCGCCGGCAGTGCGTTTCCTACTCCTACTAGGCGTCGCTGACCTGTATGCGAAAGAAAGAACACTGGGAGTTGTCCGCGATCTGAAGCAGGTTGAAGGCGGCAAGACAGCCGCATACAGGACAGATCAGGTCGGGTGAGTCAGCGGAGCACTTGGGTGACGACAAAGAAGTCTTATGATGGGGCTTGGTTGACATGGCTCTGGGGAGAATGATCGGCTGGTGGTTCTTGATCTAGTGCGGATGAGCAGAAGCATGTTGACCGTGAACTGGTGTTGTGCATCTTAAAGAAGCAAGAGCAAGAAGTGCTTAACGATTTCTCTACTTCAATGTTTTGACATTGCCGCGGTCCCAGCTGAGATATCGCATTCAGACCATCTCCGTATACTCCTCGATCGCGCAGTAAGACTCTCACCAGTGTCGTGAGTTCAGCCGTCTTGCTATCGTGAATAGATTCTTGAAGATTAGAAGAAAGATGCTGTGATGCCCCAGGCATCCATAGTGAAAGGATTCGTCTGACATTCTGATCGAACTCCATTCCAGTTGCCTTGCTCGGACCTGAAATTGTTAACCACATATAATGAGCTTAAATAGCCCAGCAGGTCACCAAAGCCTACAACTGAAATCAAAGCACGGCGATGCTATCAATATGCATGTCAGTCAATCTAATCTATATCAGTCAATGGTCAATGAGTCAATGCAATCCGGAAATCCATAGTCAATGAAACCAGTCAATGCAGCGGCAGGCAAATCGATAAATCTAGCTCAATCAATACATGTCAATCTCGAAGAAATCTGTACACAATAGGAAATCAATCAATCCGTCAAATCAATCGCTATCAATCAAATCAATGCGGTCTAATCAATACTATTTATTCAATGAAATCAAACGAGGAAAGCAGTACGATAAATCTCAATCTATTCTAATAATGAATCCATGCAGCAGTCAATACGGTGCAAAAATAGTAACAACAGTGAATCTATATGCAAGATCAATAAATCCATAGGCAGTAGTAACAATGAATCTATAGGCAACAGTGTCAATGATTCTATACTATTCATGTTCATGCTATCAATGCAATATCTATATCCATCCATTTCTATATCAATGTTCAATGTCGATGCACAGCAATCAATCAATGAAATCAATGAAATCGTACTATACAGTAAATCCGATCAAATCAATAAAGTAGAAATCGATAAAGCAATAGATCCGTGAGTCAATACAGTAAACATGCATTTCAATACTATATACTGAACAAGTACAATCAACTGGTCATATTGCTGTTGTAGAATCCATATTGCTGTTGTAGATATCCATTTACATTGGTTCAATCAATAAGAGTCGTCACTCTTTTCGCCCGTCGGCATATCAATAAACTCCTTATGGCTCCCAATCGTTATATCAATAATCAATGTTTAAAGGAAAGCCCGTCGGCCCACCATCCTGTACAGGTATCAATCAATCTTCAACCAATGTTCAACCAGGTTCCACTTGCGATCAGTATCAATAGTCAATTCAATCAATAAGCAATTCAATAGTCAATAGTAAAGCAATCATATCAATAATCATATGCATATCAGTCTAATTTATCAATTTCAGACAAATCAGAAAAACTACGAAAATCGGGCAGAGTAACGGCAGTCTATCAAATTTACACAAAAATCCTGCAAAATCACAACTCACCAAATTACAATAGAACGTTCACGACAACAATATAAGACTATACTTCTACTGAATCAATATCAAATAACATCCTGATATTTTTCTATTCGATTAAAATCGCGTAGAACCAATTCCGACCGGTAAAATCGTCGTAGAAAATACTCAAATCGTGTACAATATTCATATCTATAACATATTAAAAGTTGTGCGGTGAAAGTTGTGTCAATACAAAACCGGGTCCAAAATTCGACTACGAAAACACAAAACAGTGCACAACTCGATCAAAAATCAATATCTCTGAAAACAGAAATAGGATTCGGAGTCCTTACAGCGATACAAACAAATCTTCTAACAGCGTCGTCGGACGAAAAGCGCTCCGTGGCCTCCAAAATCCGGCTTTTCCTTCTCTTCCTTCTCTTTCTCTCTCCTGCCTTCTCTCTCTCTCCAAAATGAATCCAAAATATCTAAAATCCGATATTTATCAACACTGATCGTCCTGGACGATCCAAATTCGTCCTGGGCGACTTGCTCTCTGGACAGATTTCGTACAGACGGATCGTCCCGACTGCTCCAGGTTCGTACAGACGAAAATGATAGATTTCTTCACAAATTTCTTCAGTTCGTCCAGTACTAAATCCAGTTCGTACAGACGAACTGCACTAAAAAAAATCAGCTTTTTGAAGGGTTTTACAGATGCCTCCTCCACGAACGTTGAAGCGAGCAGGAATTGAAGGTCTTCAACGGGAAATTATCCAACTCCAGCAGCGACTATCAAGGCTCGAACGGAGGAAATGCGCTAAATGCTTAGGAACCGACAACGACGAAGGCATTTCAGATAATCAAATCTCTTTCCCCCCAACCTCGATCGAGTTCAGCTTAGAAGAATTTGAAGATCCGTTGTCGAACTATCATCTTGGCCTATCTTTGATGAACCCGTATATGACCTGTATGATGATGACGACGTGTTCTTGGGAGTTCTTGGTGATGATAAGCCTTTGTATGATGATGATAAGAGCGAGCCGGATGTCCAACATGAACTAGTCACTCCTAGTGTTCACAATACGTCAACAAACTTGATCGTCATCACTGACAAAAAAATTGCAAGTCAAGATCTCTCCAATGGGTTGGATGTTGAAGCTCATATCTACTTCTCTAGGATGCTGAAAGAAACACAATGGATTCCCAATAATCGCACAATCATAAATGATCCATCTACTTGGGCTAAGCTTGATATGTCGAAGATTGGTAGACAAATGGACATTGGGTGGACCTATCCTAATCGGTTTAGCCAACCAAATCCACCTCCTTATGGTGGCCAATCGAACATATTCTTATGAGCCTGAAGTTCCTACTACCCCGGTGGTATGACGCCGGAGCTGAGCTGATCAATCATGTTTAAACTTCAGGCTAGTTTTAATTCCAATTGATAGATATGTGGATGTATAATAGTAGTTTTCTTTTATAGCATGTAGCCTTTTATGTTGCCTAATTGTCTATAAATACTTGTAGCTATTGTTTGTAAGGACAGATTTTGAGATGAATAAGAATTGAGTTGTTTTACTCTTGTTTTGAGTTTTTGTATCCTGAAGGATTTCAGGTGGTGATCCCTCTCCTCCGAGTTCTTGGAGTTATCCGGCCACGGCCACCGGATCATCGACGTGGATTCGTTGAGCCCCCTCCGGTCCGGTGTCAACAATGCATGCACATTTTCGGTTCTTAATTGTCCCCTTCCGGCTATGAAAAATTATTTTGTGCGGAAGCTGAATCTCATCTGGATAATTAAGCCCGCGGATCAATACCGTTCGATACCAACGTACCAGGGCTCAATATCACTGACGTGACTCATTCTGATTGGTATCCGAATATAGAGCTGGGTTCGACATCCGCACAAAATAATCTCTTCCCTCCCACTTCCAAACCAAATGCCAATCAGTCCATTAAATATTTATCTATAATAAAATTCAACATAAAATCCAGTATTATACTGTCATATTCTAATGCTGTACATGCCACAGGGAAAACGCCGGAAATAACAAATAAGCATGATATTGGTGCCCAGTTTTGCATATCAACCATCTAATCTCTCAGAGAGAATGATGACGCCGCACATGAATGGGGTAACCCTTGAGCATCCTAGTGGTGGGGAAGAAGACCAGCTTGTCCTTCTCTGCAACTTCCCAG
The DNA here is from genome assembly GCA_016618105.1 of Dendrobium huoshanense. Lineage (NCBI taxonomy): Eukaryota > Viridiplantae > Streptophyta > Magnoliopsida > Asparagales > Orchidaceae > Dendrobium > Dendrobium huoshanense. The sequence continues at coordinate 26,542,312 of CM028348.1, forward strand.
CTGATCAAAGTTCAAGCAACAACATGATCACCGTTCACATCTAATGGAACAGTAGTGTAATGGGAGTAGGAAATATTACCTGAAGCAGGTTACAAGGTAGTGGAGGAAGACTGAGATCTCGACGCGGCCGAGTTCGTAGCCGGGGCAGAGGCGCTGGCCGCCGCCGAAAGGAGTGAAGATGGGAGCTCCACCGGCTTCTTGGCCTCCATCTTTGCTGACGTTGTTGTTATGGTTCTACACAAAATTCATAGCGACATTTTAGATAAATTGTTCTCCTTCTCAACCATTACTTGTTCATTAAGCTCACCAGCCATCTCCATGGATTGAAGGTGCGAGCTTCTTCATAGTAATGGCTGTCCAGGTGCACTGCTCGGAATGAGGCAAACACCTTGCATCCCTTTGGTATCGTGTATCCTGCCATCCCATTAGCGACAACATAAGCAACAGATTTACTAAAAAAAAAAAGCTCCCCATCGAAACGTAGCGGAAAAGTAGACCTTTGAAATGGACGTCGGCGATGGCTCGTCGGAAGACGCCGCCAATTATGTTGGCGAAACGGAGAGTCTCGTTGATGACGCATTGGGTGAAAGGCATGGACTTGTAATCGTTCCAATCCAAGGCTTCGAACTCGTCCGTCTTCTTCCTCCGTATCTCATTCTGCTCTTCCTGCAAATCACGTCCACCTTTCAATTATTAACTATGGAGAATAAGCAGCATTAACAAGCGCCGAAATAATTATTAGGTGCCAGAAAGAGGGGGCAGGGGAAAAGGCGTCTCCTTTTTCATCCTTTTATACTACTAAACAAAAGAAAAGCGAAATAGCGGGGGACCTTGAGGAGGACGAGGGCGGAGGGATTGTCGGCGAGAAATTTGGCGGCGAGAGTCATAATCGTCGGTGTAGTCTCATGGCCGGCGACAAATAGAGCTAGAAGGAAATCAACCATTTCCTCTTCCGTGAATCCCTCCTCCGCCACGAGCAGCTCATCCACCATGTCTTTCTTTTTACTCCTCTCTGCTTCGGCTGCGGACTCTACGACAGACTCTCCCATCTTCTCCTCCTTCCTCCTCCTCACTAGCTCCATCAATGCCTCTGCCACTTTCTTCCTCGCCTAATCAACAAAACCCAAAATCCCAATCTATCAAGACAACACCAAAAATGTTGAAATTTTGTCACATAAATGGCTAAAAAATATGCTAACGACCTTGATTGCCCTGCCGTAGGTAGTAAAGGAGAGAAAAGAGGGAAGGGGAACAGAGAAGAAGCCATCGATGAGGAAATTATAATAGTGGCGAAGGTTCTCTGTCCACTCCCCTGGCCCCTGACTAATAAGTTGCTCCACTGTCAGCTCAAAAGTGATCTTTTTAGCCTGGTCGAGCAGCCGCAAAGAAGCAGGCCAAGACCGAAGATTGCGGCGGACAACGCGGTCGATGTCAGGGAGAAGGTGAGACCTGATGACCGCCGGCGAAGCGAAGCGGGTGAGCGTAAGAGAGTGCATACGCTTGTGAAGCGCGCCCTTCATGAGAACAAGGGAGTGGCGGCCGAGGAGAGTGGACATAGAAGAAGGGTAACTTCCCTCAAATATGCGGCCTTCGCCTCCGAGGACGACGCGGTTGAACTCCGGGTCGGCGGAGAACACTGTGCGCTCGCCGAAAAGGTGCGTGGTGAAGAGACGCCCGCCGTGACGACGAATGCGCTCATCGGCGAAGGGTTCGGGATCCTCCGTTCGGTACGCTTTTATGAGACGCAGGGTCTCACCGACGTAGGGAAGGCCTAAAGTTCCTGGCGGCATTGCGGCCGTGACTCTTTTACGATTCAGTCGCCGGAGTGCGGCCAAAGCGATGATGCTGATGATAAGGAGGAGGGATGGGTAGGCGAGCTGATGTATAACAGAGGATGCAAAGGTTGCCATGGAGAAGCCGGAATGTGAAAATAGAGCCGAAAAGCTTTATGATAGAGACCAATCCGAGGAACTCGGGTTTGCCAACCGGGTAGAGAAGAGAGAGAGACAGAGAGAGCAAACACCAAAAATGAAAGATAGCCGGCCTTATCTTTATATATAGACTTGATTAGCTTACAATATTCTTCATTATAAACCATAAAAGCTAAAACCAGAGTGCCAAGTTAACCATCCCAACAAACTAATTCCAGATCTAACTAGTCATTCACTATCTAGCCACAATTAATAAAAGATTTTTGTCTTGTTGAGCCGCTTGATTTGCCACATTTAATTAAATTTTAATGATACCTGTTTTGCAAAATGAATCATGTCAATGAAAAAGTATATAATGAATGTGAAGTTCAATTCAAAACGCATTACACAAATAAAAATCACTCAAATGTTGCTTGTTTCACAAAATGGACTTGACAAAATGGACTTGATATATCACCAATAATCACTTTGATTGAACACAAATCTTGAGGCATTTTCAAGTTGGCAAATTCCAAATTAAATTCGAGACCATATGGGTTCCAATTTCAGCAAACTTATAATAAAATTGAAAAACTCGATGAGATGAACCCAACGACATCAAATTGGTCAAATGGGCCCAAATCAAGGGACCAAAGCACATTTGGAAGCTTAAAATCATTAATTAGATGACTAAATGATATCCAAATATAGCAAACTTATAGTCAAATCAAGCGGCTCAACAAGACAAAACCAACAATCCAAAGATCTCTCAATTCTGACATCATTAAGACACTTAAATGTTGAACAAAAGATTTATGATTAGGGAATCAATACGGGCTATCTGATGGAATGCTACGGATTTGTCCTGGATCTTCTTTATAATTACGGGGTATGCTACTCCAAAAAATCTATTAATACGCCCCCATGACCCTTCATGAGACGGGACGTTTTACTTGAGATTGGAGAGAGCTCTAATGTTTCAAGGATTTAGAGCTCCACCCAAGCACCACCGAGGCAAACTTCAATAGGACTCCTATATTGGCGAATTTGCTACACAAATAAAGACATATTTCACGCTAAATGATTATGCAAATGAAATTGATGAGTACCAAAAATACGATAAAAATTTACCTATGCACAAGACAATAACATAAAATCAATTTGATCGAATAACATAAGCGACAAGATTCATAGAATTATGCCAAATTGCTACTTAGCCCTTAGTAGGGTTTTTAGTTACAAGTTCTTTACACTCATAAGACTTAGGTTTGAGTTACTCTTCATGTGATATCACGCCCCAGAATCTATACTAGAAGAATTAGCTATATCTTTTTTTCTCTTTAATCCAGAGATTTCGCATTTCATATACACAACATAAAGAAACATTATTGCATTTATATTCACAAATATGTACAATTATTACAAATCCAAAAATATCATATATACGATAGACATGATATAAAAGACTAGTTACATCACTATAAATATATCATGACTTCAAAAAAAACTACAGGTACCACAAGACAATATATCATGACTACTAAACATGTTGTATCAAACTACGGGTATCTTGCTACTGCACTTAGAACCCATAATCAATCATTATCAAATAATTTCAGTTATTAATCGTATAAGTTTTCATATATTTATAATATATTAATATTGATAATACTATCTATAATATATCAATGCTAGCAGTACTATTTATAATATATTAATACATGCAGTAGTATCTGTAATATATCAATATTGACACTCTGACAATATTATATGTAGTATATCAATAATGACAGTACTCTTATTATGTATCAAATATCATCAATAATATATATTCTCTTATCATTGAGGTATAAGTACAATCATTTGTAGTCTTATCTTTTATCAAATATTAGTTAGTACATTAATATCATTTCAGTAAATCGTTTCCATACATATTAATCACTTAAGTTATTTCATCATATATCACATTTTAGTATTAACATGTCAATCACAATATATCATTTCAACCCATTTTTAATATGCCTTTTTCCTAGTCATTTTATCCATAAATTCTCATACACATATTTAATCAGTAAAAATACTATAAAACAATATCAAATCATTCAAAATGATCAAATCTATAACATATCAAAAGTTACAACGTAAAAGCTTATGAAATTATGAGATAATATTATTTTAGCATATTTATGAGAGATAAATTTATAGAAACCAAGATAATAAAAAATGGAAATAAGAGAATAGGTACTTATAACACTCAAAATAATTTAATAACAGGAAAGATGGATAAAAAATCCCCGATGACCCCCATCTTTCCTCTCTCTCTCTTTCTCTCCTCTTTCTCTTCCCCCTTCTTCTCCTTTAGTTGCTGCCCAGCCAAGACACAAGTGAGGGAGGAGATGGGACAAGAATGGTAGGGATATATAGAATAAAAAATATCTAAAAATGTTGTTAGTGGCCTAGTATTGTATAGCTCCTACTCAACGCCGCAAAGCCGCATGTCGATTTTCGAGTTACTATAGAATAGAGACACAAGCGTTGTAGCGACATTTTCTAGCACCATTGTACTCTCATCCCTTGCACTGCAGTGCTCACAAGCACAACACTGAAGAACTCTAGTTCAAATAGAAATTCAAACTTCATATTTAAAATACTTTTTATTATTTGGTTGCTATAATCTTTCCACCTTTAAAAAATATTATCCTCAATTTTTTTATCAATCTGAGAGAGGGAACATGCTTAAAATAAAATTTCAAAATCAAATTGACTAATCGTTATTTAAATAAACTATAAATTAAAAATCACATCAAAATTGATTCTAAATTACACTAGAAACTTATAAATTATTGAATAATTCAATTTATAACAATGAAATGCTTGTGCACATTGGTAGAACTATTAGGCATCTCCTGTTGAGATGGAGCAGCATTACTCACAGTATTTTCACCAGTCTAAACAACTCTTTGCTCAGATCCAGGTATCAAACAATGCATCATTTTATGCCTAAGGGCACCACTCTTAAAATACTACCCTATCACTTGATGACATTGGTGTGCATGCCTTCTTCTACACCAAACACACTGCGAAGCAAAAACTTTCATAATCTTTCTCTTGCTCTCTTCATCCATTCTCCTAATTGGAGTAGATGTTTGTTTAGACTGTTTGACCAAGTTTCCACTAACCAATTGAGCAATTATACCATTCAATTTCAATACACCCTAAGGTGTAATAGAAGGTTCTCAAGTATCCTAATCAATCATAAGTTTTTTCTCACTTGGATTCATTTTCTTGTGCATGAATAGTTAAACAAATACTTAAGATGCAACAAATATTCATGAATGCAAAACACAATTTCATTTTTATTTTACTTATAAGCTCTTGTTCCGTCTCAATTCTTCCAATAATTGTTGCTCTAATAGCACTTTGTCATGCCCCAGAATCTATACTAGAAGAATTTGATATATCTTATTTTCTTTTATTTAATCCAGAGATTTTGCAATTCATATACACGACGGAAAGAAACATGATTATATTTAGATTTATCAATATGTACAATTATTACAACCCAAAAATATTATATATACAATAGTCATGATTCAAAATACTAGCTAAAACACTATAAATACACAATGATTACGAAACGAACTATAGGTGTCGAAAATAAAATTGAATATGTTGTCGGGAGTCTTATATCGCAGGGTCCTTATCCTTTTCTTAAAACTTGTATATCGACATAACGAGCATATAAGCCCAGCAGTAACAAAAATCCTACAATTGAAATTGCAATAAAAAGAAAATTAACATGTTGTAAATTATATAAAGAAATCTATGTATCAATATTTATGCCGATTATTTATACCAACTCAATTTATGACAAATCACATCTTAGTCTATCATTTTATCAGTGTCGGTATTAGTAACGGTTAATAATATTAATGATAGGTAATAGTATCAGTGTTAGTCCCAATATTAATAACAATTATCTGTATCATCAACAGTAACAATAATCAATAATAGTAAATCATAATCAATAATTAGTGAATTGGCAATTCTTATTCAATATATCAGATATTTAGATGAGGGCATTTTGAGGGTATCTTGTTCCTACACTTATAACTCTTAATCAATCATTGTCAATCATTAATTGTATCAATGTTTAGATATTTGTAATATATGATCAATAATAATAGTACTATCTGTAATATATTAATACTGATAGTACTATCTATAACATATAAATATTGACAATACTATCGGTAATATATCAATACTAGCAATACTATCTGGAATATATAAATATTGGAAGTACTTTTATCATGTATCATATATCATTAGTACTATCTATACTCTTATCATTGAGGTATTAGTATGATCATCTATACTCATATCGTTGATCAAATACCAATCAATACATATGTATCATTTCATTACATTATTTTATATATTTTAATCACTTCAGTTATTTCATCACATATCATATTTCAATATTATCATGTAGATCGCAATATATCATTTCAGTCTACGCATTTTCTTGATCATTTTACCCAGAAAATTTTATACACATATTTAACCGATAAAAATGTAATAAAATAATATCAAATTATTCAGAATGATCAAATCTATAATATAATTAAAGTTATGTGGTGAAAGCTTACATAATCAATAGAGAAGGTTGTTTTTAGTATATTTAGGAAAAATAAATCCGTAGAAATCAAAATCATAGAAAACATAAGTAAGATAATAGTTACTTACAATACTTAGAACAATTTTTGTAATAGGAAGGATGGATGAAAAAGCCTTAACGACCCTCTTCGTTCCTCTCTCTCTCTCTCTCTCTCTCTCTCTCTCTCTCTCTCTCTCTCTCTCTCTCTCTCTCTTCATCTCTCTCTCTCTCTCAAATCTATAATATAATTATGGATGGTTTGCTTAGTCATTCTCTTGATAAAAGATGAGACGTGGGAATATGAACATCAAATGTTGGTGGCTATCATGCATTAAATATTGCTCATTTGTAGGCATTGGATGATGGTTAATGTGGAATAATATAAATCGATCGAACAACAATGAGAATTTTGCTTGTTGCTCTCCTAATTAGAGGGAGGATTAGATGAATAGAAAGACTAGCATTGAGTGTTGGCGAGTGATGAATGTTGAATATCAGTCAATGACCAATATTCAACGATGGATACGAAGGACTTTAATGTTAGTCGACGGCTAACAATAAATGGTGGTGAAGGAGTGCATTAATGATTGGTGTCAAGTAGCAGCAATGACAAATCTCAATGTAAATCGATGACCAACTTTAAGCGAAAGCAATGACGATGATCATCCTCGTTCTATGACCAACATCAATGTCAATCAACTACTTACATTAATGTCATTTATCGATTGGATAGAGCTCTAAAACTCTCTAGGAGCTTTAATTTTTTTTTCAACTCAAAGCCTTCCCTAAATATATTATATATAGAAAGGTGAGTTAAATACATAACACTCCATCAAATAACTCAAAAATACTCCTCTTAATTATTAAATATTTTTTAGACATTTAATATCTTAAATAAACTTAAATTTAAGTGATATTGAACTTACAATTTATCTTGTCCAGACATTTGTTTTAATTATAAGCGCACAAACTTTGACTATCATTTAACTCAAAATAATCTTAAAAATCTATTATTATTATGGGTGTTGATTTATGCCGATTTAGACTAAAATAGAACATGTTTGATATATTTGGATTCAGCTCATTGATGTAAATTATAAATTTGTGAAAAATAAAATTAGGATTTAAATCAATTTTTAAAATTTAGATAAATTTTTAAGACATGAAGATTATGTAAATTTTTTGTGTTGACTATATAAATTTTTTGGTGATGCAATTGATAAGTTCTATATATTTGTTTGTAGTGATCGAAATACATCAGAATTTAATACAAAATCTAAAAATTTCATGGCTGACTTTGGTTTTCAATTTTTAAGACTGTCGAAGTTTGATCTTTTTCAGTATCAGTGACGAATTTTAATACAGAGAGAAGAAAAATAGGAAAAATAATAAGTGGCCGAGACGCGCGCAAGTCGGTTTGTTGAGAGGGCGCCGCGTCCCGCCTGCTTCCTGCATTCATTGTCTCCGGCCTGACGGCTAAAGACCAGTGAAGGGACCACCACAAAAGCGGTCTCCTTTCTCCCCATTTTTTCTCTCTTCTCCTTCTGCTCCGTCCACCGCTTATGAAAAATGCCCGCTCCCTCACGCCCTAGAAAACGACCCACAATCATAGTCGGTTCGGTGGACAATAGCTCTTCTTCCTCCTCCTCGGAAGACGAAGAAGAGGAGGAAGAGGAAGTAGAAGATAGAGTCGATGACGAAGATGAAGAGAAGGGGAAAGGGCGGAATGGTTCTCTTTCGGGGAAAGGAGCCGGAAAGAAAGCTCCCGCCATCATCATATCTCTCAAGAAAGTTTGCAAGGTTTTTTATGTCCTACCTTCTACCGGCGTCCGCCTCAGTTTTTCAAACTTTCCTCTTCTATATTTCATCTTATTTGCTTCCAGGTTTGCAAGGAAGAGGGCCATCAGGCAGGATTCCAAGGGGCGAACTACATCGACTGCCCCAGAAAGCCTTGCTTTCTCTGTAAAATGCCCGGTATGCTATCTCTTGACTCGTTTGAAGCATAAAGCTGCAGTTTTTATTGAAATTTTATAAAATTTGTTGTTTCTACGCTGAGAAACTGCGTGAACTTATAGCATTTGATCTTCTTCCGGTAAATTGTTTTTTTTTTCTTGAATTTGGAGTCTCAGGCCACACGACAATGTCTTGCCCGCATAGAGTGGCTTTGGAGCATGGAGTGGTTCCAGCACTTAGAAAGAACAAACAGACTCAGTTGGATTATGTGTTTGAACGTCAACTGATGTCTCAAATTCCGAAGGTGAGACTTCGGAGTGATGGTTTGGTTTAGCATTTCTCTATTGTACTTCCTTGATTTGCGATGTATGGGTGATGCTTCGTTATGTGATTTTTGCTAGAACATAGGAATTTAGGCTTCGTTTGGCACCGCTTTTTTAATGCTTCTTAAAGCCATTTTTTTAGTAAAAAATTAAAAGAAGCATTAGTACTAAAAAGCTGCTTTAAGAAGTATAAGTACTTAAAAAACTGCTTTAAGAAGCATTAAAAAAACCATCCCAAACAAAACCTTAGTGTTACATCACCTCAATATTTAATACTGCTAGTTTACCACTAAAATCTTGCTTAAGGCTTGGTTTTAAGTGAGGTTCTCCTTGACTGATCCAAGTCAAGTGCGGGGAGGGTTGTTTTCATAATAAATGTGAACTTATCAGCTTATCTTGGAAAAAATTAAAGGGATATGCTCTTTAGGTTAGCACTAACTAATCTATGTGGTGTCTTTGTGTAGTTCATAAATTAAGGTAGCAAACTAGTAGTATTAGTGATTAGGATAATATACCAATAAGTGAATTAACATTCTTAGATTTGTCAAATTCCAAATTATAATGAAAAAGCCATCAAAGTATTGATTACTGATGGCTCTTTTTTATTCCACAAAGCCCTAGTTTGCATAATGCCATGCATCTTTGGCTTTGTTTGTAACAGCTTTTTTACTACTTCTTAAAGCAGCTTTCTAGTGCAAAATTTTAAATTTTTGTACTAGAAAGCTGCTTTAAGAAGTAGTAAAAAAGCCGTCGTAAAGCTTTATAGTGTGGTGTTCTTTGGTAGTTGCATGATTTTCCAATATATATGGTATTTGCTTTACTTATCATTCATTAGCTGTATATTGTCTTGGCGATGATAGGTTTTTGCCAATGCTATCTTTTTAATTTCATTTTGCTTCTATCATCATTGAAATTACTTGGTTAGAAATGTGCTTATAACATTTGAACAACTTAACTTATATTGTAGATCAAGCCCACATTTGTAATCCCTGATAAATTGGATCGCGGTGTTGTTAAGCTCCATAGCCGGCGAGTGACAAGCTTGGAGTTCCATCCGACCATGAACAGCGTACTTCTATCAGGAGACAAGGTATTAGATGTGTTCTTTGAGTTGTCATTTGGCTTGGTTGAGAAATCTATTAAGTTTAAATGATCATTAAATGCATGTTTATAGATATATTCTTTATATTTCTTATGATTACTATTTATTAATAGAAAGGGCAAATTGGAATATGGGATTACAGCAAGCCTAATGAGAAGACAGTCTATGGATCTATACACTCCTGCATAGTTAATAACATGAAGTAAGACTCACAATTATTGTTCTACTTCCTTTGTTTATAATTTCATTCATAGAATCCAAGTTTATATGTCTTTCCTCTTTCAGGTTTGACACCAGAAATGATATCATGCTCTATACTTCATCATCAGATGGAACCATTAGTTACACTGATTTGGAAACTGGAATTGGGGTTCTTTTGATGGATATTAACCCCAATGGGTGGAATGTAGATACTCTTCTTCTATATGCTTTTATTTCCACTGTGCTTCATTTTCTTCTTCTATATATATTTTGGAAGTTGATCTTGATTTCATGAACTGATTGAATGCTCTTAAATGTTATTGAATATAAAGTATGCATTCTACTGCCTGAATGATTGCTTCATTTCTGGATTAGTTTGCGGAGTTGTACTGAATTATTTGTGGACATATAGTTTACTTTTTCTGAGTGATTGTTTATGCATAGCTTTGTGTACCTTTTAGTTATAGTGGTTGAATAATCAGTCAATCCAGGGAGACCTTCTAGTGACTGAAATGCAAAGGATAGATTATGTTGTAAAGGTCCTCTAAGATAGAAATTTTTTTAGCTCAATTCATAGTATCATATATGAGATTACATATTTTTTTTTAAATTAAAGCTTAGCGGCCATAATGTTCATTTAAGATTTCTTACCTTTTGGCATGAATAAAAAAAGTCCATTTGGATGAATTCATTCTTTATCTTTCCACTCAAATTATTTGTTTTATTTATCATCCAGTTTTCCTGTGGATATATTCTTCATGGTAGATTGAAGGGGAGTCTTGGGAATGCAGCAACCAGGTTCACAGGAGCCTAGAGAAATATGGTAAAAAAAAGGGGAATAGAGAAAATTGGAAAGAAAAAAAAAAAGGAGAATGTCCAAGATAAAATAAATGAATAAATATAAAATTGAAGTGTTATAGATATTACAAGTGTAGAGTAATATCCTACAACTGATTTAGTATTGTATGTTGTGCCAACATCATTCCTGTGGTTCATTCGCCCATAGTATTATCGTCTTTGATGCACAGACATGAACACAGATATGACACGACACAGATATATGATACGTCAATTATTAAAAATAAAGGACACGGACACGAGTTGGACACAATATTATAATTTTAATATTTTAAAAATAGAAATAAAAATTGAATAAGTTTGATATTTGAAATAATTTAGAAAGAATAAGTCATTTAACTAGAATTTGTTCTTAAAATGATTAATATTAGGATATCGAGAGTCGGATGTCTATTTCGTGTATCAGGCATCAAGAGAGTAGACAACAATGTTGTCGAAAGTCGGGCATTGATGTTATGCAATAACTATTGAACAACTATGTCAAGAAGGCATTTGTCGTCAATGTTGAGAGGGCATTGGTCATCGATGTTAAGATAATATTGGACAAAAATGAGTTGTCATGTTGTGGGTGTAGAAATAGCTAGTGCCGAGCATCAATGTCAAGATAGTGTCACACTTTGATGTTGAGATGATTTTGAAATGCCGATATCGTAAAAACGTCAAATGTTAATGTTGTTTGTTGAGATGACATCGAGCATTCTTGTGCAATCAAAGTCGCGACTCATCAAAGAGAAATGAAAATTAGAATATTTGATGAATGTGGTATTGCGTGCGAGTGATTAATTTGGTGTTGTGGATAGAAAATAAGAAATTTAATTTTTATATTTAAATAAATAAAAATATTAAATACAAGAAATTACATTTTAAAAAAATCATAAAATATATAAGACACGCCTGTCGGACACATATGTCCGATTTATATTTAATATTTTTTTTAATCAGACATGTTTTCGGCATGTCGGATACGTGTCGGAAGCATATCATGTCAGATTTGTGTCAGACATGGCATGTCTCTTTGAGGAGAAGTGTCGATGCATCATAGATTATATAGTAGACATGAAAGATGATTGTTGTGCTTAGCTCGTTGATCAGAGACAGAATATCATTGGTCTCCATAGGCGTTGCAATTGTGTCTGTAAATTATTCCTTCTCTCTTGAAGCAATGACCTTGTCCACAAGATTAGAATTTGCGTATGCGTCTGTGAAATCCACAAAAGGTAACCAAGTAGAACTTTCCAAATCTAGTTCCTTCCAAAGAACCAAGAACTTTGGTAGCAACACCTTCAATGATTATTTTAGTTTGCAGAATAGCTATTAGTTTCATGAATGGATGACTATCAATACTTCTTGGGCAAGCTTTTGCTAAAATTATGAATTAGTAACATTCAGATTGTGATTTTTTTTTTCATCTTACATAGCATCCAAAGTTGTATTAGAAATCTTAAATCCTTACCCGTCCTATATCTGAGGAGCTAGAAAATTACTTCATATATCTATCTGAGAGATGATATTTGAGTTGCATGCAAATAATTCATAGCTATAAATTTTACTATTTTAAACTAAATACTATTATGGACGTGGGTGCATATAGCTTAGCTTTTTTCCTCTAATCATGCTAAACAATCTGAGCCATACCTGATTTGTAGGGTCCATCGACGTGGCGGATGCTATATGGCATGGATATTAACTTGGATAAAGGTCTTTTACTTGCTGCTGATAACTTTGGTTATCTTTATCTGTGAGTACTCAGTTCTTTAAACCTAAAAGTATTTCCTTAGTTCTGGTTTGGGTATTTGAGCATTATGTTTGTTTATTTTCTGCTACTATTTCTTGTTAATCAAGAATTCTGTGTTATGAAAGGAAAGTAGGTAGTTTCAGAAACAAGTTTTAATCTTCCTTTATTATTTCTTGAGCATACTGATAATACTTTTCTTTAATTTTAAAATGTGTTAGGCCGGTTCAAGTGGAACCGGCCCAACTGGCCCAGCAAGGGCCTATCTGGTTCTAGTCCGCCTCCTCTATGGTTGCTGCTTAAAGTCATGGGACCCACTATTTGAAGTAAGCTAAAAATAGAAAAAAGGGGAAATTAAGGTATTAAATAGGTATGAGATGTTAGGGTTAGGGTTATGCTTATTATTGTATTCTCTTGGAGTTCTCTTGGGTGTCTTGGCCTCTAGATTCATCGTCTAGAGGTTGGGAGAGAACGATCCTCCTCTCGAATTGAGGATCAATTGTATCTTGTTCTTGCTTTTGGTTTAATTCCTATAATACAATCTATTGTTTTGGATTGTTTTTATTGGAGATATTGAGATTTTCGTGCTGTTTTTATCAATCTTGTTAGGGTTTACTTTAAATATTCACGTATTTCTATCAAATGTTCATATTTCTGCATCTTAATCAACATTTATTGTAGCTCATTTTTTCCTTGAAATACATTAGGTTTGATACTAGGGAAAAGGTGAAGATTGGAGAATCAATTCTTATTCATAGAAAAGGCAGCAAGGTTGTTGGACTACATTGCAATCCTACACAACCAGATCTCCTCCTAAGCTGTGGAAATGATCATTATGTCAGCCCTTCATTCTTTAATATAGTTTTGATTCACATAGGGCATGCTATAGTACTTTCTTTGTTCCATTTACTTATTATTGACATCTAGAGTTTGTTTATTTAATTTAATTCAGGCTCATATATGGGACATTCGTCGGTTAGAAACTCAATCTTTCCTTGCCAGTCTTGCTCATGGTCGTGTTGTCAACTCAGCCTATTTTTCTCCACATACTGGAAGTAAAATCCTAACAACATCTCAAGACAATCGGATAAGAGTGTGGGATTCAGTTTTTGGAAATTTGAATTTGCCCAGTAGAGAAATCGTCCACAGCCATGATTTTAATCGTCACCTGACTCCATTTAAAGCTGAGTGGGATCCAAAGGTTCTTTAATTTCTAACCCTAAATTGAAAAATTTTCCCCTTTTTTTAAATTTGTTCTTGAATCTAAATTCTAATAATAATAATCTTACAAAGGATCCTTCTGAATCCCTCGCGGTAATTGGTCGATACATAAGTGAGAATTATAATGGTGTGGCATTACATCCCATCGATTTTATAGACACCAGCACGGGACATCTTGTTGCAGAGTTGATTGATCCGGATTTAACCACCATTAGTCCAGTAAACAAGCTACATCCTCGTGATGATATTCTGGCAACTGGGAGCTCCAGGTCTGTTATTTCTCAACTACAAGTTTTAAACCTTTTGCCAGTCAAGTATTCTATAGATTTTGCTATTTCTTTTTTGCATTGTATGTGATAGTCTGGTTTAAGGGAATTTCATATTTTATGTTATTTCTGATAGGTCTGTATTTATTTGGAGACCGGGGGGGTTGAAGGTTGAGGACAAAGAGGTTGAAAGGAAGAAGGAAATCATATTTTGTAATACTGGGAAGAAATCTGCTAAAGAGAAATTTAATGAAAGTGATGATGATGATGATGGTGATGATTTCCCTTCCAAAGGGAAGAAGAAGCAGCAGAAGAAATATGGAGGTAAATCTGATAAAGCTGGTTCAAGTAAATCTAAAATAGTCAAAATCTAGTCTTGTTTTAAGATTGAAAGAGGTAAAAAGAATGCTTGATTGTTTTCTTTTTGCTCTCATTTTCTGGCCCTCTTTTTGAATTTTTGGCAAGCTTCTTATAGTGTATGATTGTTCTTCTTGCCTGCTTTTGAATTACCAAAGGATGATTTCATTGAAGGGACATAGAACTATTGTGTCTCAGTTTTTTGAAAATGGTGGGGGTTACTATAGTACATGGCCATTTTTGTGGATACATAAACTGTTTGTAAGTTATATGAAATGTTAATTAAAAGTATATGATGGATCTCTTTGTTTTCTACTTCTGAGTTCAAAGATTATAAGTTTTGGCTACATTTACCATCTAAATATAGCTGTAGATGTTTTTTTTTCCCATTTTTCTGCATCAGGTAAATATTTTGTCTGTATTATTTTAAAGTTAGCAGAGCAATTCAGAACAAAATAATAATCTGGCGCAAAATAAATATGTTATCTGAATCCACAAAATATTTGGTATTTTTATATATTTATTTTATTAAAAATAAGAAAAAAAAAAGTGATGGGCAATTGTGAGGTTCAGCTATGAAGTACCGAGCTTATGTATTTGTCGTCCATTGAGCTCTGGGCTAGTTGGATCCGCGGCGTTGAAAATCTGAACCCCGCCCCTGATCTGTAGCTCTTGCTGACGTTGTTGGTGTAAGAGATCGGAAGGACCAAGCCAGCGATGGTAGGGCTCGAAATAGAGAGGAAAGATCGAGCAGTTCCAACAAGATGAGTGATTTGAGGAAGTAATAGTTGCTGCTGGTGCTAACAGAGCTCGAAATAGTTGCGTAGATCCGGTGAGTTGGGCGATCGGAGGAAGCTGCAGTTCTTTCTTGTTTCCAATCGGAGATGCAGGAGATTGGGGATGTGAGGTTTTTGGCAACGATGAAAGAGCTGGAAATAAGGATCGAACAATCTGATGGGTTGGTGGTGGCCACAGGAGGACAATAGTCAGTGTTCGCTGGCGATGAAGTTTGGTTGGGAGTCTTTTTTTTTTTAAAACAATTTAAATTTATTTTTTAAGTTTTTTTTTAAATAAATCAATTTATTTTACAAATTAAAATAAAGGTACAAATATATTTCATTTTAATTAAAAAATTATCCATAAAGTAATTTTTTATTCTTAAGAAAATACATTATCCTATCTTTCATTTTGATTTAGACTATCGCAATAAAAAAATAGGGATTTTTACATACATAACACTTAAAACTACTAAAAATACATATTTAACACTCAAATTATTGTATTTACGAATATACCACTTAAAACCTCCTATTTTTCTCAATCCTACCACTCCGTTTAAGCCCGTCAAAAATCCCGCCTCGCTCCGTCTTCCGTTCGCTCACGCCGGTTTGATCGTCGGCCAAGTTTGCTTTTTAGTCAGTATTGCAATGACGTGGCGGGTGGAGGAGGCCATAGAGGACCGCCATAAAGAGCTATGCCGCCTTCGCGAATTCATCTTTGAAAACTCCGCTTTAATCCCCCAAGTCCATAAGCTCCACGACGAGATATACCATGACATCATTCGGAGGTGCTGCCTTCTTTCGGAGGTGCTGCCTTCTTTCCTAGACGTTTGATCCACACTAATGAGTTCTTGGTATGATTCTGCAAAAATTTGGTGATTGCCCATCAATTTTATTGGGGCGTTTGGTTGAAGTTTTGGGGATTTCGCATTTTGTTAAGTATTATTGAGTGAGGGATACTTTACGGAGAGGACTGCAAAGCAAACGGTGGAGTTCCTTCGGTCAATGGGGAAGCCTCTGGAGGAGCACGTTGAGTCGCGACGTCAAACTTCTGACGGCAAAAACGTAGTGGTAGGATTGAAGGAAAGAAAGGATTTTAGGTGGTATATCAGTAAATACAAGAGTTTGAGTGTTAGATATGTACTTTCAATAGTTTCAAATGTTATGTATGTAAAAATCCCTAAAAAATAAAGGCTTTGTTTTTTTTTTTTTTTGGTATATTTTGGTTATTATTTTTTGAGGCATCCATTGAGTTGGCTTTCTGTTTTTTAAAATATTTTTTTATTAAAAATATATTAAAAAATTATTTTAAGCAGAAAGAAAGTTATCCAAAGAGGCTTAAATGTATATATATATATATATATATATATATATATATATATTTTTTTTTTTTGAAAGTTATATTTGCTAAGTTTAATATAAGTGCATTAGGGAACCTAGTACATGATTACCATCTTGAATGAATATAGATCTTTCTGACCTTTTTTTTTTTAATGTGCATCTTTATGAGAAATGGATCAGGATCAAAATAATCTCTTACTTATTTATAAAAAATGACTTTCAACTATAAAAAAGATTCTTTTGATTCATAAAGAATTAATGAATCATTTTAATCTTTTTCTCTAATCTATATTTAATAGAAATTATTATTTTTTTGGTTTGTTTCTCTTACAAATTATCCTTGTAATTTAATTTTTATAAATAATAAATAAGATGATGGGTATCTTTCAACTCTTATCTTAACTGCCCTTTTTGTTTTCTTATCCAAGCATGGGTGTGATGGAGGGTAAATTATTAGGTTCGGTCATCAGACCTATTTCTAGGTCCGGACATCCACTAAAATTTTACCACGTTGAATGTACACGTAGTCAAAAAAACGCAATAAAAAACACAGGCAAAGCGCAGATAAAGCTCAATCAAAACGCATCTAAAACGCAGTCTACGTGACAAATTTTTATTGAATGTCTGGACCTAGAAATAGGTCGACCGGACCTAATAATTTGCCATGATGGAGGGTGGGGTGGGTTGACCCTGCTCACTCCAATTAATTCCAATGCACTGCTTATGTAACTCAAATTATGAATTAGTTTGAGACAATTTTCTTAATGCTTTCAATAATATTTTTTAATAAAAAAATTAATTTAAATTTTTTTTTACTAAAAATTTATTAAAGAAAGCAACAAAAAAACTATCCCAAACAAAACCTATATCTTAGATCTTCTTTACCTTACAATATAAGATTAAACATAAAAAAGAAGAAAAATATAATAAAGAGTTTATAGAAGCTTTAGAGATTTATATAGAAGTTGAAGAGTTGCTTAATCAATCACATTTATTATGAAATTTTGACTTTGGATCCCTCGTAATGTGTCGCATAGAAAAATTATAATAATTTTTCTATTACAACCAAGGTTTTCAGAATCGGACCGGACAACGAACCGGAGGAAGGAGAGGTTCACGGTTCGACCGGTTCGAACGGTCGAACCGGGGTCAAACCGGATGACGTAATAAATAATAATATTATTTAAAATTATAAAATAAATGAAAAAATTTCCTCTAATACATTCACTATGCATTTCATTTTCATATCAAACTAATCAAATAATATAAATACGGCATCAATGAAGTTTATAAAATATAAGCAAATAAGTAAATAACATACCTTTTGTTGAGCTCTTTGTGTGTTGGAAGTTGATGAATGCAACCATATTCAATTCTCCTTCTCTATCATATGAAATTATTACAAAATGAAATGAGAAAAGAAAACGAAGTAAAATATATAACAAAATAGACATTAAAAAATATTAAATTGGCAACATATAACATACCTCTTCATAACTTTTAGCAAAATTATAGCATTTTATTGATAAGACAAACTCAAAATTCATAAATATAAAAAATTTTAACTTAATACCATAGAGACAAAAAAGTAATCAGTTTATATCAGTTTACATATAAAAAACTCAAAACACTCATAGTGAATTTAATAATCATCCACTAAATTTGTGTGATCAAATGATGGATTCTCAAACTCTTCTTCACCAAAATCTTGCATCCCAAATACTTCTGCATCCTCACAAGGTATATCATCTTCATCACATATATTAAATAAATTGTCTTCATCTGCAAATTATTAATATGAAATAATAAATCTATATTTAATATTATACTCAAATTATATAAATTAATCAACAATCTTACTTGGGGTTGGTGTAGATGATGTTAAGTTTGGTTCTATATTTATAGGAATTGCATCATCTTTGTAAATTTCTGACTCCAAGTCTTCTAAATGTAATTCTGGAGTTGGTTCATCATCAAGGATCCAGAAATCAACAAGTTCAATACTTGCATAATCCAAAGGATCATAACTTCTTTTTCTAAACTGCAACCTACATAATTATTATAAAAAAATAATAATAAAATGTGCATCATTATTTAAAAAAAATATTTAAAGAAGTTTCAAATAGTACCTATTTCTTAAATTGAGATTGTGACGAACATAGACAAGATCATTTAGCCTTTGGTGCTCAAGATGATTCCTTCTTTTTGTATGAATTTGCTCAAACACACTCCAGTTCCTCTCACAACCTGATGAAGATGATGTCTGACTAAGAATTCTAATAGCCATTTTCTGTAAGTTTGGTGCACTAGAGCCGAACATCCTCCACCATTCATCTATAAATTAACAAACATATATTAATTTGTTCAAATATATATTAAAATGAAATCTCAAAATTTTGTCATCTTACCTGGTTGCATTTCTTTTGCTAATGTTGATGCAATGGGCTTACCAAAACTTCCTAAACTATCACGAAAAAAATCTCACCTCATTCATTGCCAAAGTTGATTTTGGACATACATCTTTATTGCCAATCAATTCTACTAGACCTTGCAAAACTCCAGACTTGTTGCAATAATTTTCTCTATCATACTGAAAATGAGGGTTTAGAAAATAAGCTGCTGAATGTATCCCTTGTCTTAGTTGATTATCCCATCTTCTCTTGATAATACTAGTGAAAGGCTTGTACATTCTTTTATTATTTCTAAACATAGTCTTCATTGCTTTTCTAGCTCTGAACATACCGTCATAAAGGTATCCAAGAGATGGTTTTTCATCTGCATCAACAATTCTTAACAACCTAATTAGGGGCCCTGATAATTTAGAAATTATGAAGCTGTCATTCCAAAATTTTGCATCCAAAATAATTGAGGCTACCTCTTTCCCCTTCATTGTCTTACTTAGCTTTGAATCAATGTAAGCCTTGTTGGTGATGAATGCTTGCAAATCATGTTTATGATCATGGACACTTCTTAAGGTAATGAATGTTGTTGCAAATCTAGTTACTCCTGGCCTTACAATTTCAGTCCAACCTTTCCTTTTTCTTAACCAGGCCAATATAAAAGCATGGTTATAAATAAATATTGTAACCTTTGAAGCTTTTCTAGCTAGTTCTGTAATATAAGGCATGCTTCCAATATCTTTCAGAATGAGATTAATGCAATGAGCTGCACAAGGTGACCAATAGATATTTCCATATTTTTCATGCAATAACTCACCAGCTTTCTTATAATTTGCTGCATTATCTGTTATAAAATGAACTATATTCTCCGGACCAACCCATTCAACGATATCAGTGAATAATGAGCACAATGTCGTGGCATCTTTGATGACATCAGATGCATCTACTGATTTTAAAAATGAAACTCCTCGAGGACAATAAACAAGAAAATTTATTAATGTCCTATTTCTTGTATCTGTCCAACCGTCAGCCATCAATGAACAACCAGTGTCTTTCCATGTTTTTCTATAAGATTCAATTAGCAATTTACATTCCTCTTTCGCATCCCGTAACAGATTCACTCTTAATCTGTGGTAAGACGGTAATTTGTATCCAGGTCCTATTGCAGCAACAGCATCTATAGCCTTTTGTGCAAAAGGTGAGTTGATGGCATTGAATGGAATGCAACTATCATAAAACCATCTAGCAATTGCTAAATCTGCACGGTGCACTGCCTCCTTAGATGCCATCACACTTTTTAATGAAGGTTGAGATCCCGGTTTTGTTCTAGGTGCAAAAAAATTATCAATTTTATCAATTTTTCTCTTTCCTTTACCATGTATATCTGAACTTTGTGATTTCGTGACTGAACATGAGCCCCTCTCTTCTTCAACTAGATCTTCACCAAGTAAATCATCAATCTGCGACAAGTCTTGTTGTGCTTGTTATTTTTTCTTTGATATCTCATTCAAATTTTGTTGCATCTGATGTCGTATATCATGTGGCACCTTCTTACAAGAAGCAATGTTCCCTTTAATCCCCGCTAGATGTTGCTTCATCCTATGAATGCCTCCTCCCTTATAAATTATTCCACAATGAAGACATTTATATTGCTTCTTACCGTCAGTGGTTTTACACTCAGCAAAATGGTTCCAAGCGATATCTACTTTCTCACGAACGCTTTGAGTTGAATGTGCAGATTGATTGTTTTGTTGATCCATTGGTAATATTAAACAACAATGGATCAATATTAGCCTGAAAAGTGAACTCTATGTTGTTAATATTAAACAACAATATATTATCAAACTAAACACATAGAAAATGACAACCATTCATAGAACTGGGAGGAAATCCATCTTAGGATTTAGGTGAAGTAAATGCTTGCAAGATGAAGAATATCTTCCTTCATTTTCATAAACGTGGATAAGGAAATATGGTTAAATACTTCCATATTGTATATTTCTATCCTAGGAATATGACCATATAATGAGAGCTTCACACCTAACAAGCCATTTTTTTAATACTTTGTGCCATATCATATTGTGAATCGATGTTCCTCATTAAATACACACTTCATAAAATAGAACTAAACTAAGCTGTCACATGCTAAATCTTCTAGTAGTGTATACTTAATGCCTGGGTGCTAGTTGTACTTTACAAAAAATAAGAGGAGATTTCAAGCATTATCAACTAAATATTGTAAATAACAATTATTTGTCCTATTTATGTGCTTGTGGCAATCTAAACAATCTTGAAAGATATTTAGTAATCTAGGCATTATTGGCTGGGTTTTTAGTAACTTGAAAATTATTGCTTAGGCTTCTAATAAATTAGTAGTGATGTCTAGGTTTATGCCAATGCTAACAGATCCATTTGGTTTAGCATAGATGTCTTCTAAAAGAGAAAATTAAATGTAAAATACAAGAAGTTATTAATAAATTTCCCAAGTCAAAATATTCACACATCTGCTTTAAAAATCTCAAATATATGATTCCTTCAAAGAGAAAACTTATATATTAAGCCTAACATATTAACTATTTCAGATGAAATATCAAGCGAAATCTTAAAATTGGACAGGATTTCCTAATGAAATGCCAAAAAATTCAAGTTTTCTGGCAAATTATATAACTGCCGAGGATTAACCTTAGGATAAAATGTCACAAAACTTCCATGATCGGAACTAAAACATGTATATGTGAAGATGAAGATTACAGGTATTACACATTAGATTATTAAAGCTCAATGATTTCTATCAAAGTTATGTATTCTAAAATTCTCCAAAAAAAAAAAGTTTCATCATTCATATCTTTTTTGTACTAGAAAATGCAATTCATGTTAGCTTCTATTAATCTAGACTGATTAATTTAACAATGAACATCCAAAATTAATCTACTTGGTTAAGTGATATTACCTTTGAGTTCAAAAGCAGAGGTCAGAGTTTTAAATTACTGTTAGCAAACTAAATTTTAGAACACTTGAGAGCACTTCACAACTACTTAAACAAATTAGTGCTCCAGCATACATACAGAGGTTGGAAACCCATACCAATGGTTTAGAAGGCTTATGTTCTCTCCATTAAGCAATGTATACCCTGCTTCCCTTTATTTACATTTTTTCATAAAATAAATATAATTTACCTGATTCAGTTTATAAAATAAAAAGAAGTCAAATCTAAATGGATATTGCATTTTAATTACATATAAATTACCTGATTCAGTTCATAAAATAAAAAGAAGTCAAGCATTAACCGGGGCGTTTGAAATACAAATGCTGGTGACAATAAAATCTTGATTCATGGTATTCCAAACATTAAAATCATCTACAACTTC
The DNA here is from genome assembly GCA_016618105.1 of Dendrobium huoshanense. Lineage (NCBI taxonomy): Eukaryota > Viridiplantae > Streptophyta > Magnoliopsida > Asparagales > Orchidaceae > Dendrobium > Dendrobium huoshanense. The sequence continues at coordinate 26,564,782 of CM028348.1, forward strand.
ACAAGCCAGCGACGATTAAGAACTCGTATACAATTTTCGGTTTTCACTTCTCAGTTTGCACAGGTAAGAGTAAAACTGTAAAACACAAGTTCAGCGTATACAATCTCCTCACCTTACAATGTTTCAAGCACTGACGACGAAGGAGGAGGTGCAGCGAGCCAGCGACGATTAAGAACTCGAGGAGTTGCAGCGTCGATTAACCGGGTTGGCCAGTTCGTCAATGATACAAGCACGGACGAAGGAGCTGCAACGACGAACGGCGAAGGAGGAGCTGCAGCGACCGGCGACAAGCGACGAACGGATGGAGGAAATGCAGCGATCAGACGAAGGAAAAAATCGGAGACGGGAGACGGGCGACAGGCGGCTTCGGGAGTTACGGGAGTAGAAAATGAATTTAGGTTTACTTTACATGTTTTACTGTTTACCTAATACCGTATGATTCAATCAGACGGTGGAAATCATAGACGGGCGGTTCAATCCCGGTTCCGGTTCGCCGGGTTCGCGGTCCAACCGCCGGTCGGACCGGTTCAAATCCGGTCCGATGATTTCCCGGTTTCGCCAAACAACCGAACCGGCCGGCCGGGTGCCGGTTCAACCGGTTGAACCGGCCGGTCCGGTCCGGTTTTCAAAACGTTGATTACAACACCAAAATAAACTAATCATCAATAACATACAATTAATTAAGATAAAAAAATCATTTACTAATTATAGTACCTTCTTAATATCCTTAATTTATCGTACATTGGATTTTTTTCTCTCACAGAAATAAAGCCAAAGTTTCAGAAATGGTTCTAATGTGTAAGTAGAACGAAAAAAAAATATCAGAGAAACACTATCAAATTTACCCTTGATTTCCATAGTACAGCAGGTTAGTCGTCTCCCATTTCACGCTAAAAATAGCTGATAACTAACTAAACCAAAAACACCGCAGAGGCTGAACTGATCGATGCAAATCTTTTTTTCTTTTACATGGAAAGAAGCAAACAAAATCAGAAAAGAAAAATTGAGCAGCATCATTGTTGATCGGTACTAACCTGCTATTCCTGCTGGCTTTCTAATATATCTTCAATTAGTTTAACCTTCTTGACGTTCTCGCTGTTGATGTTTGAGAGCAGGCTCAAAGCCGACTTCAACTGAGAAACCTGATCATTTGGAACATAATTTTTTCTCCTTCCAGAACCTAACTTTGCCGTGTTCGACAAACTAACAGCTGAAGTCTGCAGATATCTTTTCAGGCGTGTATTCAATGCATCAATTGCAGAATGAAACTCATCCAACTCCAGATCTGTAATTCTATCTGCATTACATTCAAAAGATGCCAAATTTTTGTGATTTAATACAGTAGTGATAGTGTTTAGAAATGAGGTCATAATATATACCTAGATCAGCATTGAATTCCCTTTCTGCTTTTGAAAGGGGCTTTTTATTTGCAGCAGGTAATACTTCAAAATTCTTTAGACGCTGCTCCAATAGCTCATATACTTTGAAGGCACGGCTGATTCGTTCTTCTACTCCCTTTTCATTCTTCTCAAGCTTTGAAAGGCGCTGTTCTACCTCTTTCAAGCGTTTTAGTTGGGTGTCTGTTATTGTCTTCACATACTCACCATGCTGTTCAAGCTCAATATACACCTGATCATATTGCAAAAAACGGATCTCATTGCTGATTGGAAGAATTTTATGATCAATTTATTGGTATTGTTCAAGTGAAAAAACTAACTTTGCTAATAATCTATTCCATTGTTGCCAATAAGCTTAAGTTATCTTAAGCTGATGTAGGGATGTAAACAAGTCGAGTATTTGCTTAATCGAGCTAAGCTCGTTTAATTCTTACTGAGCTCAACTCGGGCCATTTACTAAGCTCAAGCTTGTTTAGAAAGCTCGAGCTTGACTCGATTGTTGAGCTTGATTTCTTAGTTTTAAATTAAAATTTTCAATTTTTTTAGAATTTTTATTTTTAATATAAAATTAATTTAAAAGGTTAAATATATTATATAATGCTAATTTAAATTATTTTAAATATATATTTTAAGTTAATTGAGTTGCTCAACGAACTTATGGGCCGAGTCAGGCTGAGCTTGAGCTCGTTTAATATACTAGCTAGAGTATATGCTCAAGCTCAACTATGATTTATACAAAGTTTGCCCTAAAACTATAAAAGGTGAATAATGATGATTATTGATTGATTTATGCTTCATTTGGGATGAGTGTTTTACTGCTTCTTAAAGTAACTTTCAAATACAAAAATTAAAATTTTTATGCTAAAAGGCAGCTTTAAGAAGCAGAAAGAAAATCATCCCAAACGAAGCCTTTATATTAAATAAACGTTTGAGATCTCAAGTTCCTATCTCTCTCCATCCCTCATTAAATTCCATAACCTTCAACACACCTTTCTAACTACCACACCACCGTAATATCATACTAAGCTTATGCATTCCAAGAATGTATCATATGCTTCCTATAATGACCAATATAGTCAACATTATTATAATAGGAGGCATCATAAATTTCTCTTCTTATCATAATACTCATGTCCCTTACTCTACAAAAAATTCATATAGTTTATATCATGATTGTTATTGATCATATCATGATGATCATGCATATTCTCATACTCGATATCATGATAATCATATATGCTCTCATAAAAAAAAATCATGATCTTGATCAATGATATTGTGATTGACAATGCCCACTCTCATCTCTGATATGACATCAATCCAATGTCAAGCCACTTAGATTGGCCTTATCCTAAACCTCATCAAGTCCCCAAACAACCTAAAATTCGTGATGAAATATTTAATTCTAAATTAAAATGGTGCCTTTAGGAAATAAAAAATCTCAAGTCACTTCACTGTCCAGTTACTATAATATCAACTTCATGAGTCCGACAATCTCCACATCCGTGTCTGAGCTTAAGTGAGCTGATGTGATTAATTTTGAGCTTAACTTTTTATTTGTTGATGCGCCGAGCTAGAGATTGTAAAAGCAGTCTAACCATAGATTGATGTTGCACTTGAGTTTGAGGAATCTTCAACCACTGGTGTTACCCCAAACCCTTTATAGATAAAGATGCAAATCATTTTCAACTTCTGTTGCCTTCTCTATCACCACCTAACCTTACTTTTCCACTGTTTCCATCAGTAGATTGCCCTTTAGTGTTAAAACATGATGGCAGAGTATAAAGTATTATCTAGATTCCCCATAACTGATTAAGATTCTTATATAGGATGTTACTCAATTCTTTCTATTATAATTTTCTTTTTCATTTGTATAGTGGTTTATTTTATATTGCATCCACTATCAAAATCAAACTACATAATACTAAGTTAAGTGTGGCAGAGACGAGGATGCTCAAGTGGATGAGTGGCTTTACCTTTAGAGATAGGATACGAAATGAGCATATACGTGAAAAGGTTGGAGTAGGTCCAGTAGAAAATAAGATTAGATAGAGTCGTCTTAGATTATTTGGTTTTTCTTTCTCTGTTATTTTTCTTTATTAGCAACAAGTTTGAATGATGATAAATATATCAATAAATAATACATGTGGAAAACGAGATGAAAATAAACCTACTGAAAAACTTAATTTTGTTGGCTTCTCCAAACGATTTCAGTTTTTATTACTTTCTCCAAGCAAAATGCATATATTATGCTTGCAAGCAAGGAGCTAAAAGATTTCATTTCATTTTATGCATGTCAATGCAAGGTGTTCGCAAAGGAGCAAGTGGAGCAATGTGTGTAGGAGACAAAGACAGAGACACAGGGAGATGAAATTCAAATTGTTTATAGGAAGGGAAATAAAAGGAAGATACAAATGAGAATTAAGGTTTAGATTTGTAGAAATTGACCCTAATCCCTAAAAAAGAAGAAATGAGGCTTGTTTGCCCCATTGATGCATGCATACAATTTTGCTAGAGAGAGGGCAAGAAAGACAATAGGAGCATCCTTACGACACAAGCTGACGACAGCCATACACTAATTTCATTTATTTTTTCCAATCTTTTTTAAAATATTACATATATTTTAATAAAAAAAACATAAATTATACTATATATTTTATCATTACACATTTTTCTTTTCTTTTTCAAGCATATGTTCAAACTCCCCATAAATCACCTCACATTTGGAGAAATTTCATACTCTCATCATGTTTAAATTGTACAATTAAAGGTTCGCCTCAACCGAATTTTTTAGAAAAGGCAATGTGGTGTATACATCATGCTTTCCATATGAGGCTTATGCCTCAATGGGGGTGAGTTGCATCTCAAGGCATGCCTCAACACAATTTTAACATGATCTTAAAAAGGCATAAGCCTTAAAAATTAAAGTTGAGGTCATTTTAAATTTTATATTTACTTTATATATTAAATCAAACTTATTTACTATGCTTAAATCAAATCAAACTTGAGAATAACTATACGACCTCAAACTCATAATTGCAGAACCCTCATACCTTCACCCTATCTTCTTACATTACCATCTATGTCACCGCTATTATTATATCATCACTACTTCTCCACCTCTCCTCTAGTTTTTGGAAACTCATTTCCTCATTTTTAGTGTGAAAGAAAAGAGAACAATATCTAATTGATGATAGTGGGCATAACTATTTATTTATCATCGCATGTAGTTTTGCATAATTTTTAATGGCTTTACTTTGACGTTTTATGATTTTATTTTAATATTTTACTTTGGTGCTAATATATTACTTATTATTTCATATTTTTTTCTTAATTTAATAATTTAATATTGAGGTTGATGCCTCCAAATACCTCGAGGCTTATGCCTCACCTCATAGGAAAGAAAAGTCTCAAAATCTGCTTGCACAATTTCAAACCTCATCTCATCCATCCTCAATAAAATAATGTGTTCTCATATAAATGTCAACGCCCCAATCCACAATTATCATTCCTTATGAAATTATGGGCCGAGTTGTGCTTAAATGGATTATGACTTGTTCTAATGTTGAATTTGATGTGTGAAAATATTGATGTCAATAAAAATTAATTTCAAGCAAAACTAAAGCCCGTAAAGTCATATAACATATTAGGTCCAACGTGAAAAAATTTAAGAAACTTCGAAGTTTTTTTATATTACTCCAATTTTTAATGCATTAGATTTGACTTTATAACATGAACTATGAACCAATAATGTAGATTCTTTTCTTCTTATATCTCCTTCTACTTTCACATCTGCAATATCATATATTCATTTTGAAAATAAAAATACTAACATAATTTCTTTAATGGTTATTCTTGATGAAAGACAGTGTTTACTATTAATGATGGAAATCAAAGATACCTTATTAAATGAAAAGACAGACTTCATGTGATAACTAATGGTCCTCTTGACAAAAACTCCAACAATAATCAGCAAATTATTAGAAGAATATCAAGTAATTTATGGGAGTCAGATTTTTCCAAATCAATCGTAGAGTGGTGCCTCTGCTTTATAAATACAATTTCTTACCCAAAGGATTGTAGTTATCTACAGCCCTTATTCTACCAAATAGGCTATTCTAGACTGAAGCTATTTTGTGATTCTTGTTCTATTTCCAGTTTATCCAAAATTGTATCTCCTTTACCTCCTATTTTACCTATTTTCATGGACTATAACATACAATCCAAAACTATAGCATTATACGACTGCTCCTTATCCGGGACAACAAACTATCATTATAGTTACCCATTTCTTTTGTTTGACTACGACTAGATTTCAACAATGGATTCATGCTTCATATCTATGTCATTAAGTGCATCCATAAATAAGAGAGCCAATCCAGAACTACAGCATTATACGACTGCTCCATATCCGGGACAACAAACTATCATTATAGACTTATAGTTACCTATTTCTATTGTTTGGCTACGACTAGATTTCAACAAATGATTCATGCTTCATATCTATGTCATTAAGTGCATCTATAAATAAGATGACTTTGAGGCATGTAAGAATAACTCTAGTTTAAATAAGATTTTAATTTTATGGATGAGAAGTTTTCTTAGTACTTTAAAGTCTTTATTCATTGATCAAGTACCATGAAGTATTTTGAGAGACAATCTCTTTGTTCAAGTAAGAGACCTACTATTTAGTTTAAACTTTTCCTTCATTTCTCTTCTTTTCTTTATTTAGCTATTGACTGATTATGTGATTGGCGTGTTTACAAACTTCTTACATAGCTAGCTTCATTTAAATGCATAATATATTACTATGATTTGATGATTGTTCTTATTTCTTAGGTTTACTTCATTAGCGAATCAAAACTTTTCACTGGAATTGAATTTTAGCTCATGTTATTCATCATTATTAGCAGTAATTAATTATTTGTGTTGGTCTACTTTCCCAATAGAGTTGCATGTTTATTCTTTCACTTGTTGCACTAGCTTCATTGCATCTCAATTAGAAAATCTTTAAAAATACATCACATACTTTTCATCTGATGAACTACGAATATGCATATTAGATTCACATCAGAAACCCTATAATCTAAAATAAATTGCACCACCTAACATGCACGTAGAGTGAAACTATCACTGAGAAATATGAAACCAAATACAACTATCTACTTTAATTATATATAACTATCTAGAATTAACCAAAAATTGCATCATTAATATGCACAAATAGCAAATATAGAATATTGATATAAGAAAACAATCATTTTTGCGTGGAAATGGAACCTTTTTGGTACCTTATGTGCATATTCCACATAGTTTTCATGGAAGAGCTTGATATAGTGATGGAGAGTAGATCGACCTTCAATAGAATCAGGAGTCAAGGATCGAAGACTTGTTGATGGAGGAATTATGATAGCTTTTGGACCACTAAGAAGTTCTTTGCTTAGGAGATCAGAAATTATGGTCTCGGTTGAACCAGAAGGCTTCATATCCAAGTCAAAGTGGGAGGGAAGCATCTCATTCCAACCTTTCATTTCCAGCACAAGACATTCATTAGTGGGTGTCACTCCAACAAATTGTGAATGACCATATGAATCTGCCACCACGGCAAAACCACAAAAAGCTTGAGGTGAAGATTCAGAATGGGACGTCGTGAGAATTGGGCACACAGATGACGTTGCCTCCCCCATTTCAGGAATCATATTTGAAAAAGGTAGGCAATGTATAATAATCATGTCCACACCACCACTATGTAAACAGTAAAATCTCTCAGATACAAGGGGATCAGGGAAGAGTGAAAGCAGACAACGATTCAATGCGTTTTTAGGCAATGATAAGTCCACAATAGCTAACTTCAATAATAGAAGGGGATCTCTGTAAGAAACAGCAGCAGAAGCACCCTGCATGTTTGCTAATTCATGTTCAACTCGTTTGTGGCTTATTGCTGACTCTTCCAAATCTGATTGACATATCACTGCAACACCCTCAATATTACCAGAAGTGTCTACACGAAAATGGGGAGAGCTACCAGCTTTCCAAAGTGGCTGAGCCTCATCTACCAGAGCATCAATCTGGAGCAAACCACTGCTCCAAGCAATCACAACAACTGAATCCTTTCCAATCGAGCAGTAAAGAAAGTTTACTGGCTTGCCTTCACAACCTGTAACTGAAACATAGGGCTCATCAGTTTTTTCTCCATAGGAAGCGTATACAAGAGGTCCCTGTAAAAGCAAAGAGTTTACTCTTTAACTGTCACCGAGTAATAACTTACGTAAGTAAAACATCACTATAAAAAAATTCAGCATTTACCAACAACAACAAGAAGTCTTTATCCCACTACTACATGGGGTAGGCTACATGAATCCTTTTTCTCTATTGTATCCTATTAAGAGTCAAATTCTCATTTAAATTTAATAAAAAATGTCATTTCTAATATTTTATAACCAAGTCTTTTTAGGTCTACCTCTACATCTCATAACATAGGTCAAATCTAATACATCAACTCTTCTAACCGGGTCATAAAAAATCCGATGTTTTATGTGACCAAACTATCTAAGGCGTCTCTCTCTTATCTTATTTGCCACTGGAGCTACTCCAACCTTTATACATATATGCTCGTTTTGCATTCTATCTCTACGAGTAAAGACACTCATCCACCTTAGCATCCTCATCTCTACAAAACTTAATTGTATGCTTCTCTTTTAATGGCCAACATTTTGCGCCATAAAGCATTGCAGGCCTCACCACCATCTTATAAAATTTTTCTTAAGTTTGAGAGGTAATTTTCTATCACACAACAAGCCCGATGCATTCCTCCACTTCAACCACCTAAATTGAATTTTCTAAAAATATTATCATATATTTCACCATCACTCTGGACAATAGATCCGAGATATCTAAAACGTATACTCTTACTAATGACTTAGTCGACCAAAACACAATCCCATCATTAGATCTATTACTACTAAAATTGCACTTCATCTATTCGGTTTTAGATCTACTCTAACAAAAAACCTTTACACTCTAAGGTTGACCTCCATAATTCAAGTTTACCTTCAACTCTCTCTCTAGTCTTATCAACAAGAAGAATATCATCAGCAAAAAGCATACACTAGGGTACATCCTCCTGCAAATGTCTAGGAAGAGCATCCATGACTAAAGCAAAAAAGATATGAGTTTAAAGTTGACCCTGGAAGTAATCCAACTGAAATAGGAAAATACTTGGTCCAACCTCCTTGTGTTTGAACACAAGTAACAGCTCCTGCATATATATCCTTAATGACTTGAGTGTAAGCATTAGTAACCCCCTTTCTTTTCTGAAACTCTCCTTCTCTTGGAACTTTATCATAAGATTTCTCTAAATCAATAGATATTATATGTAGATCCTACTTATTCTCCCTATACCTCTCCATGAAACCTCTCAATAAATGTATAGCTTCCATAGTAGACTTACCTGGCATGAATCTAAATAGATTTTGAGAAACATTAGTATCACTTTGTAACCTAAACTGAATAACTCTCCCAAAGTTTAAAGTATGATACATTAACTTAATTCCTCTATAATTCACACTCTTGTGCATCATTTTTATTCTTAAAAATAGGAATCAACACACTATTTCTCCACTCATTTAACATCTTTTTAGCTTTCAAAATAATATTAAAAAGTTTCGTAAGCCAAGAAATTCCTACATCTCCAAAGCATTTTCACACCTCTATTAGAATATCATCAGGTCCAACAACTTTTTCACACTTTATTTTATTTAAAGCCTCACTAACTTTGGTTTTATTAATATGCTAATAAAAATTAAAAATTCTATTTTCATTTAGGGTACTAGGGTCACTAAAGAAACCAGAAAAAATAACTCATTCCAACTACAGTAAATGGTACTGCATTTACCATGAACCAGGGAGCTATTTTTGCATGAAATGGCCAGAACTGGCTTGAATCACCTATTTTACTAGGGAATTGATAAATCGGTTCGGATTATGTAAAACTGGCTTATTCAACTGATACCTAATAAGTAGGGTTGATCGATGATCCAAGGGATAAATTTTTACCATAAAACTTAAATATATAAAGTTTTATAAGCAAATCTAGGCATCTAGCAAGTGAGTTTTTACCATAACCCTATTCACTCAAATTCAATTCCCATTCCATAAACCAGAAAAAGTAACTCATTCCAACTACACGGTAAATGGTACAGCATTTACCATGGAAGAAGGAACTGGTTTTGCATCAAACTGGCCAGAACTGGCTTGAACCATTTGTATACAAGGGCTAAATTTTTTACCATAAAACCTAAATATATAAAAGTTACCAAGTAAATCTTTACCATAACCCCATTCACTCAAATTCATTTTCAGTTCCCTCCTCATTGCGCCACCCCCCCACCCCCACCCCCCTCTTCTAAAACCAACTCTTCCAAAAGCGCGTTCATTTGTTGAATCACCTTCCCCCTTCCCTCTAGCAAGAAATTTCTCTCCCTCTCTCATAGTTAGACTTTCGACAACAAAGTTGTCGCCTCATCGTTAAAGAATTGAACTACAGGCATATCTCCAGTTCTTTGCTTCTAAAGATGTAAGTTTTTAGAAAAACCTATCATACCTATTATTCATCTCATTGTATGATTTATTGAGGGATTAGAAAACTTTATGATTTGCAATCTCATTTATTGAGCAATTTCATAGTTTTTTAAGTGTTTTTTTCTTAGTAAATTAGAAAACACTAACTTGTCATGTGAGAATGTCTCAATGGATTTAGGTTGAGGTTGATATTGTTAGGAGAAAAATAGAGAACCGAACTTTTCATTTGAAAACCCTAATTATGTATTGTTCTTAGGATGTTAACAATCATTATTCCATCATCGAGATCATATTTTAATCACATAATTACATTATGCAATATTATAGTATCATTATTATTATTATGTCATTTAGATCATATTTAAATAATTTTACTAGCTATTATGTCATTTGATTCAACCTCCAATTCAACGTAAGTCAAATCATTGAAACTTGAAACCCTCCTTCCAATTTTATGCCTGGTTCGATTTTCACAACTTTGCATAAGAATGAATAAATTCCACTGATTTATATTTCATATAAAATGTATGAAATATAAGGGTGATTGCTATGTTAGATGAATTAAACTGAATGTGTATGCATGTGATGGAAGACTGGATGATGATACCAACAATAGCTTTGCATAGTAGGGCAAATTATCAAGTTTGCCTTAATTATAATAAGAGGGCAAGTGTAGACCCTCATGCAAAGGAAGGTATAAAGTTAGAGTTGGGAATGTTAGATAAATTAAACAAAATTTAGATGCATGTAATGACATATTAGTTAAAAATACCCACAATAGTTTTGCGCAAAAGGGCACATTAACAAGTTTTCCATAATTATGATAAGAGGGCATTTGTACACCCTCATACCAAAGGGAGACATAAAGTTGTTGTACTATTTACATATAGTTTTAAGTAGTGTATGTTAATGGCGGATAGGCAAATAGGGTGATAACCTTGATGAGATATGAATAGGGATAGCTACATGGATAAAATGCAATATGAGCTATCAATAAACTAATTGATAAGCCCAATTTTCATTTGCAAGATTACTAATATGAATTCATTATATACAACAAAAACAACATCAAGCCTTTATCCCACTACTTGAGGTTGGCTACATGAATTATTTTTTCCATTGTGTCCTATTAAGAATCAAATTCCCATTTAAATATAATAAAAAATGTCATTTCTAATACTTTCTAACCAAGTCTTTTTAGGTCTACCTCTACCTTCTTAATAGAGGCCATATCAAATACATCTATTATCTTATTGAGTCATCGATAGACCAACATTTTATGTGACCAAATCATCTAAGGCACTCTCTCTTAATCTTATTTGCCAATGGAGCTACTCCAATCTTTTCACGTATATACTCGTTTTACATTCAATCTCTAAGTGTAAAGCCACTCATCCACCTGAATATCCTTAATTAATGGCCAACATTCTGTGTCATAAATCATTGTAGGTCTCACCACCATCTTGTAGAATTTGAACTTAAGTTTGAGGGGTACTTTTCTATCACACAACATGACCGATGCATCCCTCCACTTCAACCATCCAACTTAAATTCTACTAATAATATTCCCATCCATTTCACCGTCTCTTGAACAATAGGCTGAAGCTATCAAAAAAATGTGCTCTTTTTAATGACTTGATCGCCCAATGTCACAATCCCACCACTAGATCTATTACTACTAAAATTACACTCCATGGACTCAGTTTTAGCCACGTTCAAACGAAAACCTTTAGACTCTAAGATTAACTTCCATAATTCAATTTTTTTCTTCAAATCCCTCTCTAGTCTTATAAACAAGAAGAATATCAAGCAAAAAGCATACACTAGGGTACATCCTCTTACAAATACAAGCAAAAAATATTATTATTGCATTCATATGCTTCTTTCACATATGGCCAATTAGCCTTATAATATATTATATATTTCATTACAAGGATTTAATATTAATATATGTTATAACTAAAATGCATCTAATGATATTTATGTTTTATATTCATGGCATATTTTAATACTAACAATCACTGTAGGCATACATATTGTTTCTTTGTCGTGCATGGGTTCTTTGGTAGACTTATTGCAACTTGTAAGGCTATATGCTTATGCAATTTACACGTGTGTTTTGTTACAAGAACAAGAAAAGAATCCAAGGAATACAACAAATCTAAGTTTATGTTTGCATTTCTAAGTTTGCAATGTAATTTTCCTCTTTTATTAACATGATGTAAATGTATTTTTATTGTGTAAGCCAATAGATGCTTTTGATAATACATCTAGATTTTTGGGGATAAATAATAATGTTATGCATGTGGAATGAGATATTTCAGTCTATTTACTTTCAATGATACTTTATATGATAACTTGCAGCGGCTATGTGTTTGTTTATGATGGAATTGATTCATTTCCTCGAATAAAAATCCTAATTTAAGAGATAAATATGATGAATTATATATTTGTTGGAATATTGAACTGAAGTTCTCTTCATGTATTGGCCCCAGCTCAATATGATTCATTTTGTTATAGGGGTTACACTGGATTAGGACGTGCTAAAAAAGAGTGGTGTTAAAGCACTCTTGAATATGTGCAACAAATTAATGTGGTGTCATAGGATAAATATCTTTGCATTTCCCTAAGAATTTTATGTTCGGCATGACTTCACATACAATCTTAATCGTATGTACAATTAGGCTGGTTAAATGGTAGTATGATCCAATGAATTGTTATAAAAATGATTTTTTTGGGATTCATCTGATGTCCAAATCACAAATGTTTTTCACTACAGATGTACACATAATGAACTTAATTAAACATTTTATGGAATTTTATAAGCATTGTATCATAATGGAGAAAGAGGTTGCTTGGATGACTTGATAGCATTACACATTTATCTCACATTTTTTTTTATAAAAGATAAGGTTTTTTAAATTAAAATTTTTATGAGCAATCAATGAAATAAGTACAACATGAAGAAATTACAAAGAAATGCTGCCAGAAAAACAAAAGAGAGAAATACTACATAAAGCAATAACAAAGCAATAAATCATTTGATGGAAGAAAAGAACTCCACGAGACTATTTTAATATCTAACTTGAAATCTAGTAAACCTTAGAGAGTAGCGACATATTTTCTTTAAATTTTTCCCATCTTAACCTTGCTAAAATGTCTAGCAATTTTCTATCTATTTCTATAAGCTAAGCTCTACAAACCTTTTTTAGAGCTGATTGGATTTTATTATACAGAATTTAAGTCTAAAGAGAGCAAAAAAAGGAAAGAGGGACAAGAGGCCACAGAAAGCTTGACATGCTTCATTGGAACCAAATCTTTAGGGTTTTCAAACATCATAAATGGGTTACTAATATGCTGCTTTAGTAAACAATGATTTCTCTTCGTTTGCATGATTTAATATATTTCCTAGGTGAATAAAGTTCTAGAACTAAAGGTCATAGACTTTCATTTGAAATTCTTTATGTTGTATTTTTTTAATTAATGGTCCACATGTGGAATTCCATAAGAATTAATGATACGCTAGGGAGGGCCACCTTGTGGGCCCAGGGGAGTTAATATTCACTATGTAAGGAGGAGAAATCAAGAGAGAAATAATTAGGAAGGTTTATTTAAGGAAAGATGACTGATTTGAATTCATATTTGGGAAGAAATTATGAAGGTTTTATCTAGGGAAATATGACTTGAATTCAGATTTGGAAGGGAATTAAGAATGTTTTATTAAGGGAAGGAGGGCTGATTTGAATTCAGATTTGGGAGGAAAATATGTTGGTTTATTAAAAGGTAATTAGGTTGTTATATTTCATTATGTGATTTATGTTTGTTGTAGTTTTCTTAGGTGTTGTTCCTAGCGGCATATAGGGTTGGTGGAAGAGCTGATCTACCTATTCAAGATATAATAAAAAATCAGCCCCTATCTTCATAATCCTATAGCTTGTACTTGTTTCTTTTGCTATTTTTACTTTCAAGACGTATCCATTAGATGGTGATCCATGCATCAAATTATCATTACAGCACATGAATGATATGGTAGAATATTCTAAAGATGCATTATGTTATGTATAAGAATTCCTATATGATGATTGATCGTTCTGCTTAAGGGATTCCATGAAACACATAAAACTCATGATGTTTTTAATTAAGAATGGTGCATAAAACTTAAAGATTTCATTCATTAATGAACCCATACATAACATAAAGCATCTCATATACACTCCTACAAGCTATATAGAAAATATAGGATAAACTATTGTCCTTTCCAGCAAATTATTGTAATTGTTGTCCTTTTCACACAAAAAAAACTAAACTATAAGAGTTTTATACAAATATCCTTAGTTTTTATAGTGATTTTATCATGGAAAGATGCTAAGCTGAGACAAATTGCTAATATGAAATAGTAGGGCATACCTGTAATGCTAGAGATGCTTCTATGGGAGTATAAGGATGAGCTCTTAATAAAAAAACACTTTCTTCTTCCATCTTCCGCTCAACTAACTCAGGAAAAGTTGCTTCTAACCAAGTAATGGCCAAACCAGAGTTTCTGGCAACTGTTGGATTGGACGAATCCAACCCAACATGAGCATCTTTATAGATCTCCTTGACATGCATCAAACTGAAAAAACTGGGTAAAAAAAAAATTCAACTAAAACTCATTTAAAAAGTCTTGAATCATGCCTGAGTTTAAAGAAATTTACATCAATGCAACATCACATTGAAACATTTTAACATTCTGTCAATTCCATTCTTTTTCAGTCTACTGAAAGTTGAGACAAGATGACTAGCAAGCAGAATCACATACAGATAATTTTAGAGGGAAAAAAGCAAATCAACAATCTAATCGCAAATTTCAATAGAGGAAAGTAATAAAAGGTTGAAGTGCTCAGAAATTAAAGAACTACCTTCCAAATGGAACAATAGGGCAAAGAATGTACAGGGAACCATTACTGTATAAAATAAATACCTGCAAAAAACAACGAATCTCTAATTTATCAATATCCCAGTTTAAGGAGGCATTCACCTCCTGCCTTAAACTCTTGATTACATAAAAGTAAATAATAGCCTGCCATATAAAAAAAACCATAAAAGTCTAGATAACACATAAAAAAATTTGCCATTGCTGTATCCAATATATATTTCTTAAATTTAGCAATTAAATGTCAGAAGTGGAAAAGCAACATTTTGATAAGAATATTTTTTCTTTTAACAAAAACAATTTCCTAACAGCCGGAACCAGTCAGCCATTTAAGTGATTTGACAACCAGAAGAATCCTTTTTATGGAGAACATTTTTGGGAACAAAAAAAAAATCATAAATTGGCCAAAATCTTGCATGTTATGTCATCAAACTATTAGGGCTATAACATTTACTGCATTTCCAATCGCAGCGTTCAAACGTGTTCCTTGAATATAGCTCAAAAAATAAGTGCAAAAACAGATTACTGATTAGCAGTGAAACCTTTTTCTTTTAACAATAATGGTCTTCTATCTTTGAATGACTGTTATAGTTCTTGAAGAATATCAACAAGCAGCAGAAATCTTCTTTTATGGCATAACTAAGAAAATCACAGAATGCGATGAACCTGCTAGCATGGGATAAAGCTGCCAAAGCTGGGAAATGAGGTGATTTAACTATTCATGATTTTATATTTTATTATCATGGAAAAAAAATAAACTCATAGAAAACCTACCAGAAAAAAAAAACTCCCTCTTCTCAAAAACTCATTGCACTCGAGCTGTAAAAAGTACAATTTAATGGAAGAGTGGTTGGAGAATCAGTGCCTATTAAGGTGCCATAGGGTATAGAGATAAATATGTGAAGCTGTCTTTATTGCAAAATTTGAGCTCAAATGTAGAACGGTAATGATGATTCATTGTTCATTGAAAATGATTTAGCTCTTATCTCCTTCTTGATGTACAGACACTCATATGATTCGGTCATGTCATCATTAAACACTAGAATACCATTTGAGACATGAAATGCGTTCCACTTTATGTTTCTGAAAAACCATATGACGCCACTTAGAATTTAGAGCACATTACAACAATATTTTGGACAAGAACTAGCCACACGTCTCACTCACTAGATATATACCAAATGAATCCTTAGATTTTCTTATTCTTACTCTTGCTTTTTAAGTATTTATTACCTTGAAATAATTTATATTTTCAAGTATATTAAATAAATTGAGGAAGAAATTACAAGTGAAACTTAGTTGAAGAATGATTGCATCAATGCCATTAGAAATGAAATGAACAGTAAGGCTACCAACTCATTCAAGAATCAAATCCAAAAACAGAAGAAGGCAATTTGAGCAGAGGAAATTTAAGCAGCATGCTCATGAAACAAATACTCATATTTCGTTAATTAGAAAGAAAATACTCACTGAAAATCTCTCCCACAAATGCTGACCTCCAAATGAAAATGCAATAGGACAGAACGAAACAGTATTTTGAATTCTTCCAAGTTCAGGCTGCAGATAAAATTCCTGCTCGGCTCGCTCTAAGTCAGATGACAAGTCAAATAGCCTGCAAATACAGTTAGAATTGTCATATTAATTATACCCTAATACTCTAAGGGGTGGCTTAGTTGTCAAAATTTAAGATAAAGTTACATTTAAATGTAAAGTAAAAAAGGCGTATTTTAAATATTCAGAGCTTTTTAGTCATATGTAAAGTAAATGAAAAGGTACTCTTGTCTTTGTTTGTCTGGTCATAAAGTAAACATTATTTTGTCTAAAATGCACTAGTGACCTTTGAAATATGAGGGCTATGAAGCCCGACGAAGGGAATTGTGAAGTTTGATGGAGGTGCTACAACATATGACAGAGGGGTCTGCAAAAGTCGGCAGGGGTGCAAATGCCAGACGTGTCTCATATCAAAGCCCTCTGTTGAAGATGGGGAAGCATGGCCTCGGGCATTGTCATGAATGGAAAACACACATTCGTGTATTTGAAACTCAATTGAATAGACCAAATTTTGACATCATGCAAAAACTCAGTAGAGGTATTAGGAATACCGCAAATAAATACAATCCTTGTTCTTTATTTTAAGCCAAACAGTGGAAAAATTAAAATACATATAAAATGGCTGCCATACACACTTTAATAGTTATCAGTGGCATTTCATCAACAGACCATGAGTCTTGGTGTGCCTATCAGCAATGAGGAACCTCTGGTTCTAACCTTTTATATGATGATATTTTGATCTTTGCATGTGCTTCTATTTATAATATGAAGAAAATCCTCTCTATGCTACAGGACTATTGCTCTTGAACAGGCCAACGCAATAATCAAAGCAAATCAAATATCATGTTCAAAAAGCTCACTCCTCAATGGAAAAAAACTAGGTTGTCCAAGTTGGCGAGCCTTAGCAAGGTAGAAGACCTACAGTACCTTGGAGTTAAATTGGCAAAGAGATGGCTTGTTAAGGCTGATTTTGCTCCTCTTATCCAAAGGCTCAAGCTACTACTATTACTTGGGGGAATCGACATCTTTCCATGACTAGACGTGTAACATTGATTAATTCTTCTTTATTACCTTTGACCATGTGTGCAATGACACATTCCCTAGTTACAAAGGGGGTTATGCAGGACGTGGAAAAGATCACCCGTAGCTTCCTGTGGGACAAGAATTTTGAGAGGCGGGGGCTTCATTATGCCTCATGGGACCAAGTTTGTAGGCCTAAAGACATGGGAAGTTTGGGATTTCATGCTACTTCCAGGTGGATTAGGCCCCTTTGGGCAAGACTGGCATGGGATTTTATCAACAAATCATATGGTTTACTCCAACAATGTATCTGAAGCAAGTATGGGGACAGTCCCTACGAACAAGACTACAAACGTGGGGACTCTACAGGTTGGAGGATCATCTGTGGAGGTTGCTAATAGCTTGTAGAATTTTATTCGATGGAAAATACAGAATGGTAGAAATATTGATGCCCAGAGGCATGTTTGGATAATGGAGAGGCCCTTAGTGAATGGCCCAGCTTCTGTAATGTGGACATATTAGAAACTCTGAAAGTGGTTGATCTTATTAATGTTGAGGGAGACTGGAATATACAAGCACTTGAAACTTGTTTGGTCTGGCCCTTGTAGAACGAATCACTACAATCTCAATTGAAGGTGGAGAGCAGGATGATTCATTGGAACTTATTAAAAGCCCAATTGGCAATATGGTGGCTGCTATTGCTTACTGTGGGCTCCGAAAATTCGGCCCCAGCCTCCCCGCCGCGCTGATTATTTGCTTTTATCTTAGGCGAAGAGTTTTAACAAAATAAGTTTCGGGGTAAATTTTGGAAGGCAGATGGGTTTGTAGATAAGACACTACCCAGAGATTTCGCCCTCATTTTGTGAGGACTTTATGATCTGAGTTCTGGTTTCCTATAGACGCAAGCCCCTATAGTTAATTACCCCTCCCGATAACAAGAGAGAACTTTCGATTAAGGCTAGTCGTCAATCAGATACGTAGAGATACGTGTTATCTGGCATATAGTAGCAGCATGGGTTTGGATTTGGGAATTGGATTTGAATTTGAGCATTTGGAAAGGTTTGATATTTAAAATAGAAATTTCAACATCTTTCACTTAAAGCGGATGGTGGAGGAATGGATGATGGACCCGATCAAGATCCCATGGTTCCGTCATCCCGGGCCATCATGGTCCCTGGTCTACTTAGTCAGAGGTAGTCGACCCAACCTGACAGAAGGATCCTTGTCGGCAGCCATGGGTTGCTTCGTCCAAGGGGACCTTATAGACCTGGGGTGAATGTTTGTCTAAGGGGACAAATTTGAATCCACCTTAGCTAACAGAGGGCTTTGTGCCCTATCGATCATATCCTATTGATTCATATCTCAGGGATTTGATGCCAATAAGGAAGGTATCGGCTCTGGCCATAACCGGTATTTCGTGGTGCCATTTGGCGGCAAAACCACTCGGTTCAGAGGGCCCCAGGTTGTCATAACTGTTTATCCTGCGGTGTTATTTGGCGGCAAAACCACCGGTTAGAGGACACGTACCACGTCCTTACTGGCCGGAGACTGTTTGATAATGGATCCTAGTGATATTTTCGACTAGACATTTGGCTCTTTGTGAGCGTAAGTAAATTTTAATTTGTCCACCCCGGCAAACTGTTGCAGAGGGTGGATGAATTTTGCTTTGAGTGATTGATGGATTTATTTCAGATTTTAAATATATGGATTTTAGGATTTGCAGAATTTGAATTTTGAATGGATTTTTTGGGAGAGATTTGAAAAATGCCCGAAATTAACCCCTTCGGTTGAGATTTACATTCAACACAGCCATCATCGGGATGTTTGGGGTCATTCATTGACTAAACCCTGTCGACCCTATCAATTTGCCGATAGGGGATCGGGTGTTTCGTAGGCTTTGTACCTTTGTTTATGACTTCTCTTGATTATAGGCCTTGAAGGCCTAATATGAATGTATTTGAACAAATACATCGGTCGCTACAACCGTGTATTTTGTTTGAAGATTTGAACCCTGTCGACTCCTATTAATTCAAATAGAAGGATCGGGTTTCGTAGGCTTCGTGCCTTTGTTAGTGAATTCATACTGTTATAGGCCTTGAAGGCCTAATATGAATGTATTAAAACAAATACATCGGTTGCTACAACCATATATTTGTTTGAAAGTTCGAACCCTGTCGACTGCTATAGATCCGTATAGAAGAATAGGGTTCGAACTTGAATTCACTTGTCAACCCGTGTAGCATCCATAGACGTCACGTGTGTACCAATACACGCTCGCCGAGGCCTATGCGGGTCGGGATTATATTTTCCACTTTAGTGTACCTATGTGTATACAATTTATAGTGTACGTGCAGGGGTATTTTAAAAGTATTTGTAGTTGTTCAAATAACTACTATTTGGATACACACAACTTTTCATTTGAGAGCTTATACACGTCTTCTGTCCGCTAGTATGAATGTTGCGGATCCAGTAGCGATATGGACTTGATGTTAAGAGACATCTTCTCATCTTGATGTTGACTCCCCCCTTTCTCATTCACCGGGGATGAGACTTTCTGGACTTTGGAGTCAATGATTGCTGATTTGGAAAGAACTGCTTTTAAGGTTCTTCGGTGTAGTGGACTTGCTATTTCCGGTATTTGTGGGCACCAGAAATATTTTCTTCTCAAGTATAGAACTAAGAAGATACTTTGGAACATCAGGAAGTTTGATTCTAATTTGTTCAAACATTTTCTTCTGCCAGGGGGTGTTCTTTTTCGTACATCGAGCTGTCTTTGTACCCGACGTGCTAATGGATCTTGATCACCATTATCGTAGGTGATATCCGTACTTGTGTCCATAATAATTCATTGTACTTACAATACATTGTTGTTATCCACAAGTATTCATGTTCATTTGCAGGAAACCGTCGTATCCACTACGACCTCCTGAAAGTGTTTGTAGAAGAGTCATTGTTCTTGCATGTTACCCACCTTTCACCAATCTCAAGTGAGTTTGCCTTGATATATTTGATTTTGCTTGCAAGGACGAATCTTTGATAGATATATATGGGTAGGACTCGTACACCTTACAACTGTTCGTTGCTTCTTATAAGTATAGTGCATTGACTTTGTAGGAACTGTTGTATCTACTACCGAGATCCCCGAATAAATATTTAAAATTTCAAGATTCCAATTCTATTTCATTCTAAATTGTCCCTGTGAGACAGGGGGCATTTTAAATATTTATTCGGGTCGACATCGCGCTGCATGCCGAGATCCCCGAATAAATATTTAAAATTATCAATTCAAATACTACTTTATGCTAAAGAATACAAAGACTTCTTTTTTAAAGCCTATGCAGGTGATCTCTTAAAGATCGAGACAACACCTTCTCCAACAAAACCAAGACTCAAAGGTCAAGAAAGAGACTTTTGTGGCTACACACTCCTACAAATTGAGCCGGAAAAGCTTGAAGTCTTTCAACAGCCTGAAGCTTAAGGTTCGAATGGGTGTAAAAGGTCGGATCCAACAAGCCCAAATATGGCCGGATCGCTGGCAGCTCCGTCTACTCAACAAGCCATAAGAACGGCCGTAGTAGCGGAACCCCCACTTCGTCAACCCGTCAGTAGAGACTGAAGAAGAACGAAGGCAAATTTGACTCGACAAGTTCAAGTGATCGTAGTCTACAAAGTTCTCCAAAACGACTGGAGAATCAAAGTTCCAGTGAAAGATGGGTCTCGAGCAACTACTGAATGTTCGTAGGCTCCAAAATCTAAAATCGCGAAGGATGACTCCAAATCTGTCAACTTCAGCAAAATCAGCATTGGGAAGCGCAATTCTCATAGCTCAAGTCTGAAGCCTGAATGGGTGTAAAAGGTCGGATCCAATACGCCCAAATATGGTCGGATCGCTGGCAGCTCCATCTACTTAACAAGCCATAAGAAAGGCCGCAGTAGAGGAACCCCCATCTCAGCAACCAGAGGACGAAGAGCTGTCAAATCCCAGCTCTCCCGATCTGATGAACTCAAGTAACTCAGATTAAAGTCTTCTCAAGTGGTTAAGGATCAAGATACTACCTACATTCGGTACTATCAACTGAATCTAAAACCTGCAAATCCTTCAAACAAATCCGTAAAGCACAAAGCAAGGATCGAAGGAATTTTTCTTCAACAAGTCCATCAAAGAACAAAGCAAAGGACCGAAGAAAAATATCTCAAAATTCGTAAAAAGCCCAAGGCTGAACTAAGAGGATCCGTCATCAACAAGTCCGCTATGCACAAAGCTCTGGACCGATGACTTTTCGCCATCGACCTAATACAAGCCTAAGGGTTTGGGTCATTGGCATATACTCCTTCATCAAG
Source organism: Dendrobium huoshanense (assembly GCA_016618105.1). NCBI lineage: Eukaryota > Viridiplantae > Streptophyta > Magnoliopsida > Asparagales > Orchidaceae > Dendrobium > Dendrobium huoshanense. Next base: position 26,586,583 of record CM028348.1, read on the forward strand.
CCCGTCAAAGCTAGAAGCATAGGGCAGAAGGAAAATAAAAATTCTGACAAGTCAGCAAAGACAAATCAGACAATCCTTCATCAAGTCCGCAGCACAAAGCACAGGACAGAAGAATCAAAATCTCAGGACTCTAGCAGAAAGCTGCAAAATGAGCACCCTAGATGATATCTACAAATGTCCCTAAAGACTGGGGGCATTTTAAATATTTATTCGGGTCGACATCGCGCTGCATGCCGAGATCCCCAAATAAATATTTAAAATTTCATCAAGATACAACCAGATGATGGAAGAATCTAAAGCATATGATATCCACCAGCGTCAATCTACAAAAAACAAGATATCAACTATCTATGGATACATTCAAGATAGCAGTGGAGAAAGAGAGTAGTGTGACATCCAAACAACTTTTGCTATCCACTAAATGAAAATTTTAGTGTGACATCCAAACAAGATTTTGGAGATCCACTAAAAGAAAGTTAGTGTGACATCCAAACAATTTTTGGAGATCCACTAAATGAAAATCCTTGTGTGACATCTAGAATAGATATCTAGAGATCCACAGGGTCAATCAGCATGCAACAAACGTGGCCCGCTCCAGACGCCTACCACATTTGTTGGGGGGCATTTGTTAACCTGCCGCCGTATAAAACAAAACAAAGAAAACAAAAAAAAATTTCGTACCTGCCCGCACGTCGTCGCCGCATTTCGCACGTCGATGTCCCTTCTCCCACACGACCTTGTGTCGTTAAAATGAAAAGAAAAGAGGCCGAAAGCCTCGTTCGACTGGATCTCTGCGAAGGCTGCTCTCATTCTTCCCGCTCTTACCTCTCTCGCCTTCTCCCCTCTCTGTCGGATCGGAAGTTACGACATTTTGATCGGAGCTAACGACGGGAGCTCGCCGCGAAGTTAACTTTCTCCCTTCGGCGCTTCTTCCTCGGCACCTCCGCGGCTGTTCGACGACACCTCCTGTGCGATCGGAAGTTACGACACTTTGATCGGAGCTAACGACGGGAGCTCGCCGCGAAGTTAACTTTCTCCCTTCGGCGCTTCTTCCTCGGCACCTCCGTGGCTGTTCGACGACACCTCCTGTAGGATCGAAAGTTAAGGCATCTTGATCGGAAGCAAGGAGAGCTTGTTCGCTGTGAAGTCACTCTCTCCCTTCCGTGCGGCTTCCCCGTCCTCGTCCGTGGCTGTTCGACTTGGCTCATCCGACTTTCCCTACCTGTCGGCTCGGAAGTCGCTACATTTTGATCGGAGAAACAACGGGAGCTCACTGGAAGTGAAGGTAACTTGCTCCCTTCCATGCTCTTCTCGGCCTAATCCCGTAAATCCAAGAAAAAAAAAATATTTTTATTATAATAAATATATTTATTTATAATTATTTTTAATTAATTTTAGTTAATTAATTAATTATTTTAATTAATTATCATAATTAATTATATTTAATTTTAATTAAAATTATTATAATTAAGCTAATTAATTATAATAATGTTAATTAAAGTTAATTTAATTAATTTTAATTTAATTAATTAATAATTAATTATCATTAATTAATTATACTTTATTAAATTTAATTAAAAGTTAATTAATTATATTTAATCACAAATTAATTATAATTAATTATTTTAGTTAATTTTAATAAAATTTGATTAATTATCTTAATTAATTGTAATTATTTATAAGAAATTAATTAAAATAATTTATCAATTAATTTTAATTAATTAATATTTATTATAATTAAATATATATATATATAATAATAAAAAAAAGAAGTATGCCTTCTCCCGCCTCGGTCTACGAGCCCACACTGCCAGCCCGCCGGGTCTTCAAGGTATAATTTCTAACTTAAACCCCGTCCTCGACGTTTGCAGCGGACCGGGGAACCACCTATACGCGCTCTTGTAGCACGGTAGGAGGGAGCCCGGTGTGAAGCATACGACGAGGCGGGTAAGCCCTATACACGCTCTTGTAGCGTGGTGGGGACGGTTCTCGACCTCGACCTCGACATCGACACCACCGACGACTGCTACGCAAAGGTATGATGTTCCAAATCCCATTCTCGACGTTTGCAGCGGACCGGGGAACCACCTATACGCGCTCTTGTAGCACGGTAGGAGGGAGCCCGGTGCGAAGCATACGGCGAGGTGGGAGAGCCCTATACACGCTCTTGTAGCGTGGTGGGGAGTCACTGCTGTTCTGGTACGTCACTGCTGTTCTGGTACGGATACTGCTGAAGGCCCCATACACGCTCTTGTAGCGTGGTGGGATGAAATTTTGTACGGCCGCGGTGTCTACGGACACCTACCATACACGCTCTAGTAGCGTGGTGGGAAGGCCCAGCTCCCCAATTTTCCCCCAAACGGGGGATATGCCGGGGTGCTGCCGAAATTTTCACTGAAATGCACAAAGAACTTGAACAACATAAAGACCTTCTTGTGCAACAATGTAGAAGACATGTACTTGAACGGAAATGCACATAAATTGAACTAAATGAGCAGAGGACTTGTACGAAGAACAGAGGACTAGTGGACCTAAAATTGAACAAGTTCTAAATGATTTCTAAGGGTCAAAATCAAATGAAACAAGATCAAACTCAAATCAATATGAACATGCATTTGAACTTGCAAGGACTTCAGAAGATCCTGGACAAAGACTTGAACTTGTACTCTGAATTCAAAACTAGAACAAGATGTGGACAACAAGAACATGCATTTGAACTTGAACTGTACAATGCCAAGTGAAATTCAGATTTGCAAGCATTTGATTAAAATCCGGATGAATTCAGTAGGATGATAGGAGACCTGAATGAATGTGGGAGACTCATACTGAGTTGGAATTCAAGTCTAAATGAAACTTAACTCGAACTCAGGCTATACGACATCAAGCGGGGACTTGTAAACTTGATGAATTCAAGTCTGAATGAAATTGAATTTGGATCCAAACACATGCAAAGATCGAAATTTGGATCACACACGGGAAACTCAAACTACAAGACCTCGATGCGTGAAATCCTACGACAAAACCCACCTGAGATTGATGATAGGTGGGCATGATGTGGGAACAGTGGGTCTTCTACGAACATCTCTAGGAGGTCGTAGCAAATACAACGGATCCCTACAAACAAACACGAGCCACTTGTGGATAACAACAGTGTGTATATCGCAAATACAACGAACCACTGTGGACACAAGTACATCTCCTACGATGATCCCTACGAGGTCAAACAAATACAATCAAACCACCCGAGATTGACGAAAGGGTGGATATGATGCAGAAGCAATGGGTCTTCTACAAACATTTTCAAGAGGTCGTAGAAGACGAAGCAGTCCCCTGCAAATGGATACTTGTGGATAACAACAGTGTATTGAAAGCACAATGAATCACTGTGGACACAAGTACGAATATCACCTACGACAGTGGTGATCAAGAGCTTCAAGTATGTCGAGTACAAAGGCAGCCCGATGTACGAAAAGGACACCCCCTGGCAGAAGAGATGACATGTTTGAATAAATTAGAATCAAACTTCCTGGTGTTCCAAATTCTCTTCTTAGTTCTATACTCAAGAAGAAAACAGCTCTGGTACCCACAAATACCGGAAATTACAAGTCTGCCACATTGAAGATCCTAAAAAGGGAGTTCTTCCCAAATTAGCATTCTTTGACTCCAGAATCTAGAAAATCCTTCCCCGGTGAATGAGAAAGGGGGATTCAACATCAAAACTCATCGCCACCGGATCTACAACATTCGTACAAGCAGACAGAAGGCGTCTATAATTATTTCAAAGTACCCATGCACGTGCACCTTAGTTTGTATACACATAGGCACACAAGGGGTAAATACAATCTCAACCCGCATGGGCCCCGACGAGCGTGTTATTGGTACACACGTGACGCTTAGGGATGCTGCGTGGGTTGACAAGTGAATTCAAGTTCGAATCCGATCCTTCTATACGGATCAATAGAAGTCGATAAGATTCGAACTACCGAACAAAATACACGGTTGTATCGAACGGTGTATTTGTTTAAATACATTCTTTTTAGGCTTTCAAAGCCTAAAATCAAGAGAATTCACTAAACAAAAGGCACAAAGCCTACGAGAAACCCGATCCCCTATCGATAAGTTGATAGGGTCGACAAGGTTCAATCAAATGGAAATGACCCCTAAGCACCCCGATGATGGCCGCGTTGATTGAAGATCTCAACCGGAGGGGTTCCCAAATATTCCAAAGCTCCACCCAAATATTCACAAAAATCCAAAAATCCAAAAATCCCTAAAATCCAAAGCTCCACAAAAAGCCCAAATTCTATATATTTAAAATTTGAAATCCAACCATCAAAGGCTTAAAGCAAAATCCATCCACCCTCCGCAACAGTCTGTCGAGGTGGATAAATTCAAATAAACTCTAGCTCACAAAGAGCCAAATGCCTAGTCGAAAATATCACTAGGATCCATTCTCAAACAATCTCTTGCCAGTAAGGACGTGGTACGTGTCCTCTAACCGGCGGTCTGCCGCTAAATGGCCACCGCAGGATAAACGGTTACGACGACCCGGGGTCCTCTGAACCGCGTGGTTTCGCCGCCAAATGGCACCACGATATACCGGTTATGGCCAGAGCCAATACGCTCCTTATTGACATCAAATCCTTGAGATATGAATCAATAGGATATGATCGATAGGGCACAAAGCCCTCTGTTAGCTAAGGTGGATTCAAATTTGTCCCCTTAGACAAACATTCAACCCCGGTCTACAAGGTCCCCTTGGACGAAGCAACCCATGGCTGCCGACAAGGATCCTTCTGTCAGGTTGGGTCGACTACCTCCTCTGACTAAGTAGACCAGGGACCACGATGGCCCGGGACGACGGAACCATGGGATCTTGATCGGGTCTATCATCCATTCCCCCACCATCCGCTTTAAGTTCCAGATGGTGAAAATTTCAGTTTTAAATATCAAATTTCTCAAATCTCCCAACCCAAATTCCAAAAATATGAACATTCAAATTCTTCAAATTCTCAAATCCAAATCCAAATCCTATGCTGCTACTATATGCCAGATACACGTATGTTCTACGTATCTGATTGACGACTAGCCTTAATCGAAAGTTCTCTCTCATGATCGGGAGGAGTAATTAACTATAGGGGCTTGCGCCTATAGGAAACCAGAACTCAGATCATAAAGTCCTCACAAAATGAGGGCGAAATCTCTGGGTAGTGTCTTATCTACAAACCCATCTGCCTTCCAAAATTTACCTCGGAACTTAGTTCGTTAAAACTCCCTCGCCGAATAAGAAGAGCGAGCGGAGGCCGGGGCCGAATTTTCGGAGCCCACAGTAGACGATTACACTTGCTTGTAGGGGCAGATCTTTGATTGCTAGTCTCCAGTATTGCCATCTCAATCAACAGGCGTTTGTAGGGATTGTCGTAGGTGTCTGTCACATCGTGCTCGTACATATTTGTGATATGTTGCAAACATTTCACATTGCCCACAAACATGTGTCGAATATACATCGGACCTCCTACAAGGGATCATAGGTATTTGCACTTAATGTGCCAATCAATCACGTTCTACTTGCACGGGCTCTATGTATTTATCCTTGGTCGAATGATTGCTGGCACTAACGGGCATTTAAATTCGTTGTGCGCTACACTGAATACATCTGTAAAAGGTGTTGTAGCTTGATTGGCGTCGAATGTGAGAGGGCAATGATGCTCAAACCAGGCTCAAGTTCAAGTCCTTTCAAGACCAATTTAAATCAGGTTCATGAGCTTAATGTGCAAGCTCAGTTATATGTCCCCTGTAATCCGAGTCTTGTTCAATTTTAGTGCTCTCCACACTTAATTCCTTTGAATTTGAGTCCGAATGAATGTTCAAATGATTGTTCAAAGTCTTTTGAGATCTTTTGATTTCAATTGAATACTCAATTTGGCTTGAATTTTGGTTCCAACCTGATTTTATTTCATTTGAATTTGGTCTTTAGAAATCATTTGAATTTTAGTTCTGATTTAGGTTCTCAAGTCCACTGTTCTTCTTCGAGTACAAGTTCTTTGTCCTTTTGAGTTCAAATAGGTCCGAGTATAATAATATTTCACCCAAAATTTTGGCAACCTTCCGACGTCTCCCCCGTTTAGGGGAAAACTACAGAAAACTGAGCCTCCCGCCACGCTAGAGAAAAGGGTGTACGGTAGGTGCCCTCGTACGAGAACATCGCAACCGTGTAAATTCTTTGTCCCCACCACGCTAGAGAAAGGCGTGTATGGGTCTTCGGTACCTGTTGCAAAAGAGAAGCAGTGGTTTCCCCGCGAGCGAGTACTTATGAATATCCTGGTCTCGTCATAGGTGCCGTATCGGGTTCCCATCCCACCACGCTAGAGAAAAGCGTATATAGGCGGTTAGCCGGTGCGCCATGAACGCCGAAAACAGGATTTGGAACCGAGGGTCGCCAGCCTACCTCGTTGTAGGTGTCGCGCTGGTTTCCCTTCCCACCACGCTAGAGAAAAGCGTGTATAGGCGGTTAGCCAGCTCGACACGCATGTAGAGGTAAGAGAGAGAGCAAGGGTCCGAAAAGATTTTTGCAATATATATATATATATATATATAATAAAAAACAATAATAATGACATTAATATTAATATTAATATCATAATTATATTACTACTAAATTATTATAATATAACTATTATATATCATTAATAATATCATTAATGCATTAATGATATTAATAATAATAAATATTATTATAAGTAGTAATGTAATATTGATATTAATATTAACATTAATAAGAATACAAATATACATAAAGAGAAAATGAGAGAGGGATTACCCTCTCTAAATTCGGGTATAGGCAAAGAGAGGGCTCGATTTTGTTAGAAACAGAGGGGATCGGGCTCGATCTCTGGGAGGAATCGGAAGATAGAGGAGATCGGGCAAGGTAGGGAGCTTGGACGGAGCTCGGTCGGCAGAGGAAGGAGGTTGGGCGACCGGACTTGAGCAGGTGAGATCGGCAATGGGAGCTGAGGTTCGGTCGGGGAAGCAAATACCCTCTCTCTCTCTCTCTCTCTCTCTCTCTCTCTCTCTCTCGGGACAGAGAAAGCGAGAGCCAGCAATGGGAGGTCTCGATGGGCTCGGCTATGGGTGGAGGAATCGGAGGAGAGGAGATCGGGATTGGGGTCTCGGCTTCGGTTATAGAGGCTGGTGTAGAGAAAGGCTGGGATGTTCGAATGGCTGCAAAGGAAAGAAGTCGAGGAGGAAGCCCGGTCGCTGGAGAGGAGAGCGCAAACGAGAGCCTTTCGTGCTCATTTTAACGACGCGAGAAGCTCGTCGTGGCAGATGCGACGTCGATATGGTCTCGACGTGCGAGATCGTGCGGGATAGGGCGGGTAAGGGATTGATTTTTTTTTTCCATTTTCTACAGAGAAGGGTCAACACTTACAACAGCCACTTCCACCATATTGAGGATCCGGTTACCAACATCTATAGGCTCAGGTTACACCCCAGAGAGAGATTGTTTTGGTGGTGGATGTAAAAGGGCTTAATCCCAACTAATCAATGGCTTCACATTAGAGGACTTCAGGACCGAGGATATTTTATGCCCGGTTGGATGCCATGAAGTGGAAGATACCAACCACGTTACGGTTAAATGTGGCCAGCTCTTGGCTACCTTAGGTATTCTCGGACAATGGGGTTTTTCAACAAGACACCTAAATTTGATTGCTTTCCAAGACCTACAAAAAGGGATTGCCAGAACTTCTGAAGACTCCAGATGGTGGGCTTGAATCTATAGTTATGCTATGTACCAACGTTGGAGAAATAGAAATGAGAGACGGCGTGGTCGGCCTTACAACACCCCTACAGTCATGGCAGCTTGTATTTTAGAAGCTCTTAATCAGGATAGACCCCCCCCCCCCCCCCCCTGGATTGGCTGAAAATTAATGTTCACAAGGCTTTACTTAGATCGAATGCTGATGGGGTTCGAGTGATTATCTGAAACAACCAAGGGGATTTGATTGTTGTGGCTGGGTGGAGAGTCACGTTTTGGGACAACACTCAAGTTGAGCTCATGGAGATGAAGCACATTGACAGAATCCTTTTAGCTTGGATGTTTGAATTGAAAGGGGTCATCATTGAGGGTGATAATGCTAGCATAATTACATATATGAAGGATTTCAAACATAAAAGTTCTTGGAGCATTCAGCCACAAGATTGAGAGTACTTCAATTGGATGAAATTATTCCACAAAGTTTTGTTTGTGCATATTCCAAGAAGATTTAATTGTGTTGCTCGTTTTTGCGCCCAAAGGGTTACAGATAGTTGTTTTACTTGGGGTTTGGGGAATAGTTGCACTCATTGTATTCCTCAGGAGATGTTTCTTATCCTTGAGGATGATAGGAGTTTACTTGTACATACTTAGTGGTTGTTTTGGCCCTCTTTCCTTTTATACATGTAATTGTTTTTCCCTTTGATAGTTGAATGCAATATATGCAAAATTTCACACCAAAAAAAAAGTCCCTAGATAGAATCCTATTTATTAACAATATGATTGCTAGGACCACTTCTATTTAAAGGCATTATTTTGAAATAATAAAGCTCGGGCAATAATAAGATGATGTCTATATTTTTATTTTGGAACTCCATTTTTTAAAAATGTATGAACACAAAAGAATTCATAGATAATCCCTTCTTTTATGGAGGAGGAAATTTGATCGTTGGTTGAAATATTATTTCACATTCTCAGATCTAGTAAGAACTCCAAATCGAGTGTTTATTATTTTGTGAAGATGAAAAAAGGTTATGTCTAATTCAAAATTTTCTTTAACAACAAATAATCAAGTAGTTCTAATGTAATCATCAATAAAGGACACTAGCCAAATAACATAAGAGATGTTAAGAGTCCGATAAGGCCCCATATATTAGTGTATTAGGAAAAAAAAAGAAAAGAGAATGTAGTATTACTTGATAAATAAGACGCATGATAATGTTTAACAAATTCATAAATAGGATGGGAACATAATAAAAAAAAGTAGGAGGATAATAAAAAAAAGTATGAGGATGTCCAAGGTAGACGTGTTGAATTCAAATCTCAGTTGATTAAGGGGTGTGAAAGATATTGATGAGCAAGACATTATTAGATGAATTTTTCGGGCTTTTCGTCGTTCTCATTCTTCTATGACAAATTACCCTACTACTTCCCATACATATCTACAAATTCCCAACTTACATCATCCAAATTCATCCAATATATCAACTTCCCAACTTACATCATCCAAATTCACTCGATCCTGCAACTCACCCTTTCATTTCCTCCAATATTTGCCACACACAGCCATCTATTAGGTCTCTATTTATGTCCTCACCAATTCCAATACCCAACGCTAACTCCCATTGTTCACACTTTTTTCATCATCTATCCATTCATCTCACAAACCCTCGATAGACCCAGCATCCTTCCTTTCTCAATGCCACTACCCAATCCAGCTTCCTTCCTGATTTTGTGAGGTTATGAAAACTATTTATACACATGATTTCAAATTTCAAAGATGTGAGAATTTAATATAGGGAAACTTAGATGCCTCAGATTGACATTTCTGGACAGTTTGGATCACCACTATAGATCCTTGAATTGCCACCAGTCTTTACAGAGGTTGCATAAAATATAGTTATTTTATAAGAGAGGAAGGTATGATTATGAACATCCAAAAAAAGATATTTGAGTAAACTCACTTTCTAGGAAACTTGAGAATATAGAGTTTTGTAAAAGATTATCAGGGTTAGTTGTTAAATTATTCTAATAAATAGTTTGAGTGGTGTTAGGAGTAAAAAAAAATAGCTAATATGTTTTTAGGAGGCTTTGTAATTCTATAAATACTCTCTATTGAGAGCATTAGAGAAAGCAATGAATGAAATAATGTAAGCATCAGTTAAGTCATTTAGCCCCCAATAATGGGGTCATATCAATGGTGTTCTCATCAAGCATCATCACTATCATGTGCCTCGTCACCATCTCACAAGTAATCATGTCAAAACACTTCCAGATCTTTCGCCATTATCCAAGTCCTACTTCCCAAAGCACATATCCATTCCATCCACATCATCTCCATGCCCCAACAACACCCAGTACACAAAAAAAGAAAAATCTCAATTCTTGCCCAACAATGGAAGCATGCTTTTTGTCGTTCTCATTCTTCTATGAAAAATTACCCTACTATCTTCCCATACATATCTACAACTCCCAACTTACATCATCCAAATTCAACCAATATATCTGCAACTTCCCAAGTTACATCAACCAAATTTGAGGAAAAGGTCAATTTGAAGAGGTGGATGATGATAGAGTTTTGTAATGGATTATATGGTCTAGTAGTCAAATAAGTATAATAGGTAGATTGAGTGGTATTACGAGTTAATATGCCTTTAGGAGTCTTCATAATTCTATAAATACACTTTATTGAGTGTACTAAGGAAAGCAATGAATGCTATGAGATAAGCCACCCTCTCTTTGTTTTCTACTCATCTTGTTCTTCCCCACAATTTCTAAAGTTGAAACCCTAGAATCAATCATTTATTGCGATCCCAGTAGAGTTGCATCATACGACTAATAGAAGCAATACAGATGTAAATGGCATGACAGGACTAAAAACCTCACCTAACTTTGCCACCTGCATTAAATAAGCAAGTCCCACTGAATCAAGAACTTGAAAACAAGTCGGGGTTATTAATCCAAGACTTGACTAAAATATTACAAATGATGTTCCAATTACTGTAAATGCACATCAAACCCTACCAAAAGCTTCAAACCTGTCATCAATTGAAGTAATAGACTGACTGACAGGTTGCAAGGACAAAAATTTCATTAAAGAACATATAGATGCATTCAAAATCATCTAAAATATGGGCAATATGGTCAAAATATAAATACAGATGGTAACACGCATCATTAAAGCACAATAAACTATCTCAAAAGACAAATTAAAAAAAAAAAAGTTTAAACTTAACAACATTATAAAGGGAAAATGTTTGCAAGAGACAAAATGAGACTTAAATAATTAGAATATTGACTAATTTTAAGGGATTCAATTCGCATCTTCACGATAAACTCAACTAAATAAATAGGGTCAACAAGCCCAAAAATACCTCAAAACTGAATCTGAGGATAAAACACCTAAATGGTTACTGCAGTAAGGGTGCCAAGTCGCTTGAAGTATTCTTAAGCCATTGTTATTGCTAGAAAAGAGTCTCGAACCAACTAATACTGTCCTGCAATTTATACCATTTGTCAGCTCCATTAAAAACTCAGAAGACAGATAAAGCAGAAAAGAAACCACATTAGCCTAATAGCACCTAACATCACCAAACATAACTAAATTATAACTGGAAGTCTTCACTAGTGTTGAAAGATAGATACATAACATGCAGAACTGAAGAATCAACAAAAGAAATACGAAGTCCTTTTGATGTTTTAGTTCTGTTTACCCAGCAGCGTTACCTATCTCATTCGATGAAGCTTGATCTACGCATATGTGCTAAAAGTGTGGTTACATGGTTACATGCATGGTTTAAAATTGCGCAATATGAGGCCCGCCTTTGCGCAATTCTAGTAAAAAATGCCTCGATGCTTACGCCTCAAGTTTTTTTTTATGAGGCTTGCACCTCAACTTGGTTGAGGCCCGCCTTGAGGCCCGTTTCGCCTCACTGGCATGAGGCTTACGCCTCACGCTATATGTATTAAAACTTACATAAATCTTGAAGTAAATGCCCGACATTGGACTCTATAGGAGAGGAGGAAGGAGAGAGAGCAGTTCATCATAATGATGATTCAAACAAAAAACCCCTTAGTGATGACAGTGTTGATTACTTATGAGTTCTTATTTGATATTTCATTGCTATTTATTTTTGAAAATTTAAATTATATGTTAATGAAAAGAATACTGCGATTTGGGAAAGATAGAATTTTGAGTTGAACTATATTTCATGTTGTCTTATTATTGGGATATTTTGATTTCACTTAATATCTTATGTTTTTTTTTTTTTATGTTTTATATTATTCACTCATTATTATATACACAATTTATCATTTTATGTTTACGCAATCTTCTAATTTTGAGGCTTACGCCTCAAAACGCCTTGAGGCTTACGCCTCGCCTCAAGAATGAAAAACGCCTCAATACCCGAATACGCAATTTTAAACATTGGTTACATGAGCAAGAAAAGAATAATTCAAATGACATTGGGAACAAGGCAACTTATGACACTACATTTCTAACTATAATTTATAGCCTCCAACACAAAATAAAATAAAGCTAGTATAATTGAAACTTTATACAACATTTTAACCAAAGAAACCCATGTCATAATAGAACAAATCCTCCAATTCAAAAAGCATTGCGATTGCATTAAGATGAGGCCTTTAAAATCAACAATACTGGTAGATGCTCATAAATTGCATGCTCTTCTTCAATAGAAACTGCAATTTTAAAGAAAAATGAATAACAGAAAATTAAATGGTAGAATTAATCAACATGACTGATAGGCTTCCCGACATTTACATAAGAGAAGAACAAAAAATAGTTAGTTAAGAGAGGCAGATGGGTCCATTTGAACAGGATTGGAAGGAGAACCGCATGAAATGATTCATATAAACCATGAAAACATAAAAGAATCCATGTCAACATTATAAAGGCCTGGCAAGTCAACCGAGGGGCTTTCTTTGACAGATTAGAAATAGGTTCCTTAAAAGGCTAAATAATTCTGAATATTAGGACAGGAAAAAAGGTAAGCAACATTATGTAGCAAAATTAAATATTCCACTGGCAATTTGGTATTTGCCCCAGTTACTTGAAACAAGTTTTCAACATAACGAATAATTATTCTTCGGACAAATGATAAAGTTTCCCAACTATACCTGCAAGAAATTTTTCCATCAAAAGAATAAGTCCTTTCGTACAGATGCATGACACTTAGTCCTTCAGAACCAGTAAGAAGCAATGTTGAGCCATCCGTATTAAGAGAAATATCGTGGACTGTAGCTTGAATATCAATATCAGTCGAGAATATCTGGGGCATAACATATTGATATAAAATATAGTATTCTCTAAGAGATGAAATCAGAATGTTTACACAATCAAAATCCCTAAGATTTGCATAGCTCGCTTTAGAAAAACATCCATATATGAGTATGATACTATTGGTTAAAGCACAATAAAATGATGATCAAGGTTCAATATATGCTAATTGTACACTTCATGAAAACTAAAATGGTACATAGACTACACCTAATAATCCTCAGACTATGATTGCATCCAACCCATGAGGTAAATAACCATGTAGTGCATGCATGAAGCGTGCATTCAAAATCATCAAACCTTCAATACTACTAAGATTTTGTTTGGTACAGCTTTTTGATGCTTTGCTTTTATTATGTTTTATGAAATGAAATTATAATATTCTGACATAGAATTACAAGTTGCTTCATGAAACAATTCATAAGCTTATGAACAAATAGACAAGGCACACCTGCATTTAGGGGATTTTCTAAGCACATCCCCCATATAAACTTAAATTGTTTCTAGGAAAGGTAAGCAGGAGAAATTTTGCACCAACGGAACCCTAAGAGAAGGAATGTCTTAGAACACATAAGAGCGGATCATTTATATTAACAAGAGCTTCTGGCAATTTACTTCAGATCCAGTCAGACAGATCAAATCCATTTCAAATATTTCCTGATTACATGTGATTCTAGCATCAAAATCATATTTTGGGTACATAGGTAAGAAAAACCATATGATGAATGAAAATGATTCTTAATGCCTGTTCCTCTTTAGCAAAATTTGACAATAATTAATGCAAAGAAAAAACTTAGTATTACTTTGCATGTCAAATATTTTCAACTGTACGCACATAAAATTTAAATTATTTATACCATCAAAATTAAAAATTTAAAAGATGATAAGTCTGGATGATAATTAACTGCCTTCATGCCAACTAAATGGTCAATCCATTTCCTTCAAATTCATTTACGTTGCAGGATACTTAAATAGCTATCCTTGTTTACGTTCTTGAAGATAAGTGATGAGGACATCGTTCAGAGATTCTGACATGTGTACCGGCGACGGAATCGTAGATCGACGGCTACGATTCAGCGTCTTTACTTTTGATGCATTATGTTTTATTTAGTCTTGTTGTATGCATTATGTTTTATTTAGTTTTGTTGTTTCCCGATTTTACCCCTATGGGGGAGTGTCTTGTCATTGTAGCCCGAAGGGCAAGTTTGTACTTTTCCTTTTCATGTTAGAGACCTATATATAGTGGTCCTATATGTTGTAGTAGGATGATGAATGATTAAATAAATTTTTGTTGTGTCTTCTTCTTCCTCTTGTGAGCGTACTAGAGAGAAGAGAGAGCCCAACATGTGGGCAAACGTAATACCCACCGGTCACCGGAAGAGTCTGTGGCTCGTGGTCTTCTTCTTCGTTTCTATTCTATCTCTGATTATCACCCACCGTCTTCTCGTCATCCTTCCCCTCTCATCCCGCCACCAAATTCCCCTTGATCTCCACCTAATTCCCCTCCCACAACCCCCACCCGCTGGCCTAGGCCCCTAGCTCTTGGCCACCCCAAACACCAAGCCAACTTCTTCCCTCTTGACCGCCGGCCTTATACACATCTCAAGTCATTATGATGATTTTAAATCGTCATAATGACTCCCTAAATTGGCTCTTTCAATAAAGGAAGGAGTTAGAAAATTTTGAAATTCAAATTTGAAATTCAAAAACTTTCCATATTTACAAAATTTTAAATAAGGAAAGTTTTCGAATTTGAATCCAATCTAAATTTAATTTAAAGAGGCCTAACTTGTTTGGAAAGTACTCAACTCCCCCACAATCCTCTCCCCTCTCCCTATTAATGTCGCCGGCCCCATGCATGGGGATTTTCCCCTTTGCTTCCAGATGAGACCTCTCCCTCTTTAATTTTGAATTCAATTTTAAAATTATTTTCCTCCAATTCTACTTAAAATCTGAAATTAATTTTATATTTGGATTAAAACTTTCCTCCTCTCTTCAACCTAACCTAATTCCTCTCATTCAAGCCGCCTCTCTCTTTTACCCACCCTTGGCCGCCCCTCCTCTTGTGAAACCCTAGTTTTCTCATGAATATTGGAGTCAATATAAGAAGACAAGTTCCTCCTTCCTCATCGTCATTGGTGCATGGCCGATCCTAAGGTCGATCACGGCTTCGCTTACAATGCCCTAGGGGAAATCGACATTCTCCTCTCCCCTTTCTACGAGCCCGACTAGGAGTACGACAAATCAGTGGAAGACTACGTCAACCGCATCCTCTAATGCTTAGCGGAGATGATTGATCTTCAAAAACCTAAGACGCCTTGGCTTCTTATTGGGAGATCTACCCCTTCTCCACCCTCGGCTACCTCTCCATCAACAAAGATCTTCGATACCATCTTCCTAGTGATAGTCTCTTTCCTCGTATGCTTCGTCTTCATCCGCTAACGCCTAAGAGTGATTGAGTGAGAAGGAACTCTAAGTGACTATATCTTGATGTTACGTTGTGGATTCGTGTTTACTTGCTATTAACATTATTATTTTGTTTTCGTAGTTATTGTGATTGTCTTGTTACCCTACTTGTAACTTTTGTCATCACTTATTCTCTTAATGAAAATTCTATGAATTTGACTTGAGTGAAACATAAGTTCTTAACTAGCAAAGTTTATGTTCAATAATTCTTGTTAAAACCAAAGCAACTCTTGTCGCCTGTATGTTTCACATCAATAAGAATGCAGTAGCACATGTATAAATATCATGCAATAAAAACATATTGACAACCTGGGAAATAGCAAGCATGAGTGCCTCTAATAACCACAAATACAGAGAGCGAGTGAGTGAAAGAGAGACTTGTTGGAATGACATCTTATGAATTGAAGTGTGGAAATTTCTAAAATAGGCGTAGCACCCATGTCTGCTAAGTTTGAATTCTATCCTCGACTAGTCAAAGAATTCCCGTCACATATCCCATTTGACATATTCGCTTAACCAATTTAAAAATAAGAAGTAAAAACTGCTAAAATTAGGCGAATGAGAGGCAGTAATACAAGAATTTCACTTGCAGGATAAGCACGTTCTAGTTTTCAACTTGTTTCCTAGCAAATTATTAAGGTATGTACATACAAAATGTGTGTGTACTGTATGAGTTATAACTATTTTTGAATGAGGGATGTGAAGGGCCAAACAAAGCCCAAATTACAAAATGGTTATATGAATGTGTTGGGTGGCAGGCTGGAGATCAAATTGTGCAGTATGAAGGTCCTAATACTGAAACCACCAAAGAATTCTAAAACTAAAATGCTTTGCATGTTATGCCAAACTGCAATAAGCCCAGAGTTCATTCCTGTTCATGCAAACTAGAAATCATGGAATTCCTTTTCTTGAGATTGTAGCACTCTGTGAGCTGTGTTTTGAAGACTGTAGCAATCAACAACCTTTCTATTTCTTGGTACTACAGCAGCTTGCCTTCTGCAAATTTGTTTTTGTGGAGAACTGTAGCAATCAGCCCTTTTAACCTTCTTTGGCTTCCTTCAGGCTAGCGCCATGGCACCATGATAATCGGGCAACTTTCGTTCTACAACTATTTCCTAGTTTTCATTTCTTCTTTTGTATGTTGGAGCTTGTGAAATTTTTTGAATTTGACAAAATCTAGATGGAATTTGAAAGTTAGTATTTTGGTTTATTGGGGCTATAAATTATAAGATCCTCAAGGCATATAAAAATCAATTAATATTGAGTATCAAAAATAAAATTCTAATTTTTCTTATGAATGTCGAGCACTTCATAGATATTGAGAACTACATCAAGAAGCAAGTTTCCATTTACCTGCATAAGTCCTAAGTCCTGAGGAAATTTCAAGGTTAGTTGACAATTTGGAATACTTCTTTAGGTATTACCATCTATATCACCTTGAAAGATTTAAATATGATAAATTTAAACAAGTAGGTTGCACTCAATGTTTTTGACAAGACATTGCAAGTGAACTAAAACCTGCGGACAAAATAGTTCTAGTGTCACATTAAGATTTGTGGAAAAAATAGTCCTAGTGCCATTGCATCTTATGATAGGTTCACTGAGATTGTAATTGAACAATGTTAGCCTCGAGACAACCTTGTTATCATTATGTGTTTTATTAAATTTCTAGGGCAAGAGAATAAAAACAACTTAATACAATTTACCAAGAGCCCTAAGTGAGGCTTTAATCAAACCTTTGAGTATTAAGACATACTTTGAATGATTTATTAATAATACCGCACCCATAAATAAAATCCCTAAAGAGAAATCTTTTAACTTTCCCTGTCAAACCAGTAAACATACACCAGCACAAAAATCATGCATGGTCAAACCAAATCTTATTGAAGAAACTATAGTTCATAAATATCCTTTGATGATGAATTGAATAAAAAACTTATAGTTGCAACTGGATTTTTATAATATTGTGGAGTTCGAATATGCACATGTATAAGCATGTATTCGTGAATTTAAATTTGAACAAGAATCAAATCCCTAAATTGAAATTGACTATCAATTTGAACCTACAATTATGTTAGAATATGAAAATTTGAAACAAAACATATGCCTAAAAAGGAGCAAGAAGTTAAGCATAAAATTGAACTTGAATATGAAATCAATCCAATCTTAGACTAAACTTTAATTACAAACTATATTGGAAATTAAAATTGGACTCATATTCATATTTCTACCTAAATAAAATATAAGTCTTATCTTGATTGTGAATCTAAATTCCCAATAAAAAATGAATTTATTCTTGATTGTGAACCTAAACTTCGAATAGAAACTCCTGTATTTTAACATAAGCTTCTGATAGAAATGAATTCAATATTAATTAAGATTATAAACCAATCAAGTATTTTGCTATCAATGAGCAAACCAAGAAAACTGATCAAGTAAATCCTAAATGTGGAAGAGAATAGATCATGCCTACTAAAGCTGATAAATCAATTGAACAAGTTAATTTAACTTCTATTGAAGATTACAGTAAACTCATCTCCATAAGGAAAATTGAATTTCATGTTGGTTTCTATTCTTAATTTATTGACGTACAAATTCATTAAAAAAAACTTATGAAAAAAGTGAATTGTGTAATAATTTTAACAAATTTGTTAATGGGAAGCACCTGGAAGAAAATGAACACTAATATTCTATCTATCTAGTAATATTTTAAACTATTTGAGTAAAAGTTTTTTTTTAAAGCAGATTGTTCATTCATACATGCATTTCATATTTGTACCATGTAAGTTTTAATTTTTCTTTTATCACCTTATCATGAAATAGAAATAGGTTGTAAATCATTATTAGTATCCCTTATGAAACATGTTGGCATTCTAGTATTTTGATGACTTAATTCAAGTCATTTGCATAATTTATTAATTTTTATGAGGAAATTCACAGAAAATTAATTGTTAGTTATGGCAATTATAAGTCTATTATTTATGTGAATGTGAAACAAAAGAGCAACTGCGGTTCAACTTCCCAAAGTCTATTGTTAGTTAAGGTAACAGATATGGTCATACAGTATTTGCTTCATACTGTCTCCATCTTAAAAATTTTGGAAGCTGATGCATAGAAGGGAACTGCTATGAAAAGAAAATCATGGGTGAAGCTTAACCTTTCTATCTTATGCAACATATTTCTTTGAAACATATGTTGATGAACAATAATAGCAACTGCGGTTCAACTTTTGCCACCAAGAGGCTTCTAAACGAATAATTAGTTCATACTTCGTATAGACAAATCGCGCGAAGAAAAGACCGATTAACCTCACACAATGTGCATGTTTATGTTTACTAAGTCGTGCGATTAACCAAAAAAACCCAAGATGCTCATAATATTCTAGTAAATCCAATAAAAAAACAAGATTTTATCAACTAAAGAATTCTAAATAAAATGTTTCGGAAAAAAAAAATCAAAAGTATAAAAAAAGACCATGGAATAACTGGAAGCACTGGTAAAAGATTTTCATAAGAAGAGGAGACGCAAAGACCTCAGATGGGAAGGCCGCCTCTACCACCACGGCAGAGAAAGATGTGGAGCGGGAAACGGGATCTGGATCGCGGAAACGTATGGCGAGGCGGTGGACGCATTGGGGTCCTACATCCCAGAGGTAAAGGCGAGAGGAGCCGGCATCCCACGCCAAGAGATTTTGAAGGACGCTGGAAGAGAAAGAGGTGGTTCCTGTAGAGTCAGTGATGGCGGTGCTTCTACTGCTGTTGCTATTACCAAAGATAGGATGCTTTTCGAGCGCCACCCACTCGAGGGTTTTCTTTGACGAAGCCGGAGAGGATCGTCGAGGGCTTTCGCCATCGCCGCCAGTTCTGCCGTTCATGCGGCTGTCAATCCTTGAGCTCGAATCCGCACTTCTGCGGCTCATCTTGTGACGATGACGGCGGAATGGTGAACCACCGAGAAATGAGCGCGGAACAGGATTTTGTAGAAACCTCTGAAAAAAAAAGTAGGAAATACTTCCTCATCGTTTTCCAACTTTTTAATAGATTCACTCAACAAAGACATAAAGTCTCACTATGAAATCAGTTTATGAGTGTTGATTCATATAAATTAAGTGAAGGACTATTTCATTTGATATATTTCAAATACAAAATAAAATAAATTTAATGTATTTTAAATTTGATTTGTTGTTTGGTTAAATACGCTCCAAATGTAACAAAATAAAATATATTGATTTTTTTCATGAAATCCAAAAAAATTGAAATGCATCTTTGAACATAAGGCCGTTGTTTATAGAGGCGAGGGTAGGGCGCGGTAAGTGCCTATAAATGGTGAGCTTGATGGCTACTAAGGCAATGGTTGTTGAAAGGTTTGCATGAGGTCACTAGGGTGGAGGGCGATGTCACATGTTAGATGTGAGGGCTTTTGAGAAGTCACAAAGCGGAGGTGCAAAGTTATCCTATGGGTAGAGGGTGGTGACAGTCCTGAGGGCAGAAACAAGTTGAGAAATTACACTAATGGTAGAGGGCAGAGGATTGAGTGCAAAGATGGACTCGTAAAGTTATTGATTGATCAGAAAGTCATTCGTAAGGCGAAGGGCATATAATAATAGACGTAAAGTCATGAGAGCTCTCAACAAAATCACGAGGTCCTGCTTTAGGGTGAAGGGGCAAGTACTTGGGGGTCATAAATGTTATGCGAGCAACTATATTTTAAATTTGTTCGATTCAGAAAAATTTGGAATATACTAAAAATAAACTAGATAAATATTCTAAATTCCTCTTAAATTTATTTTGTAATGCCACTCCAATCAAACACCTAAAAATTAAAAATGGTATTCTTTTTACTCTACACTCAACATATATCATAACAAATAGCCTCTAAATGAATTTAAGTGAGGAGTTTTGGAAGCTTAAATAACTTGAATTAGGTGTTTTGTTTGTTAAAGAAGATAAGTTAATATAAGAGAGGCATGACAATCGATCACACTAAGACCAATTTCAAAGGCTTATTTTCAGTATAATTTATTTTATTTTGCTTAAGAAATATAGTGACTAGTTATGCGAGGTTTTGAGAGAATATAAATATTTATTTTGGAATAAAATAAACCGCCCAAATAAATGATTCAAGAATTTTAATTAAATCTCTTAAATTCGAGATTTTTTTTTTCTTTTTCAAATAGGGAGATATCTTGAAATTGAGCCATATCACTTTCATGGAATCATATTTCATATTATATGTGCTGCAGACCAAAACATGCATGGCTGTAGAGAGATAAGGAACTTAACATCTTAGCTATGAATGAAGATTCAACACACATATAGATAAAAGAGAGGAGTGTAAGAGTTAAAAGAGATACCAAGATTTTTAAGTAGAAAACACTGAAAAGGAAAAAAAATCATGGGGTCTTGCTTAGTTAAAATGATTCTAATAGCGTTTATTGTTGATTACAAATGAAGCCCTTCATTGGAGGTAAGGCCTTAGCTCGATGCAGCAAATATATATCATATAAAGCATGTTATATGGTGAAAGTTGTAAGAATTTAGTGATATAAGAGTTGCTCCCGTGAGAGTGTTTGCAAGTTTGTTTGATAGGTAGGAACGTAGTCGAGCGACGGTGATTAGAGGGACCGTAGTCAACTGACGACGGAGGACGAAGGGACCATAAACGGCGAGCATCAGCAGTCGGCGGGCGACAATGGTCGAAGGCACCATACTCTGTGGGCAACGATGGTCGGAGGGACCGTAATTGGCGGGCGACAGAGTTCGGAGGGTCCAAAGTCGGCAGACGATAATGGTTAGAGGGACCGTAGTCAGCGAGCTACGGTGGTCGGAGAAATCATAGTCGGCGGGCGACGGTGATCGGAGGGATCATAGTTGGCGGGCAATGGTGGTCGAAAAGACTATAAGCAATAGTCAGAGGGACAGTAGTCGGCGGACGACAATGGTCAGAAGGACCATATTCGGGGGTCGTAGGGACCGTGTCGACCGACAACGAAGGTTGAAGGGACTGCAGTTGGCTGGCAATAAAGGTTGGAGGGACCATAGTCGGTGAGCGGAGGTTCGAAGTCAATGCATGCTACTGGGCGGAGGTTCGACGACTATCATGCCATATCAGTCAATTTTCTTACGGCTCTTTTTCATATCATTTACAATTACACCACAAAATATTATTTAAAGAAAAGCTCGCCGACTAACCATCATGTATAGGGATAATATGTCGCTAGCCAATCTGAATCAGTAAATCATTTCCAGTCAACCTTCCTTATTTTTGCACACATTTCATATCATGTGAATCATAATAATAAACATCATATTCATATGTAATAATCATAACATGCATATCTATCAAGTATGCTCGTCGGTATGCATGTATTATACCAAAACGCATATTAAACCAGTTAAATTATATATTAATACATATAATGTATTTTATATCCAAATATAATACCCCAACTCCTAATTATTTCATACTTAATATTACTTTAGTTCTTTTAAATAAAATGATATATGTGTAAAACTAACCAGTAAAATTTCAATATAAAGTAATCAAAATATTCATGATGATGATATCTAACACATACTAAAACTTACAAGAAGAAAGTTCACTAAAATGAAAGAAATCATTTTTTTTTAAATTTTAGAAGAGAAAATATACAAAACTTAAAATCATAAAAAATTAAGATAAGGTTAAAGTTGTCTACCACAATTAGAATACTTTATAACCAAAACAACAAAAAATACTAGCATGAACCCTACTTTCTCTCTTCCGTTCCCTCCTCTCACCCGACCATACAAATAAATGGGGAGTGGAAGAGCTTAGGTGAGGGTTTTGAGGAAATGATTTTAATATTTTATTTAAAAAATAATTTTCTAACCCAACATCTCAACGCTCAAGACCAACATCACTCCGCTCGAGATTTTATTTTGTTCGGTTGACCGGATGCAAGAAACATCCGGTCGTAGGCAAAAAAAACGCGGTACCGAGATGTACCGAATTTTTTTGCCTACGACCGGATGTTCCTCTGCATCCAATCGGAGGACGTAATAATTGTTCCACTCCGCTCACCTAAATTCCAGAAAACACGGGAGCCTGACGCCGCAGCGCCTAGTAGGCTCTATGCCACAATGCTCCCTTAGACAATTTTTAGGAATTTAGTAAAATTAAACTTGAGGCTTTTATAGAGAGAGAGAGAGAGAGAGAGAGAGAGAGAGAGAGAGAGAGAGAGAGAGGCTTAAGCCGTTCGTAAATGTATGAGCGGTGTGAGATTAAGATTAAGGGGACTTAACTCATCTGAAACTAACCAATTTAAATTTTGAACTTTAAAATATAATCAATATTTAATTTACAAATTTAATATAAAATAATTTGGCCAATCCCCAAAAAAAATGTTATTAAGTTTTTTTTGAAATAATTTGATATGCCAAAATTAATTAATAAAGATTTGTTAAACTTGATCGAGCCAACCCAAGTGATCAAGTTCACAACCCCGATAAGATGCGTGTGATCAAATGGAGATCAAGGTTGAGTTGAGAAAAGCACGATCTAACTAAGATTGTAATCACACCAAGACATGCGAAATACAACCATTGTTGTGAGAAGTGCATGATCAAATAAATATAGAAGACACTACCAGATGCCCGTGATTAGATGGGCATCACAATTATGACAAAATACACAATATAATGAAAATTCATACCACAATGAGATCCGCACAATTAGGGGTGTATATGAGCTGAGCCGGCTCACGAGCTGGATTGAGCTCGACTCGTTTATGGGCTCGGGAGCCAAGCTTATCGAGCTCTCGAGTTTGAGCTTGAGCCGGCTCTACTCGTGAGCTTGCGAGCCAGCTCGGCTCGTGAGCTTGCGAGACAGCTCAAATAAATATTAATATTTTTAAAATAATTTTATTTTATTTATTAAATTTAAATGTTAAAAAAATTAATAAAAATAACCTAAGTTTTATTTAAATTTTAAACATTTCATTTTTTTTCTAAATTTAGGGTAAGTTTTAAAAATCCCGCCTAATCTTTAAAAATCTCGCCTAAATTTAAAAATTCCCGCCCATGGCGCGCGAGCCGGCTCGAGCTAGTTTACAGTGAGACGAGCTCGAGTTCGAGCTTGCTTTCGAACTAACGAACCAAGCTCAATAAGGGTCTAAACATGACTTGACTCAACTCGTTACCCCCCTACACACAATCGAATAGAGATTACGATAACGGCAAGATAAGCATAGTTGAAGGAAAATCGTGATCACAACAAGATGCAAGCAATTGAAATGAGATCATGATCGTAATGGGGTGCATGTGATCAGACAGATTATTGCGCTTTTAATGATATGCAGGCGGCCAAATGAAAATGGCCATCACGATGAGATCCACGTGTTCAAATGAAGATTATGACGGCAATAAGATATTCACGATCATGATCGCTGAGTCACATAAGGTAAAATGAAGATCTTGATTGTAGCAAGGTGTGCATGATTGGAAGGAGAACATTAAAATAATCAAATTTGTGAGTGTACTAGAACCAACCAGAACAAAATGAGGTGACTTTTACGCTTCTCTGAAAATAGCGAGAAATTATTGTAAAATAGCGAGAAATTATTGTGTGTGGAATCTGAATGCATCACTATGCGTCACATCACTGGATGCACTGGGCCCCGGAATGCATCCACTAACATGACAAGCGGTGATTGAAATCCAAATGCATTCGGATTCCGCACACAATAATTTTTCGAAAATAACTTGTGCAAATATAGCGATGAGCAATACTAGCTTAGTAGGTTTCTCGAAACCTACTGAAGAATTCAGTATATATAACATTTTTAAATTAACTAATATGATATTTATATCCTGTGTTGTAACTATCACGTAGACTGTTACTATATATATATATATATATATATCAACATTTACAAATCATTCATATATGATATATCCCGCTCCTACAATATCTTAAACAACCCATCTAATACTCTAATGACACCAATGTCTAGCATTCTAGGCGCAATGAAGTATGTGTAGGCACAGAAATGTCCATATCAAATCACTTACAAACATATAAACTGAAACAAACTGGCCTTAAAAACTTCAAACTCATGATTTCTTCATGAGGAAGGAAAGGAGAGACTTTGAGTTTGAGGTGATGGCACACCACATGACACAAGCCCCCTCGGAAGACTCTTAAATCATTTACATGCAAATGGAATGTTATTCTCCCACATTGGCACTATTCTCAGACAAAATCCCTAAACGAAAATTTTTACACAGTTTTCTATAAGAAACTTGGAGGAGCTCATTAAACATGAATGATGAATTGTTCAAAGAAAGAGTACAAAGAGCACGCTCAATCGGCCATCCACTTGCATGCTGAGCTCCTTTATTCGCTGAGGTTTATACTGTTTTTTTGAGAGAATGATGAAAAATAACTCCTAAAACTTCATAATATTGAAGAAATAATTTTCTCTGACAGTCCCCTCATAATTCATAATATTGAAGAAATGACCTAAATTCATAATATTGAAGAAATAATTTTCTCTGACAGTCACTCAGCTGCGAATCATTTCACCCTAGGCTTCTACTTGGAATACATGAATTACCTCAGGCTTACTTTGGCTACTTGAAGTATAAAAGAATATCATACAAAATAATAAAAAATTATGAGATTTCATTATTGGGCAGGATGTAGTTAAAAACAATATTATTCTTGATATAATCAAAAAATTCATCTAGCCAGCAGTGAATCTTGACATAATATTTGAATTAGAAACTTTTAAAATTAAATTTGGATAATCCGAATTCTACTTTTAAGCAAGCATATAGTCGAAATGAATTTTTCAATGAAACAAACCAAACAACACCAACAGTGCCTTGATTTCAATCCAAAAAATTCTAAATCAAGTACTCAAAAGTATAATTGAATACTTCATGATATTATTTGAGGGACCACATGATCTCGAAATCCTACACATATATAGTCAAAATGAGCATCTCAACTAGAAGAATCCAATATCATGAAAGCAGTTAAATGTCCAGGGAATAACAATGTCAATTGCACACTATCGACAATAAGGTGATGCTCATCATGGACACTAACATCGATGCATGTTATTGTTAGACCGGTCCAGCCGGTCCAGGCGGGACCGGTTCACGGGCCAAAGATCGCGAAACAGGCGGAAGCCGCACGCACGCACGCCGCCGATGGTCCCGCACGCCCTAATAGGAAGGTTTTTGAATGGATTTTAGGAGAGAAATTGATTGTAGGGATTGTTTAGGGAATTCCTTTTGATTTGTATGCATTAAATATATGTTTTTTCTAGGGTTTGAGTATCTTGAATTTGGCTGAAAATTTGAGATCTCTTAGATTTAGGTTTTCTTTGGGCTCTTGGCGTTGCCAGAGATTTGGGAGAGATCGATCCTCCTCTCGAATTGAGGATCAATTGTATCTGGCTATTTTATTCATCGACTAGTGGAATACAAGCTTTTCTTTGAGTTTTCTCTCAGATTTCCTTGTCGTTTTGCTGTTTATCTGCTGTAAACAGCAGATTTCTGCTGTATTTCTGCTGTGGACAGCAGTTTCCATCGGATCAACTTCAGTTTTGGTGAAAAACACTTGGGAACTCAAGTGTTTCCTATCAAATTGGTATCAGAGCATCGATTTGGGACCATCGGCGGCTGAAACCTGAAATTTCAGCGGGTTTTTGGCATTCGGAGGAAGATTTCGTAGAAAGAAAAATGGCTGGAAAGAAGATCGAAGAACTAGAAGGCGAATTTGGCCAATTAAAAGCATATTTGGTGGAAAAATTCCTTGAAATCACCGCCAATAATGAAAGGTTGGAAGGGAGGTTCGCGGCGATGGAAGAGATGATGAAGAAATTACTTAAGATGAAGACGAATCCGACGGCGTCGGAAGCAAGAGAGACTGTCGGCGACCAGGGCGTAGGAGGAAATCCAAACCCGCTTCGGGGGAGGAGGAATCCGGCAGTAGAGATCCTTGAGGGAGAGGACGACATGCCTCCTCTAGAGCCTCTTTCGAGGGAAGAGATGAGTATGGGATATGACAGAAGGGAGGGTGATTTTGGTGGGAGGAGAGAGGGATCTCATCGCCGAGGTGCTGAATTCGAAAGAATTCAGCGTCGAGGGGGGGATTTTGAAGGAAGAAGGGAGGAACGTCATCGTCGAGGTGCTGAATTTGAAGGTATTCAGCGTCGAGGTGATGAGGTTGAAGGGAGAAGAGGTGAGTATGAAGAGGGGTTAGAGTATATTCGTCGGAGGGATGATCGAAACAATTGGGGAACGCTTCCTCTGAGGGGAATGGGAGGTTATGGAGGATACCGGGGAGATCCCAATGTGAGGAAATTGAAGATGCCCGTTTTCGAGGGGGAAGACGGCCATGGCTGGATCTACAAGGTGGAGCGTTACTTTGCGGTCAATGGGTTGACAGAGGATGAGAAGTTGACGGCGGCAGGATTGTGTCTGGAAGGAAAGGCTCTGGCATGGTATCAGTGGCATGACAGGAGGGAGCCTATCAGGAACTGGAGGGAATTCAAAAACTGCATAATAGAACGTTTCCAAACCGACCGGGGAGGAGATTTCTATGAGCAATTCTTTGCTCTGGTGCAGGAGGGATCAGTAGAAGACTACCGTGATCGGTTCGAGCACCTGGCTAGTAGGGTGGAGCGATTATCAGATAGCGTATTGGAGGGGAATTTCATGAAGGGGTTGAAGGCAGAGATCCGAGCGACAGTTAAAGTTCTGATGCCTAGTGACTTGGAGGAGGCAATGAAGTTGGCACAGCTGGTAGAAAATCAGAATAATCTGGAGAAGGGAGCTAGGAGCAGCAGCTCAGGAGGCTCTTACAAGACTACGACCACTCTTTTAGCACAAAAGGGACCTGCATCAGTCAACAATAATGAGATCACCATGGAGAAGCCAATAGGAGGAGGGAGTGGGGATAACTTCAAGAAGCTCACTGAGACAGAATTACAGGAGAAGAGGGAAAAAGGGCTTTGTTTCAAATGTGATAAGAGGTATACGCCGGGACACAGGTGTAAGGACCGAACTCTTCAAGTTCTTACTGTTTGTGATGAAGAAGGAATGGAGGGTGTCGTCTTTCCACCTTGCGGACAAGGTGGATCTTTGGGAGGGGAGTATTGTTAGACCGGTGTTGACCTCTTTTTTCGCTCAAGTGCCCTCGAGTGCATTCGATCGATGCGATTGGTCCTCGTCGAGCCCAATTCAAACTCAAATCGATCCGAATTGGTTTTAATTAGACTCGACCCCGTTCATTCAAACTCGAGTAATTTATTTTGACTGTGACGAGTTCAATTTGACCCGAATCGTCTTTGATTTAATCAAATCAATTGAGCTCAAATCTGATTCAAATCAGTTCAATTTAATTCAATTAAATCCCAATCTACTTTTGTTTTCATTTGAATTCATCCCCTAAATCTAGTAATCCCATCAACGGCTCGGATCTCTCCCAAAATCTGTATTCGACTGTTGCCAATTTTCAATCGCGTGAGACCCGATTCGCTAACTCTCTCTCGATTTTCGCAGAGGCCCGCTCCCCCTGGCTGCTGATTCCTCTCTATTCGGACATCCAGGCGGGACTCCTCGAAAAAAAAAAGGATCGGACGCTCTCTCTTTCTCGGCTTATGGCATTCGGATCCCTCTCCCTCTGGCTCTCGCTCGGAAGCTACCCAGATGGGAAGACCCCTGCTCTCTCTCTCTCTCGCCTTGATCCCCCCTCTTCCGCTCTTTTTTTCTCACGGTGCCAAGACCGGAAATAACCCGCTCGGTCTCTGCCTCCGCTCACGAACCCCGACCAAGGCCGAAGCCCATCGAACCCCTTCGGCGAACCCGTCTCGACGCTAGCTCTAGCCGTCCCAACGCCTCTAGCCAAGGTTGAACACGTCGTCGCCAGCTCTAGCCACCCGAAACCCATACCTCTTCCTACGAGCAGGTAACCCTTGCCCTCCTCCCCTATCTCTCAGGTTCGCGACTCCAACTGCAAGCCGAAACCCATCCGCACCTGGGCAAGGCCGAATCCCCCTCCTTCTTGCTCTCTTCGATTCGTGACCTACCCTAGCTGACCTAGGCAGATTTTGCTAGCTGCAGGTATGCATACTCCCCTTCTCCTTCCTCTCATTCTCACATCTTCATGCTAGTCTCACAAAGAATAAAGGGAGCAATATTGTTTAAGCCCCTTACAAAATCTGGATGAGATTTCCATTGATTTTCCTTTTATTTTCTATATGTACGCATATTGTTGAGATGATTATGACCTAAACCATGAGTGAACTTGTATAGATTGGTTGGGTGTGCTCAATCTAATGGGTGTATAAATCATGAATATCCCATTAGTTTGTTTTTTGTGGCTTGGTGAAGATAGGCATATCAAATGATTGATAAAATGCCACCGAAGAGGAATGAGGTTACTTCCATTTCGTATCAAATTTCATAGGACAGTCATGTTTATGTGGGGAGGTATACGCTATGTGAGTTGTGATGGCTCTTGAGTTTCAAATCTCATTTTTCATGGAATCACTGTAAGCATAGTCTTTTCCCTGCGAGATTGTTTGCATTATATGTGTTATGGATAATTTTTGTGGGAAGAATTTAAAGTTTAGGCTTCTTCAGCACCGTGGCTTCTTCATTGGCTCTTAACCCCATCCCTTTTGTTCTATCTATTATCAGTGGTCATGACTAAAATATGAGCATGTGTAGTATGTTTTGCTCTCAATGTTTGATTATATATATATATATATAAGAGCTCTGTTGGTTAGTTTGATATCGCATGCATCATCTAGATATCAATGCCCCATCCTTTTTTGTCTTTCTTCTGTTCAATAATTTAAGGTTGGTTTTGAGCTATTGGCAAAGTTTGGGTGTGTACATCTGACATGAGGAGAAGTTTGTAAGTTTGATTTGATTTGATACAATTTTGTATACTTTATGGCGAATGATTTTCTTCGAGCCTTGGAATGGATCGTGAAGTCTTATGTTAGAAGTTTTTCTTGAGTTCTTTGGAGATGGAATGAGCTTTCATTAAAACATTCTTCCTCTTACTTTTATTTAACTTTAAAGTTAGTTGGAAAGCAATCATAAGTCTCATAGTTGTGTGATTCATATCGTTGAAAAACATGCTTAGCTACAAAAGTTGATATGTGATGAAATATCTCTATGCTTTTGCGAATTTGGATTCTACTTCACTTGCTTGAATTTACATGAGGTTCATGTTAGCATCTTTGTTGAAAAATTCTATATTTATTTTTATGGTGCTTTGCATTCCAATGTCGAGCATGCTTTGAATTTAATGTGAGATGAGTTGGTTATATTAGAAGGTGATAGCATGACTATTCTCCTTCTATCCCATAGCATGATGTTAGTTTTGAATTCTTGGTAAGAAATAATTATATGCATTGTGTCATGTGCCAACATTAGGGAGATTTATGGGTACTTGATATCAGGTTGTGAGTATTCATAGCCCTTATATAAATATTGTTACATGTTGTTGAAAGATATTTCGAGTTGTTTGGAAGGAGATTTGAAGTAATTGTAAAACTTTTGGCACGTTCATTTAGCTTAATAAACTTCCTGTTTCATAATTTCATTAATGTGAACACTCTTGGTAAAGTTTCTTTGTAGTTTTATCAACATGAGCTTGTTAGGTAAATTTCGGTATTATAAATTTGTTATGATTTCATCGATAGGGATGATTTTAGAGAAGCTCAACCTCATAAATAGAGGGAGAAATGATCATGTGCTTTGTGAACTCAATGCGGTATTACTCATGCTATTGAAATACTGTTTTAATGGTTGGAGAAAATAACTTGACATTAAATATCTTTTCTTATGAGCTTTGGTTCCAACATTAAGTGCACTAGTTGAGTTGCTGACTGATATGAGGTGCGATGGTTCTTGATTTCTTTAGTTGAGTTTGAGTACAATGAGCAAGATATATGGTATTGTCAAATGTGATTTCTCTCTTAAAAGTTTCTGAGCTATTAAGTTATGATTCTCTAAGTGAAGCATGGTTGTTTTCTTCCCAATAGCATGATGATTATGCATCTTTTGCAAGCTGTGGTTGTGAATTTAATATTGGAAAATAAGCTTGTTGAGTTTGGTTGAAAAATTTCACTCCTCTATGTCAACCTCAATTTTCAAAGGGTATATGGTTCTAATGCAGGATAACATGTCCCATGTTGAAAAATCATATGAATTGTCTTCTTGTAGGAAAGTTTTATGTATTATACCTTTTGTTGAAAACTGCTTTATGATCCGTTTGGGAACCCAAGTAAATTTGGTGTTAGTTTTATGTATAAAATATTTGAAGTTTCTTTTAGTCTTTCTGAGATGAAATTTGGTTAAGTTTGGTTTGAATCGGTACAAGTTTATATAATCTTCTTGTGGGATGACTTCTATGTTCTATGTTGTAAGAATCTTTATATATTGTTATTCATGATGTTGAAATACTCTCTTTAAGAGTAGGAAGAGCAAATTGCATCAAACTCCTCTCTTATCATTGCCCTTTTTTTTAGTAGAAAGCATTGGGTTCGAACATTGGATACATGTGTAGCCTCACATTGGAGAAGTTTTATAGTTTGTTTTACATTGAGGGGTTTTATGATTTTGTTTAATATTGAGGAGACTTGTGATTGGATCCATGATTGGAAATATTTGTAAATGGTTTTATGCTATGGTTTTGTAAGCGATCTTCAAACGAGGGATATTTCAAATTTGTTTTACATTGGATTTCATGTGTGAAAGATTTTGTTAGTAATTTTATGTTGAGTAGCTTTTACATGAGTTTTTGTGAATCGTCTTGTGTTGGGATTTTCGTTGTTTTGTTTTGTTTTGTGAGGATTTCCTGAAGGAGAGCTTTATAATGTCTATCCCTTTGGAAAATTTTTCACAAATCTACCCCACTCCAAATAAAATAAAAAGCACTTGATTGTCTTTTGTGTCAAAAGATTTTGGTAAATGATTTACGTGGAGTTTTATGTGATTTTGGGTAGATGATTTACATAAATGTTATGTAGCTTTTTCAAATAAAGAAAATTTCATAAGTTAGATTTTGGTTTAATAACTTTTGAAGAGTGGATTTGTATTGGTAGATTCTTTAGAGCTCTCTTTTTGGATGAAGTGATATCTTTAAGTATGAATTGTGTCTCTTTCTTTAATGTTTGCTTTTAGATATATGATTGGAAGAATGTGGTAAATATAGGTTTGGATGATTATAGCAGTTGGAAAGGAATTTTGTTTTAGTTCTAGTTTTGGGAACTTGAGTTTCCCTTGTTGCTTTGAGTTTGGTAGGGAATGATTTGTGTAGCCGAGTCGGGTCTATATCAAGTGCTTTATTTGGATTGTGGGAATAACAAAGGGCATTGTTAATGTTGCTTTAGGATGCACTTGTCTTTAAAGAAGTGTGCCCAATAACAACAATGCCTACATTCCTTTTATGTTTGATTTTCATTATTTTCTTTCTACTGCATTGCTATTTATTATCATACTTTCATGCATAAATCCTTAAACCTAGTGATACATATACGAGAGTCCTAAGGATTAGAAAACAAAACTCCTCTTAGTCCTATAACTTTAGCGACATCTAAGGACAAAAATTAAGGACCGGGTCTTAGAAAACATAGACTTAGGATGCATGCTCCTTATAGGATAGAGACATCAAAACTAAACTTAGCGACACGTCTTCCTAAGTTTAGTCTTTTCTTTCTTTAATCCATTAATAATCAACCAACCCTTTATAACCTAACTCTTAAAATATGTTAAAACATTTAATTCTTAATCAAGTTATTATTAATATTCGTAATCATTAAACTATAAACCTAAGACATAAACCTAAACCAATTCTAACTAATCTAATAATTAACTCTTAACAAATCTAAAATCTAAAAGATGTAGATTTCCCTAGGAGATTAAATTATAAATTAAACTCATTAGGATAAAAGACTCTTAAAGATCAAATTTAGAGTAATCTTTTAAAATCAATCAACAAACTTCTTAATACATAACAACCACTCCAAAGATGAAGTTTATGGGATGGACTACTCCGGGCTGCGGGGCTAAGTGTCCTAAGGAGGCCTGGTTCCTCGAGCCTGGTGGCACAACGCCACGAATGGATTTAACGGAGTGTTAAACCTAAAATTAATTTCTTAATTGGTTTAAGTCAAACCCTAATTGATAATAAATCGTCTAATCTATATTTCTTTTCTAATTTATAACCAACTAATAATTGAACAAAGTTGATTACCACTGGGTAACCCAGGCCTACGAGGCTATTAAGTTAGCCCCAATGAGGGTGAAATAAACCTCACGGCCTCGGTGTGAAACAAAGGTGATAATCAATCAAATCCTAAATACAATCTCTAAAATTAATCCTAAACTACTAATATTTAAACTTGAATTAAAATATCTCCTTTACCTTTTAACAAATCAAATACAAATAATTCTAACTAAATCATCCTACATAGGATCTATCCAAAACTGCACAACCTACACACACCTTAGACTTGTTTGGTTAAGACAAGACCTTTAGCTCTAGGCTAGGCTTGCATTTTCTCTTGTTATTCAATACTTGTTATATATACATGTTCTATAAATGCAATTATTAAATTTCCTGTTAGTTATATTTAATTTCCTGTTAATTATATTTTTGTTATTTACCTGCATTTCTTTTCTGAACGGCATCTACGCTCATATATATATTTTTCTGTTATCTTTTCTTACGAGGTACATCGGAGCTTGATGATCAGGAATCAAATGAGACAATTTGCTTAAGAGCTTTTAAGTGGCAGCGCCACAATCTGAAATTATTTGCTTAGGAGCTTTTAAGTGGCAGCGCCACATTCAGGTATGATTTCCACAACCTAAACCTTTAGTCATATATATCGGAACTGTTACACTCCACACACAAATTGTTAATAAGTATTCTAGCATGTGTAGGTAGCCAGCCATAGGGTAGTTCACTAACGAAGCTTTGGCCCTATAGGTCAAAGCTTACCCCCCTTCTGTGAACCTAGAGACCATTAGGGTCATTTAGGCCTGTAGAGTAGGCCACCTATTTGTGCCAGTTGGCATCGTTGTTTTCCCACACGAAGTGGGCGTCGTTGTTTTTCTGCTAGGATTTTGGCCTTTTCCGGTTTTGGGTACGATACCCCCTCCCCTTTTTTTTCTGTGAGCCTTAGAGACCATTAGGGTCATTTAGGCCTGTAGAGTAGGCCACCTATTTGTGCCATTGGGCATCGTTGTTTTCCCATACGAAGTGGGCATTGCTATGATGATTTTCTGTGCGGGTATCTTGCCTGAAGGATACCCTTAGGGTGTGTTTATTTACTTTTTCTGTACTCTGGATGTCATGCATACGTTCTTACACACGTTTCTCCACAATACACTTACATACATGCATTGCATTAGTGGACCTAAGGATCTTTCTTACTCGTGCATTTGTTTCATGCATCATTAACAACGTTAGATATGTTCGTTTGCATATTGTAGAGTCATTGATTGAAATCTTTTAAACTATTAATCCTTGATTCTTTAGGACAGAGCCTTCCTATCTTGCATACATGTAGGACGATTGGTTGTGCCTAGGATTTTAGCTGGCTTCCTTTTTCAGGTAAGGAATAAGTCCAGATTGCATTAGTTAGGTCGTAGATGTTAGTGTTGTGTATATAACACTACATCTTTTATAGATTTAGGGTATAAAGGTGAGTGGTACGAGTGTACTTCTATACGCCTTAATGGTGGGTGAGTTCTCCATTCTTTCGGAAGCTATAAACCCTACCCATCCGCGTCACACAGATGACGCCACCTCCTTCTTTTTCTCATGTTTGCTTGAGATGCGTGTCTCCTCTCTTTTTCTCCAGTTTTCTCTTCCTCGGGCCGTCCGAATGTTGACTGAACCATGTGTGATCTGATTGAGCCAGTTTGGGACCTTCCCCTTTGATTAGGAAAGCCTAGAAAATTCCCTTGCACTAAACCCATTATCGAAGATAATCTAACATCCCTAATCGAGAGTTTTCTTAGATCAAGGTCTAAGATGTAATTAACTACGGGGGCTTGCGCCCGTAGGAAACCGATCCCCACAATCAAATAAACCCTATTCGATGCTGATGTATCGAATAGGGGAAATCTCGTGAACTTTTGGGTTATAGATATTATTATCCATCGAGGTTGGTAGGTGAAAGCCGCCATTCTCCATGGCTAATCGTATCTATAACTCCATCTGCTCTTCCATCGGCCTGCTTGTGTCGGGTGTAAAGGCCTACGACCATTTTGTCCTTCGGGATAGTGTGATCGTACCCTTTGCATTCAAACCACACAAGCGGAATCCTTTCGGAGACCCACAACCGGTCCACTGGACCGGTCCATGCGGGACCGGTTCACGGGCCAAAGATCGCGAAACAGGCGGAAGCCGCACGCACGCACGCCGCCGATGGTCCTGCACGCCCGAATAGGAAGGTTTTTGAATGGATTTTAGGAGGGAAATTGATTGTAGGGATTGTTTAGGGAATTCCTTTTGATTTGTATGCATTAAATATATGTTTTTTCTAGGGTTTGAGTATCTTGAATTTGGCTGAAAATTTGAGATCTCTTAGATTTAGGTTTTCTTTGGGCTCTTGGCGTTGCCAGAGATTTGGGAGAGATCGATCCTCCTCTCGAATTGAGGATCAATTGTATCTGGCTATTTTATTCATCAACTAGTGGAATACAAGCTTTTCTTTGAGTTTTCTCTCAGATTTCCTTGTCGTTTTGTTGTTTATCTGCTGTAAACAGCAGATTTCTGCTGTATTTCTGCTGTGGACAGCAGTTTCCATCGGATCAACTTCAGTTTTGGTGAAAAACACTTGGGAACTCAAGTGTTTCCTATCAGTTATCAACAATTTATTTTAAGTACGCCCTTGATGCCAAAACCGACACACATCATCGATGTTAATGCTGATACATGCCATCGTTAATAAGATCAAACACAGTACATAGAAGAACTCTAGTGCTTGCTATCACTAACAATATCAGCGTATGTCATCACTAACAAGACTAATGCATGAAATTGATACCAATGCCAAAGCCCTTCATCGCTACTATAATTGACACTTGTCATCAACATCAAACCCAACACATGTATCAACAACAAGGTCATTACCTACCACACCAACAATGCCAACACCATAAAATGATATCAACATCGACGCCAGACATCACCACCAAGACTTATGCTAGTATTCTTGGTCTCTAATTTTCTCTCATCTAAGGAAAGCAATCATGCAGACTATCAACCATCTCTTAAAGACAATTTCAACAACTCAAAGCTCCTATAACTTCCATCATATAAGTAGTCATCATCCATAATTCATGTCTACTACATCATATAAATGTCTTCTCCAGTCATATAAAAATAAAACATTTGTAATCTACAACACACACCAATGAAATTAATTCAACTAAATCAGACCTTGCGGTTTTCTCCTATTCTAAATTTTCACATAAAAATCTTGTATCTATTATGAGTTGATCTCGAATTATATATACGTGCTAAATCTTTATATAATGCTAACATGACTATTTTTTATTTCTACTAACATGAACACTCTAGCACACAAACATTCTAAATTTTACAAACATCTTCAAAGTTTCTCAAAAATAATGACTTAATTTTTATACAAAAATAATCAAATTAAATCATTATTTTCCCAAAACATGATTTCTATTTTCAACCAATCAATAAACAATTAGAATGATTGCCCATTTTCCCCCTTCACCCACTTGCAAATAACATGAATGGAAAAAAAAAATAATAGAGTTAGGAAATTCTAATTAAATTTTAGTTATGATAAATCTTCAAATCGTTGAACATATTTTAATATGATTATAAAACATTTAAAAGTACATTCATATGGCAATATAACTTTAATGCTTAACGAAGGAATAATATATATTTCATGAGGGAAGTCAATTAAAGTATGCATTAGAGCTTACTTTCTTGGAATTTTGAAAGGACCTACACCTGCAAAGCATGCATGGAGTTTTTTTGAAGGATTTTTTTTTTCGAAAACACTCTGATTTAATATGTCCCAAAATAAAATCTCCTTTGCTAAAATCACTTATTTTTATACCAAATTGGTTATTTCATTAATCGTATATACTCTACATGTTCAATAAATGAAACACCTGAATGTGACTATAATGTATGCTTGTGTAAAATAATGATATCTTAGGCATTTTAAGTTTCAAGTCATATAAAATTTTGAACGGAACATATTAGTAGTGTGATGCACAAACTATAAATATCAAATTCAGCAGTAAGATTAGGTCCCGACCATCACCAACCAAATATCTTACTAAATTCCCTAAGCATGGATTCACCAATTTGGCTGAAAGCACAATGAGAATTTTTGCGTAATGCCAAATAATTTCCAGACTGCAAAAATTGTCCTATATATTAAAGATTGAGATCATATAACATTCTTAGGTAACCCATGAACTTGAAAGATTTTTCAATAGAATCAACGTATGATGATTGATGCATCAGATATTTTCAAAAAAATGTATGAAATAAGTCCACAAATTATCCACAACAACAAATATAAAATCATGTGCTTGTATTCAAGATAAACCTATGACAGCCCATGTTGAGTTTAGTTCATGACTTCACAAGGATGAGTAAGGGCATCTCTAATGGAATGGCAAACAACCGTTTGCCGTTCTTCCGTCGCTCCAACCGAGCGGCAATTTTGACGCTAATTCATCGTGGGTGAATAGTTCGATGCCATCCATTTGTTTTTTTTTTTTTTTTAATTCGTAAAATTATATAAAATGAAGTATGAGAAAGAATATACTATGAATATTCTTTTTTGGTGTTAGAAAATGGAGTTCGGTTGGAGACAAGTTACTGCATTTTGGTATATTACTGTATTTTGGAGTGAAAATTGAGTTTTTCGGTTGGAGATGCCCTAATGGAGTATAAAATCCAATACATTGTTTAACAGCTTTACTCCAGTGACAAGTATGAAATTGACTTATTACAAGATCAACATCACATTTGATGTAGGGACAGTAAATGCAAGTACAGACAAGATTCCTGATTTTTTTTTTTTTTTCAGGCTTATACACTTAGCTAAACCACGAACATATAATCCTTAAATTAGAAATTCATAACGGGAAGTATGAGGAATACAGAGTAATAAGATTTTAAATAAATATTTGTAATCAGAGTTGAGTGAGGTTACCCAATCGTTAGCACATTGAAAAATATAATGAAAGTTACGGCAAGAAGGCAACACATTTTGTAGTATAAGAAAACCACACATCTTAACATAAATGATCGACAAGAGAGGATGAAAGCGTCTAATTGTGACCGCCAGTCTTACATTGAACAATAAAGGTATATTCTTGTAAGAAAAAGGACCCATTTTGAATGTTTAGCATTTTAACTTTCATTGGAATTGAAATTATTTTAAGGTACAATGATCGAATGGTAAAACAAATAGATGTTTCACCGTGCAGTGCCCCTAGTGGCAAAGCACACCATTCGCAATAAAGGCACACTTTTTTAAATTGAGGTATAATTTCTCAGTAAGAAGTGTTTCTAGTACAAGGTGGTGATGTTGTAAATATTGCTTTCAGCAAACTAAAAAACATGATATCATCAAAAGAGACGTAGGGAAGCTTCCCTATGATCTCAAAATAGGAGTAATGACTCACATTTATGTCCAAGGAGAATTAGATAAATTAGAATACATTTTAGCATTCATATAAACCTTCAAATTTATTAAAAGTGGTTTTTTATTTATTGCTTGATCGAAGATGAATCTAATGGTAACCACTTTGAATGTTAAGTTTTAAGAAAATTTTGGATCTTGTCATCATATCATGCATAAATTAAAATCAAAGATTGATAAAAACATAGTGCACTAAGATCCATAAAAATCTAAACTATAAAGACATTCATCAAGACTCGTCCCACTTATGGGTGAGAAAGACTAGCATTACACAAAGGCTATGTCTATCTCGAATGAAACCTTTCCATAGTGAGTCATCAACGTGTTTCAAGTGTTCAACTTTCTCAATCGGATTCACTTTATAATATAAGGTCAATTTGGAAAAGGGGGCTTAGATGTGTCATAATCAATGGAGGTTTCTAGAAGGTCATCTGCCATGAAGTCAGAAATTTCTTCTAAGAAGGCGAAGATAGCCAGAGGTATTCCAAAAGTCTCAGAGGGAGTTGGAATTTCTTGAGAGTATAACATAACCAAGATATGAGATGTGAGAATAGAATATGAATTTATGGGGAGTTAATAGTTGAATTAAATAATGAGTATTTTTTAAGTATTGCGTTGATATCTAACATCCGTCATGCCCATCAGTTTAAAAGAAAATAGTTCGATCATATGATTTTTATGTTTAAAAAAAACAAAAGTATATATGCTGAATATAATAAATAATGTTTAAGTCATATAGTCATGATTGACCTAAAAAATGCCAACAATGCCCACATGAAGAAATTCACGCTAGATTATGCCATAATTGAAATAGGTCTAGGAAATGATGAATGATGGAGAGGGATGTCCCATCAAGTAAGGATAAGGACGTGGTTTTAAGTGCTAAGGAGCATTGCTTGATAAACATTTATTATACTCTCGCCACCAATAAATTGCAACACATGTTATTGCAAGAAATGTGTGTGAAAAAAATGTAGATATGTTGTCAATCTTCCCTTATGGAAGTAAAAGCAACCAGGAAACAAACAACGTAAAAATGATCATTTTAGAATCCTAATCAATCGAGCTCGCTAGATTGCTTGGTGGTTGTTGCATCTTTTGGGGTAGTGAATATGGGTTGATGTGGGGGTTGCACTAACCAACTGAAGATGAAAACTGCAACTTAAAAGCAAAGAACACAATGTAAGTTGAGGTGCATCAGTAGCTTAAATCAGACAATCCCAAAGTAAAGTGGATTTTCCAATGGTACTAGTGAATTCAAAAGCTGGTAAACAGAAAAGCAAGCGAGATTGGTTGGATGCAAAAGATAAATAGCATAGGCAGGGGTAGCAATGAGTTTAAGCAAAGCTGTAGCGTGATTTCAACACAATGATAAATGAATTTTCTTCTAAAATATTAGCCTGAAGTTAATGAAGGTGATACTTGATCTTATAACATAGTTGAACAAATAAAATAAACACAATGTCTGCCAATGTTAATTTTGCCACTTCAAGCTTTTGTTGACCTCATCCGTCATCGCATCCAGAGACAGCAATCCAAAAAGAAATTGACGAATCAGATAAGAGAGGTGATGAGCATTGGCCATGAAGAGGATATCGAGGTAGCAATTGACATGATGGTGGAGTGTCTCATTGGTCAAAAAAAGTGGAGAATGATGTGGGAACAACATATCAATGCAAGAGTATGAGATGGGAACAACATATCAATGCTAAATAGTAGGAGTGTGAGGTAGAGAAACACGAATGGCAAGGATGTGAAGAATGAGGCATAAGAACACAAACGAGGGTGCATCAAGAATTAGTTGGCAATGTAAGAGTGTAGACGCATCTTTTGGCTGCGCACAATGCAATGTCACCTCATCTCATACAATTTGTGACAAATGGGTTGTGAGTGAGGGAGATGAGGGCATAAATGACTGCAAATGATGCAATGCGGAGTAAAGGGCGCAACAATGGTGTACTCATTTGGATGGGGAATGGCAAGAGATCAAAGGTTAGCGTGTTGCAGTTTTGCTAGTAAGGAGGGTGGTGACTAGCATGTAGTGTTGCGCATACATGTTAATGACGAATTGCACACTATAGCGTAAAAATCCCCTTAGAGCCATAAAGCAAAGCACATGGCGCAATCCACACTATTTTAAAGATAGCATAAAATATTAAATATTATGAATAAAATATAGATAAATATGAAAAAGTATCAAATTAAAAAATAAATAATAATAATAATATTAAAAAAAGCAATGCTTAAGTTTATGCGCTCAACAATCCATCCACTTGAAATTCAAAATATTACAATTATGTTTCCAAGTTAAATACTTTTATAAGAAATTCAATCAATCTTTTTGAGAATCATTATTATCGCAAGTCAAAAAAGCATCATTTCTTTCATCAGCATCATCACTTCCGAAATCATTATATTCTTCATCAACTTCAACATCTTCATGTTCAGTTGCAAAAACATTAATCCTAGATGAACTTCATCAACTTCAACATCTTCATGTTCAGTTGCAAAAACATTAATCCTAGATGAACATTCCATCTCTTTGCTTTTAGATTGCTCTCAAATATTATAGTTTCTTTCATAAACACCAGTGAATTTTGCAGCGGTACTCTCTATATCAAATCCTCCTCACATATAACAATCATCATCTTCAACTGATTCATCATCCATTTTTTTCAATCAAAGACTAGCATAATTAATATCATTTAAAGAGATATGATCCATAACGCCACAATGGTTGTATATACAAATCAAGTCCACATTATATTTCATATAAACTAAATCTTTTAGGAAGCCATGATCTATCTTACAGCTTCTTTTACTAAGAAGCTACAATTAAAATTACTAAATTATAAAGTTTCATGATGATAATCAATACAATATGTTATTTTGTATATAGTTATATGTTCAAATATACTCAAATTACATTTAAATCTAGATGAACTAGAAGTTTGACTTCGCACTTCAATTACAAAACCTTGAATGTGTCAAAATCGTTGGTCATAAGCTAGCTACCTATCATCTAGAAGTATTGAACAATTATTAGTTAAATATCAAAATATCATTCAATAGTCAATACTAATCATAATTTTACTAAAATCATGTTAGTTGATGCTTGAGTTACCCTCTATCTTACAGTTGGAATTATGCCAAAGAATTCCTTCACCGCTAATATACTTTCTCAACTCATTCCTAATTTAATTTTCTTCATCAACAATTCGACATTCTTAGCTAATCTTCCAATACATGCATATAATCCATCAACTATTTTTTTATCTTTTGCAACATCATGGTACTGTAAAAGTTTTAAGATTTAAAAAATGTTTTGTTGCATGCAAAATTTGATTGAGTTGTAATTTCCATCTTATATCAATAATTTTAAAATTTTGCATCCACTTATTACTATTATTAAAACGTACAATAATTATTTTATCAGCCCTAACCATTGTTTGTTTTGTATATATAACTCATTGGAGTTTTTTTTTTTCATCAACCAATCTAAAGACAATCAACAAAGAGCAGCCTACTTTGAGGTTGTATACCACATTATTCCAAAAGGATTGTTTCAAGATGGTTTGTTGTGCTTGCTTTGCCTTAGCTTCCTTGGGATTAGGATCCAACATGAACTCCTTGCATGTAAACATTTTTTTCAAATGCATGTGGCAGATGAAAACATTTAGTATCAAGAAATACTAGAAAAATTAGTATTGGCAGCATTGACTAGTGATCTTTGATTTTTATATCTCCTCATTAAGTAAAGCAATCGAGATCTTGAATAAATAAAACTATGTACCACAATTGCCTTCTCAAAGCATGACCTATTCATTATATCTTAAAAATATATAACACTATTAAATGCAAATAATGAGCTATGCAAGGAGTCCAACATAAATGTGAATATTTATCAATCAACAACTTTCCTATAAAAATATTAAGAAACATTCAACAATAATTATCAACCTATTCAAAATAAAACTTTAAACTAAATGGAAGTTTGTAGTGAGTCACTAACCTGCAAGAACATTCTCAGAAACACTAAAATTATCACTTGAGTGATACAATGTGGTCCAATCTCTTCAATATAAACTTGTTCAACATTTTGAATATCTTTACGACATTCCTTGAATAAGAATTTGTGTCAATTAACTCTATAATATAGTTCCTCTTGGAATATTCGTCCAAAAAGTTGGCAAAACATTTTTCATTGTAGGATGTCCACTCATTAACTATAAGAGAGCAACCATATCTAAGACAATCTTCATTACGGAAATGCAGTAGTTACTATGTGTGTTCCACCTCTTTCTTCAAGGAACATCTTATGATAGCTAAGCAATTTCATCCTAGGAACAAATTATCCAAATGCCTCTTCTACAGCAGAGAAACTATCATGCTTATCAACATTGAAGTGAATACCAGCATCATACATCTAACCACAAAATATTTGGGCTATTCTTTCTCACATCTCCCTCCTAACAGCATCCATCTCTTTCTCTCATCCTATCTTTCAGAATCACTTTCTTTCAACATTTTAACACATCAATAGGATTTGAGATAACAAAAGTATCCAAAGCCATTGCCTCTTCAAACATAGAAGTCATTGAAACACTCAATTATTGACCCATTCAAAATAAAACAAACAAAATGGAAGTTTGTAATGAGACGCTAACCTGTAAGAGCATTCTTATAAGCACTAATAGTGACCACTTGAATGACACAATGTAGCCACTCTCTTCGATAGACTTGTTGAACATTTCGTATATCTTTACGACATTCTTTTAATATGAGCTAGGGTAAATTTACTCTATAATACAGTTCCTCTTGTAATATTTTGCCAAAAAGATGACTAAACTCTTTTCATTGAGGGATGTCCACCCATTAGCCATAAGAAAACAATCATGTCTATGACAATCTTCTTCATGTCATAGCAATAGTTACTCTTTGTGCTCGACCTCTTTCTTTAAGTGACACCTTATGATAGCTAAACAATTTCATCCCAGAACCAAATTATTCAAATGCCTCTACTACTCTAGAGAAGCAACCATACTTATCAAAAGTTAAGGGAATGCCGATGCATGACAAAATATTTGGCTTATTCTTTCTCTTATCTCCCTCCTGGCAGTAACCATTTATTTCTCTCATCCTAACTTTCAGAAGCCATCTCTTTTTGTATTTTACCATATCAACAAGAATTAGAATAATAAAAGTATCTAGAGCCTTGGTTCTTTAAGCATTGAAGTCATTGAAATTTGATAAGACGTATCAGATTTTTCTGTATTATATTTTTTAGATGTTCCAGCACATAAAATATCATCATCTAACCCCAAATCAAAATCAATACTTTCATCAACATTAACATGTGGCATTTCATTAATTTGATCTTTTTACTCTTTCTTCTTCTTCTTCTTCTTCAACGAATCTTGAATTTCATGTTTTCACATATGGAGGGCAATTTCATGTTTTCACATTTCATAAACCCTCAACCAAATGTCTCTTTGCCATTTTGCCACAAAAAATACACAAAACAATTATTATGGCATTCTTTTGCCAAGATTGCATATTTTCATATATGAACTTTCTTTGTGGCTTAAACTAAATCAGACATTTTTTCAAATACCTAATAGAGATAGAGGCAACTAATGCTAAAATGTTTACACTAAAAAATTTTGAACAATAAATAAAATTTAGAAATATCAAAGTTAGCAGTTAGCACCAAAGATGAGAAAGAATACCTTCGCCAAAACTTTCTCAAGCTTGCAAGTTGAACATTAAAGGCTTGTAGGTTTAGTGCGACCTACTTAAGAAAATATTTGCGGGATCGATTACTGATGAAAGGCCAAAAGGTGAAGACAACATT
This sequence comes from Dendrobium huoshanense, assembly GCA_016618105.1. Taxonomy (NCBI): domain Eukaryota; kingdom Viridiplantae; phylum Streptophyta; class Magnoliopsida; order Asparagales; family Orchidaceae; genus Dendrobium; species Dendrobium huoshanense. The sequence continues at coordinate 26,630,690 of CM028348.1, forward strand.
AAAAGTTGAATGATGGAGACAAGATGTTCAACCTATTGTGCAAGGCCAAGACAAGCTAAAGTGTAAATCGAGGCAATGTGCGCAATTACCTAGCCAAGTGAGACCAAACAGTACTGGGAAAGTAACCATTTATAAATAAAAAAACTAAATAATAAATAACACAAATTTTAATTTATAATTAAAAATTATCAAAATTAAATTAGAGCATGATATAGGGGATGTATGCCATGAATTATTGTCTATGCATAAAACAAATAATGTGTTATTTTGAACCTCTGCACAACTCCATAAAAAAAGTGCAGAGGGTACGCTACACCATGCTATATGTCATAGCAGCTCTATTTTGCATCATCCACATGTATGGCGTTTCAATGAGCAATAACAGTACATCACCTTTTTTAATCATTTTTGCATGGATTTGTGATTTGAGTTATAACTAAAGTGGGTTGTCAAAGCATCAAATTGTAAGAAAAAACATGAAATAAAGTATAAAAATACCGATAGCCGTCATAGAGCACTGATACTTAGAAAAAGAACTGCCTGTGTGGTGGGCAAGTTGCTTGGTAATCGAACCCTCACCCTAGTCACCCAAAAGCAATAGTCGCAAAGTCATTGAGTGACTTCTTTTGAAATTTTTTTCATTTAGTGTTCCTTCTCCTAATATGTGATCTTTTGTCCTAATGAGTCATCTATTAATATTCTCTTTAAAATTTTGCCAAAAATAACAATCTTAAATAGTAAACAGCTATAGGCAAGCATGCTGTTAATAAAAAAGGATAGAAAAGGGGATTTATGCTAGAGATAAATCAATTGTGACAAGCGGCAGGTAAGAACGGCGCAACTCATATTGGTCAGTTAGTTAGAAGCTTTGGCTGCCAACCAAGAGGTGTTGGGTTCGAGTCTTGTATAAGTGATGTGTCTGTGAGTTTGTCTTAATTCCCCCAAAAAAAAAAAAAAAAAAAACCGATAAGTTATGCCAAAAAAGGTAAAAACATAAAAGTAAAGCACATATTTTCAAAAAGCAATCAAAATAATTAAATAATACAATAAAAACAAATATAAAGCAAACTCTTTGTAAGGATTTCTCGAAATGGTTGGAAAATTTATTAATTTCGTATATAATAGCAATATTGATAGAGACTGGCACCTACAGGAAGTAGCACATGCAGGCGCAAACCATAAGGTGAAGCTGAAATGAAAACAGAAAAAAAAAAAAAAAAGGTATAATAGGAAATTAACCTATGATCTTCCAAACTGCATATAACTTCTGCGACATGATCACAACAAAAGTATACCATAAAACAAAATTCGGCCATAGCCATAGCCATAATAGCCATAGCAAAAACTATAGAAAGGATGGAAGAACGTGATTATTTTTTAGCAAGCAATCAAACAAATGATTATCCCTGCAACTGCTGGCCGGGGAATATGACGTAAATATTACTCTATTCGGAGCGAGCGGCAAACCTTTCCACATTGGCGTCGTTCAGATTGATACCAACCATTGCTTCCCCCAAGCCAGCACTGACATCAGCCAAGATGTCCGGGTCAGAGTAATGAGTAACGGCCTGCACAATCGCCCTGGCCCTGCGCGTAGGGTCGCCACTCTTGAAGATGCCAGAACCAACGAAAACCCCGTCACAGCCAAGCTGCATCATGAGGGCCGCATCGGCGGGAGTAGCAATGCCACCAGCTGCGAAGTGGACGACCGGTAGGCGACCAAGCTGCTTGGTCTGCATGACAAGATCATAAGGGGCAACAATCCTTTTGGCAAAGGAGAACACTTCGTCGTCATCCATATTACGGAGGACGCGGATGTCGCCCATAACAGAACGGACATGGCGAACGGCTTCAACGATGTTGCCGGTACCTGCCTCTCCTTTAGTACGGATCATCGCAGCGCCCTCGCGGATGCGGCGAAGGGCCTCGCCAAGGTCGCGGCAGCCGCAGACGAAGGGGACACGGAAGTTGTGTTTGTTGATGTGGTGATGATCGTCCGCAGGGGTGAGGACTTCGCTCTCGTCAACGTAGTCCACGCCTATAGCTTCGAGAATCTGGGCCTCGACAAAGTGGCCGATTCGGGCTTTGGCCATGACCGGTATGGTCACCGCCTGCTTGATTTCCTTGATTAGGCCTGGATCGCTCATTCTAGCGACGCCGCCCTGCGCGCGGATGTCAGCGGGGACGCGTTCCAGGGCCATGACTGCGCAGGCGCCGGCCTCCTCAGCGACGCGCGCCTGCTCTGCGTTCACCACGTCCATGATGACGCCGCCGCGGAGCATCTGCGCTAGACCTACCTTTACAGAGAACGTCGTCGTCTTCTTCAGGGGCTCTGTTAAGGCCGCGCCATTCCCGTACACTGTCACCACGCCGCTGTCTGCCATCTCGTTCCGATTGTGAAATCTAGGGTTAAGTTTGGAGCAGAATGAGAGGAGAAATGGAAATGGAGGGGCGAGGTCCGCGGGGATACGAACTCAAAGGCGGCCACTTTTTAGATTATTATTATATATATATGGATTAGATGGGCGGATGCAGGCGGCGAGTGACCAGTAGGAATAGTATACAATTATTATTATTATTATTATTTTGAGAAAAAAAAGTTCAATTATGCAAATCGCACTTCATATCAAATGTCTTTAAAAATATTTATTAATTTAGATAAATTTGATTTTATATGTCACATTCTAAATTAGGGTTCATTTGGGTCGGTTTTTTTAAATTTTTTAAAGTAATTTTTTATTGCAGAAATTAAAATTTAAGAATTAATAATAAAGCAATCTCAAATTATATCTTAGTCATCTGATTATTTTTTTTAATATACCTCAAATTTAATTTTGATATAAAATAACTTTAATTTTAATTTATATTATTTTATTTAAAATTCATCATAATAGAAACTATAATATTTAACATCCTATGTCTATACATGCAAACATCCTATCTTAATATTTCTTGTTGTTCTTGTATTCCTATGTAGAGGTTATACATCACTCTATATTTTAACTAGACATATGACCATTATATGCATTAAATTAAGAATGTGATAATATTAAAAGCATTATTTAATATTTATAGAACAAGAATCTTTGGTAGTATTTAACATGCACTTGACATCATCAATCTAAAATAAGAGAATTAGCCAAACATAAAATATATGATAAGCAATTAAACTAATGGAAGAATGAAAATACGAGAGAATGATATCACCAAAAAAAATCAAAGTATCTCTTCTACACTCCTTCTCCCTTAATTTATAGAGTTGCTTCAAAAAAACACATGCTACACACTCTAAATGATTGTATCTTGCACTTCTCTAGCCTCCCTTATATTTTACTTTAAGAGGAAACAAGAAATACTCTAAAAAGAAGTACCGAAATTTATTGAAGTGGCTTAACTCCCCTACAAACATAACATCACAACTATTTGTAGGATAAACACAACAAGGCATCTAGCGCAGCTCTTGAAAGAATGGCACCACAGCGCCATTGAAGTGAACTAATGCATTGACGTTTAAACTATAGCAAAGTCATGACGCTTGCTAATGTGGATCAGTTACTTAGTGAATAGTCGCGTCTCTTCACTAAGAGAATGTGACCTTTGGAAGTTACAACTGCAACGCTACGACACTGTTGGCATTCGAACGTTGTGGCGCCCGAGTGGCAAAAAATGGCGCCAATGCGTGAGAAATCATTAAGCCACTATATTTAAAAACAAAGAATGTAGTGTTGCTAAGCTGTCTTTTTGATGTTGTAGCACTGGTAATGTTGTGTTGCTGGCTGTATTGCCACTGTAGCCCGTGCAAAGAAAACTTTGTCCCGCAATGTCCAATTTGGGGCGGCTTGGCAGCATCAAAGGCGACGTTGTGGCATTGTTTTGTAGATCATCACGGCGCTTTAGTATCCTTAGAATTTTTGCCATTTTTTGATTTTTTTTGCATAAAAATAACTAAAACAAAACATTTGTCATTGAAAATAAAATATATAAAATAGTACATAATTTACATTTATCAAGTACACTAAACTTCATTTTTTTAATAAAGTTATGTTTAGTATATCAAAAGATGCTTAATGTTTAAGAGTTTTAGTTCATTTTAATCATGGGGTTTCACAATCTCCCATAATTAAGTAACTAACATCCTCATTAATGTCCTTATATAATCAATAATCAATGATTTAGTTTGTACGATTTTATCAGTGATCCTTTTAGGTTCAAGTGGTTCTCACCATATAAAACTTTGTACCAACCAAGATTTAAGAGGTCACTCTTATAATATAACACTTTTTCATATAAAAAACTTCCCCATCTTCTACTTGTGTACCGCTCAAATATCATTTGTAATTGTCTAAACTCTCACCCAATGGCCACAATGCCAAGCTTGATCATAAAGTTAGATATTATTTACTTTGGCCTAATGACCTCATGATTTTGTCCCCTTCGTGGAACTTATCAACAACCACCGTGCCAAGCTGATCATGTGCGAACATGTTTAATTTTAATTTTTTAAATAAATTTTAACCATTACATCAAAATGTGCCTTGATGTGTAAAAGTATTTACCATCATTCTATTTTAGCAGTTCCACACAACTCGTGTTAACCACCTATCATAATACATATAATAATAAGGTTACATTATTCATGTTCAAGTTATTTGGGTCAACTTTACTCTGCATTAGGCATAATTTTTTCTACCCGCATCATAACAAGGTCCAGTTTGGGTTAAGCATATTCATGCTAGGTTAGACAAACTTATCCTAGTAACTTAAATTGGTATGTCTAATGGTATCATGGAGTATTCATGAATTGGTTATCGAGTATTCAATTTGAACATTCATGTCATCATATTTAAGAGCTCTTGATAGTGCATGTGCAAGCATTATTGATTGTTAAACCATAACTATCCATTATCAAACGAGCATTATAGATCAACCTTATGGTTTAAGTAATCCCTCAAGCACTACCAATTCAACATGTCTTGGTCCTTTTAAGGAAAAGATGAGTGGTGGACCCACCAAAGTCTATACCTGTTATGATCTATTGCCTCCTAACAAAAGCACTATATTTTGACTTTAATAATGAAACTTAGAAATGGAGTTAGATTAACACCCATACTCTCAATCTAAATCCATCTCACTTTCCTTTCAAACATTACACTAAACTACTTCAAATATAAAACTTTGCAGCTTTCTTTCAACTACAATAGCAACCATAACTTCAACATCAGCATCAACACGTCAAAGAAGAGAGAAAAAATAGGAGAAACTCATGTTGTAATAACAAATGGTTAATGAAATGAAAGAATGTTATGATGCATTTCTCTATAAATATTAAAATTTTCCAAGTCAAACCCTACTAATTTATGTTTAAAAGTTAAGAAAAATGTTATTGCTTGAAAGACAACTAAAGTAATAACCAATTTTTTAAAAAAATTGTTTCCAGCAAATTAGCCAAGTATCACAAGAATACTTCAAGAGTATTAATAAATGGAGCATTTTTTTATGTCTACACTAGAATTGTGGAGCAAGAAACAAAGTAGGGAAGTAAGATGTTTTATTTTGTGTTCGTTTGAATAAGAGAAGAGTCATATAATTGAAGCAAGCTAAAGATGAGCAACCAAAATAGATTGAAGTGTTAGGTGATACCTTGAAAATGTTAAACATAAAATTTTGGATCATACAACTGTTTTAGTCATGGATGTTCTCACTAGACATTTGCAAGAGGTTGTGCCCTAGTGTATGATTTTCACTAATGATATTCTTCTTATTGATAGAAAAAATAAAAATAAAAAACAAAAAAAATCTTCTTGTTGATAAGATTAGAGACGGGGTTGAAGGTAAACTTGAATTATGGAGGTCAACCATAGAGCCTAAAGGTTTTCATTTGAGTGGATATAAAATTGAATATATAGAGTGTAATTTTAGTAATAATATATCTAGTGGGGGATTATGACTTTGGGTGATCAAGTCATTAATAAGAGCACTCATTTTAGATATATTAAGTCTATTGTTCAGAGTGATGGTGATATAGATGGGGATATTATTAGTACAATTCAAGTTGGGTGATTGAAGTGGAGAAATGCATCAAGATTTTAGTGTGATAGAAAAGTCCCTCTCAAACTTAAGGGAAAATTCTATAAGATGGTAGTGAGACATGCAATGCTTTATGGTGCAGAATGTTGGCCATTAAAAGAGAAACATAATATTAAGTTAAGTGTTACAAAGATAAGGATGCTCAGGTGGATGAGTGGCTTTACTCTTAAAGGCATGATATGAAATGAGCATAATCGTGAAAAGGTTGGAGTAGCTCGAGTGGAAGATAAGATTAGAGAGAGTCGCCTTAGATGGTTTGGTCACATAAAATGAAGGCCTTCCGATGACCCGGTTAAGAAGGTAGATGTATTAGATTTAACTTATGTTAAGAAAGGTAGATGTAGACCTAAAAATACTTGGTTAGAAAATATTAGAAATGACATTTCTTTTTTAGATTTAGATGTGAATTTAACTCTTAACATAACACAATAGAGAAAAAATATTCATGTAGCCGATCCCACATAGCAGGATAAATGCTTGTTGTTGTTGTATATAAGTTTTTGTCCAATATGATTTCTTCTATTTCTTTCCATTACCTGCTTCATAACATATTAAAGTTTCCTAAGAAGCAAATTATCTAGGAACTAAATGAAAAGTAATTATGTGAATTGTCATATAGAATTGAATAGGTGCCTCAACTAAGCATGCTCAACTAATTAGCAAAATCATGAACCAAATATATTTTAGTCTTCCAAGTTGTTGAACCAAATTTGGCTAAAAGTTAATTGACTAACATAGCCCAACGTGATTGGATAATGAAATTGATCAATAAATAGAGTGTTGCAATCTTGAGTCATGTTGCTAAATTTAACAAACCTTACAAACTCGGTCAAGTAAGTTATACTTTTATTGAAATAGCTATGAAATTTTAATAAAGAGATTTTTGGCACATTTGTAAAGTTAAGTATTTATTATAATTCTTTGAAAATATGTTAAAAGAAGGTAAATTTTAAATAAATGACTAAGAATGACTTTATCATGACAAAACAATATTATGCTCACATAAATAGCATACGTTAAAATGATGACATTTAAATATTGAATAATATTCTTATATCAGCATTTAAAACAACTATAAATAATAAAATTTTATGTTCCAAAAAAGATTTAGAAAATTTATATATTAGCATATAAAGCAAGATTTTGAAAATAAAGGTTTGGTGAATTTCGAAATACATCATTACTAAAGTTACTCTTTGGAGTGGCAATGATTATGTCAACTAGAATAATGTTTAAGATGTTGATGTAAATATCCTTTCAAGACTTCAACCAAATTATTGAGTAATGGAACTTTCATAATGAGTATCTTACCTTAGCACATAACAAAAATTCTCACCCCCTTACCCCCTCTTGTACCCCAAACCATGCTTAAAAAGTTGATGTGAATATCATTTCAAGGCTACAACCAAGGTTGTCCTATAGCCTTGAGTTGGTTTCCATAGATATGCTAAATTATTGGCAGTTGAAGTATTCATAACGATAAAGAGAGTTTATTATTTTGACAATAATAAAAATTCCCCAAACACATGAATAAAATAAAATAAAAATTTCAAAGAGACATTATACTTTTTATCAAAAATTAGGGAAAGGAAAAATCATGACTTATCCTAATTGAAATGATTTAACTAGTATGAGTTATATGTTAAAAAGTTTTTTTTCCTATAATTGAATAATAAATTTGTATAACATAATATACATACATTGTGGAAGATGGGTTCCATGATGAAAATAAGAGGACTCCTAAGTCAATAAAGTTTTAAGTTATTCTCCTTATAAAGGGGAGACCAATAACCACAAAGGTATGAATCAACCTTTGTGGTGATATTGGGCAATGAGCGTAATGGCGATAGAGGGGGTTGTTCTTCGGGGTAAATATAGCCATTTTCCATAGTGGCAATGGTGAGATTCAACTATGATCATTAGGAGAAAATGAACATCAACATTTCTAGCTATGATAGGTGTTAATGTTATTGCTTGTGATATGAATAAGTGTTCTTGTTGATAGAGGGCGTTGTTGTTGGTGGTGGTGGATACCAATTCGTTGGTGGTGACAAGTATCGATGTTATTGGTGGTGACAAGTGGTGACATTGTTGATAGTGATGGTCTTTAAAAGTGGTGCCTATGATGAGTTTTGACAATGGTTGTAATCATAATTAGGTTTTGATGATAAGAGCTCTAAAATTCTTTAAGTTCAAGAATTCCCTCTACCAAAGTCCTTTCTCTAGGATCGTCCTCTATATGTGTAGAAAAATGACTTATTTATAATTTTTTGGAGGAACATTTTGGTGATTTCAATCAGAAATTACAACACTCCATTTAATCTTAAATGAATATATATGGAAGGTGAAATTCTTAGTTTTAATTAAGAAATTGAATGTTACATAATTAATTAAAAAAATTTATGAGTATATATATATATATATAATTACTATTGAGCTGACTATAATCAATTAGTATTGATTAATTTTAATAATGTGAATAAAAAAATATGTGGTTTAATTCATCATTAAAAAAAATCTTCTGCTCTAAACATAATTTCTCTTGTAGAGAAATTATTGTGTACGCAATCCGAACGTGTTCGGATGTGCGTACACACTGCTTATTTTGTTGCATACTTTTTGATACATAATTTTTTCTACGTATTTTTTTGTATTTAGCGAGTATTATTTATTTGCTACTTATTTTGTCACTAAAAAATTATGTATCAAAAAATACGCAACAAAATAAGAAGTGTGTACGCACATCCGAACACGTTCGGATTGCGTACACAATAATTTCTCTGTAGAGAAATTATTGTATTTGGCTCATTAAAAATAAGTCCATGTTGAGCTAATTCCCTAATTGTGAACCCTAACCAGAACTAAGGGTTTTTTTTAAGAAAATATTAAATCAACAATGAAATTTTAAGGAGGATCACATGTAAATTTAATTTCAACATCAAGAGAACAATAAACAAATCAAATGGGAACGCCATCACCATGAATGCAATCATTTTCATATAGCTTATATAGAAAACACTCATCCATTGGGTATTTTCAAGAAAGCACCTCATTGATTGGCATTTTGAATGAAAAAGTCCTATTAATGAGCATTTTCTTTATGTTGGCAAATTTAAGAAAATGCTTATACATTATGCTTATTCTAGATTGTTGTTGTTTTTTTCTGCTTTTTATTAAGGATAACTTAATATAATCATATTTTGCTCATTTATGCTAAGAATCTCATCAACAACTCGTACATTTACATATGTCTCTTTTATAAAACAATTAACAATATCACCCAAAAGAAATATATATTCGAATATCCTGATGCAAAACGCATCAAGATGAGCTTTTAAGTTCTTAGATCTATGCTAAGATTGCAATTTAGGATATCATATACAACATTAATCCAATGAAAATTCAAAAACATGGAAGCCTTCTGATGAGTCATGCATCAAGATGTCTAGGCCCAATTATTTTCTATATCACCGCTTTCCCGAGAATACAACCAATTTTTCTGATACGGCGAATGATGCAATATATAGTTTCAATGATTTTAGCATTGTGACCTTCAGCAAGTGTTGAGCTGAGTTTTGTTGCCCATTATCCAATTCTTAGTTGAATTGTTTTCTAGAACCACAGACTTGTAATTTTGACAAGTCGATGAGTTTTAAGGCTCGTTTGAGTCTTTTTTTTTTACTTCTTCTTGAAGCAGCTTTCTAGCATAAAAATTTTAATTTTTATACTAAAATGCTTACTTTAGAAGTAGTAATAAAGCCGTTCCAAACAAGCAAGTAATGATCTATATGACCATTAGATTGAAAATTTTGAAACGATCAAAGTCAAAAAAATCTTGATATAGATATAAGCATCAATAAAAGGCAAGCAAAGTAAACTACAAACAAAGCAAGGAAATAAATAATTAAAAAATCTACTTTGCAAAATTAAAGAAAAAAAATCGCAATCAATATGCTTTCAACAATAAGGAGCAGTCAATCAATACACAACTCCCCTTGGCCTATTGGTTGAGAGCTTAGGCTTCCAACTAAGAGGTCCAATGTTCGAGTCCATGTGTATGTGTTGTGTGTGTGAATTTGACTTAAATGACCTAAATGTCCAAAGAAAAAAAAATCATTAGTAAAGGTCAAATATTAAATACAATAAATCAGCCCAAAATTGTGAAGCAGCCCAACAAAAGTATAAAATGCTCTCACTAATACGCAAAGCAGAAGCGCTGTGACTCTGTGAGTGTAATTGAGCTACTCGGCACTCGGCAGGATGCTCCGGCTGCGGCATCAGGCCGCGCAATTTATTCGCCGCAGAGGCTATGCGTTCTACTCGTCCAATAATCGCTTCCAAACCACAGCCCCTATCGAGTCCGCTGATCTTGAGCTAGGGTTTGAAAATCCTCCAAAGCCAGGCCTCTCCCCTATCGTTCCTTCCGATGACGCCGACGCCCTCTCACGTCTTCTCTTCCAGCACCACAACCCCTTCCACGCAATGGAATCATCCCTCCAGCTCGCTGGCATCCGCCTCACACAGAGTCTCGTTCTCCAGACTCTCCTACGCATCCGCAACTTCTCCAAGATCGCCCTCGGTTTCTTTGTTTGGTCGCGCGACCAGGCCTATCATTCGCATGGTGCAGACGCATATGACCTAATGGTGGACATCTTGGGCAAGGTCCGCCAATTCGACGCAGCCTGGCAGCTCATTGTGGAGATGGACCAGCGCGGCGTGGCCCCATCTCCGCGGACATTCGCCATTCTTGTCCGCCGATACGTTGCTGCGGGACTTACGAGGCAGGCGATCAGGGCTTTCGACGATATGGAGGCGTTTATTGGAAGGGAGCCTGGCACCGCGGAGTTCAACATGCTCTTAGACACGCTTTGCAAGTATGGTTATCCCAAGGTTCACTTTTTAACTTCAACATCTGTAATTCTCCTTTTTAAATTAAATTATTGTTCGATGATATTTTCCTTGATTCTTGGTGCTTTTTTGTTTGCAAAATGTTTTAAAATACAGTGTTCTTTAGATTATAGGGTTACCTAAATTCATATATATTTGATACTATTGATGGTGCTGAATGCATTGCTACGCATTATAGTTGAAAATGATTGTAGATGTCGGCTGACATTGCATTGCGACATTTTTGACATGCATCATGCATGAACTGAGTGGACGTCCTGGAGAAGTTGGTGGAGCTAAAAATTTTGATATTTTCGGCCTGTAGGCTCTTTTTTATTTTTTCTTTCAAGGGCTTTGATGATGATGACGAATGATGGGTGAATATGCTTTCTGTCTTTCTTTTTTTTTCTTTGGACTTACTCTTTACACAAATAATGGAACTTATGCTGAGGGGACGTAGCACGGTAGCAGAATGATACTTTGATGGGGATTGCAAACGGGTCACACCCCAAGGGGAATGAGAGGAAGAAAAGATGGAAGCGGAAACAAATTTAAAGAGAAAAAGAGGAAGAGAATGGGAGGAGTGAATTAATCATGCTTTGATTTCAGTAGTCTTTAATTGACCCATGCAATCCTTAGTCAGCCCTTATATAGAAGCTCTTCACTATATACTTAAGGCATTCATAGCTAACCAAGGAAGTATAATGGTTCTTCATTACATGTTTAAAACATGAAACATGATGAAACCATATTAAAAAATTATTTGACACAGACATATGAAGATGATCTGTATGAGAAGAGCCGGTGACTTTGATTGTCTTGTGTTCATTAGGGCAAAAAAAAAATCACCAAAAAGTTGAAAGGTGATGAACATAGTGGTGGAGGTGACGTAGATGGATGAAAAATATACTAAAGAATTGGAGATTGAAACAATGAAACATTGATTGATTTGTAGGCGTTGGCTCTTAATAACCATCACTAAAAGTGTTTGATAGCTTAGCAAACTGGACCAATAATCAATAAGGAGATGATCATAATAGGGGAAGCCCAAGTTCAGCGGACTATTGTGGTGACCGAAGCAGACTGAAATCACTGAGAGGCAGAAATTTTCCAGTTGTTGCTAGAATAATTGAAGAAGGAACCAGTACCAAAAGCTCTGCTGAATGAATCGTCTTTGCTTCAATTGCTGTTCTCTTCGTAGCTGATGGAATAAAGAAGCCTTTAAAAGTCTTTTGAATTCTGTCAACGTAAAACTTAACATTATTTTGTTGGAGTTAAAAATTCAGCATACTAAGGTTTTTTTTGGTTAATTTGAGATGAGCAAAAACTCTTTTTGAATATCAAAATAATTATAGATTGAAATATGTTCCAATAAAACAACCTAGTTATCAGTTGCCTCACGTTGATGATGTGATCTTAGTGAGAACTCCAATTTTGTTTGCAATTTAATGGGATAATAGTTTCTCCCTTATTAATGCTCGGAGGAGAATTTTCTCCTTTTAGTAGTGTTCAATGTTCTCTATATTTTGATGAGATAATCTTGAAGTCTCATTTCCTTCATTGGCCGGCTTGATTGAATGTGACTCCCTAGTTTTGCCACATTCAAAGCTATCAGAGGCGCATGGCTTGCTATGAATATGGACAATTTTGTTTGTAAGGTTAAGAAGGGAATCCTTTCATTTTTCCATTTGTCCTTCCATGTTACCTTGGCTATGTATAAAAAGTCTGAGTCTCCTTGGTTTTGTTCTAAAAACTATAATAACCAAAGGAAATAACAAAATACCCCATGTCCCAATGGACTAAATAACCCAAATAAAATAAAAGAGTTGCTTTTGCCTTGACATATTATGTTAAGTAAGCATACTGATGATGATTGTTTTGCATGACTCTTTTTAGAGCCAGTGAATTGTATTTAATCCACCTAACACGGTTGCTTTTCTATAGAACCTTTTCTAAGGTTTTATTTGGGACTATTTTTTATTGCTTTTTAAAACATAGTTTTAATATAAAATTTTTAATTTTTCTACTAAAACTCTGTTTTAAGAAGCAATAAAAAAGTCGTCCCAAATGAAGCCTAAATTACTTTCTTGGCCGGTGATAAGCCAAACACTCTCTTTTTCCACTCTTAAAACATACCATTGTCAAATTGCAATCAGCATCTTTCCATGTTCTACCTATTGCCTGAATTAGAAGTGCCCGTCTAAGCTATTCTATAGGTACCCGCCTTATATCATCATGTGCGATACAGCCACGCTATTGGCATAAAACATAACGACTATTATTTGTATCTCAAACAATTTTAAGCTCTTCGATGTGATATTCATCGATTTATTTGTCAAAATTCCTCAAAATTAGCTTCACCCGTATCTTGCATTGAAGAATAGCCTTATAATTAACAAAAGTTGATTGTCCATTATTTCATATTCTTTTTTTTTGTTTGCCATTACTTTCACTTAAAATTGCTAAAAACCGCTTATTCGTCTTCTCAAAAGTTTATTTATCGATGGGAATTCAGAGAATTAGATGATGTCCATGTTGATAAGTTTCCATACTGCATGCGCAAAAGCCTCGTCTTATATTATGCTATATCTACTCCCTTTTGCAAGGCAAGACACACATGTAATATTGTTCCATCACGTTGATTTTTGTGAGACCTTAAAAAGGGAATGCCCTTAAGCTATCACTATTACTTAAAGTATTTTGATATCATTCTCACTTTGTTTTATATGCAAATATGAATTATCATCGATGAGTATTTAATTCAATTTTTATTTCTTCTGTTTTCATAATCAATACATGCAGGTAGCAACAGAATTTTTTAACAAGCGGAAAGTCTCATTTGAACCAGATGAAAAAGCATACACAATATTGGTTTATGGGTGGTGTAAGATAAAGAAAACTGACATGGCCCAGAAGTTTCTAAAGGAGATGATTGAGCGAGGAGTGGAACTAAATGTGGTAACATATAATGTTTTGTTGAATGGAATTTGTAGAAGTGCAAGCTTGCATCCAGATGTTTGCTTTGATAAAACAATTCATGAAGCTGAGAATCTTTTAAGTAATATGCGTAGCCGAGGTATCGAGCCTGATGTTACAAGTTATTCAATTATTATCCATGTTTGCAGCCGAGCCCATAAACCCGAGTTATCAGTTTATATGTTTCACTCAATGAAGGAGAAAGGAATTTGTCCCACCATTGCGACATACACGTCGGTGATTAAGTGTCTTGCATCATGTGGAAGATTGGAAGAAGCAGAAGAGTTGCTTAATGAAATGATGACCAATGGAGTTTGCCCATCCCCTGCAACATACAATTGCTTCTTTAAAGAATATCGTGGGAGGAAAGATATCAGCAGTGCGATGAAGCTGTACAAGAAGATGAAGGAGATTGGTTCATTTGGGGTGCTTGATATGCATACCTATAACATATTGATTGGGATGTTTTCAAAGCTAAGTCAAACTGAACTTGTAATGGAACTATGGCATGATATGATTGAGAAGGGTATCGGTCCAGACATGGATTCATACACTTTGCTGATACATGGGCTGTGCGAGAGGCAGAAATGGCAGGAAGCGTGTCAGTTCTTTATGGAAATGATTGAGAAAGGGCTTCTTCCACAAAAGGTCACTTTTGAGACTCTCTACAGGGGACTGATTCAAGCAGATATGCTTAGAACTTGGAGGAGACTCCAGAAAAAAATTAATGAGGAGTCATTGATGTTTAGTTCCGATTTCCAACAGTATCAATTGAGACCTTATAAAAGGTAATGGACTTGTTCTCAGTTTTCCTCAAGACACCATTTTGGAATCTGCAAGTTGTCAGTTAAAACAGTCGATTGTATTCTATTATATCACTTGTTGAGGTGCCAGAAGCAGTGGTTTAGTTGTTATATTATAATGAAGCTTGAATTGTGAGAATTTCTCCTGGATTGTGAACAAATGACAATGAGATATGTAAGTTGTGGGTGAAATGATGGCATTACAACATTCATGGATATTAGCATCCATATAGTTTACACATTCTTTGAAGGTCCATCTATGCTTTCCTTTTCACCGGAAGGATGAATTATTCTATGCGGATGCCGAACGCGGTCCAGAGCCCAATGAAAATGCGTCATGTCACCCTCTACTCGGTACCGCGGCTCGGTACTGCTCGATACCAAACTCGGTACTCCTCGGTACTGAATGACATGGCTACACCTGATTAGTCTATGGAAGGTAAGGTGTGTCCGGTGTCCGGACAGAATAATCTCTCGTTAGCAAGGTATAGTTCGAAGGCTGGCAACATGTACTATGAGATCTGAAGATGTGTTGCAGATGAAGCTGGCTGTTATGGCAATTCTGCTGGAGCTGATCAGTTTCAGGAAATATGGAAGATCATGTTATATCTAGAGTTTAGCTGCATCTGAGATTCATAGACAGATCAATCCAGAAAGCTATAATGCTTAAAATCGATTTTGAGTGACAAGTTGCAGTCATTGATTAATGATTGTATATCAAACTAGTGGAAGGGACCCCTAGGAAGAGTGAACCAGGCAATGAATATAAGTAAACAAGGCGATTAAACGGTCATGGCTTTCAGGCTATACAAGTTCAACAAAGAAGAGGATTTTTTTTCTTCTTCTTTGAGGATAGTACTTCCCTCATCAGTTCTACTATGAACCTTTTACACAATTTCAGGTATTTGATTTCATGAATATTTTTATTTGATTCAAGTATATGATGACTTGTTTTAGCTGTGCATCAAGGGACTGTTAATTTTTGAAGTATAATTTAGATGGATAAATAAAAGTAATGGTGGGGAATTAGAAAAGAGTAAACGTTTATTTAAGATACTAGATAGCATGGATAGAAGTTAAAAATGATCAGTAAAAAATAACTTTAATATTTCACATAAAACTCATAAGGAATAATTAAAAAATAAGAATTGATAAAGCCGACTATAAGGGGCCGTTTGGTTTGTTGAAAAAGAATACATTGTAAAACAAATGTAATATAAAAATAATTTAATGGACTTAAAATATTTTTGAGTTATTTGGATGAACGAAAAATAAATGCAGGTTATTATTATTTTTTATTTGATTTGAAGTAAAACGAATGCAATGTAAAACGATAATGATGAACAATTGCCGTCGGTTGTAGTGGTGGTAGGCGACAATTGATGGCAGTAGCGGCGGAGGTAGAGAATTTACAGTGTATTTGAATATCGGTTAAATCTAATGATTTTTAAATATATCAAAATTGAACTTATATGTTGAATTCTCATTTACTTCAAACCAAAAAAACCCCTAAATAGTTGGGATAAAACCAATTGTATTTTTAATTTTGAAATCTTATGCGATAAGATTTGCTTTTATTGGTTATTCTGCTCTATTTGTTTGATTAAGATTTAAATTAAGATAAAACCAACATAAAATAAGCTAATTAATGGCATGCTTAAGCCTTAAAGTTAAGCTATTTGATTGGTTAAAAAGGTAAGTTGTTGTAAGCTAGGAAAATTTTAGAAAATTATTTAGTTTTAATTTTGCTGAAGCTTATTTCTTTAACTTATCATGGTGTTCTAATATTGCATAAGCATTAATTGATTTACTAATAGTACTTAATTATGATTATAAATTAATAATAATTAATTTTTTTAATAAATTTTAGATTTGCTTTAATTTAAATTTACTGAAGTTTTGATTTACTGAAGTTCTAGGTGATGTAAAGACAATTGTTGCCATTATTAGGCATTTGGTACCATCTAATTTAGGCTTCGTTTGGGACAACTTTCTGGTTGCTTCTTAAAGCAACTTTCTAGCATAAAATTTTACTTTTTTAACTGAAAAGTTTTAAGAAGCAACAAAAAAGCTATCCCAAATGAAACCTTAAACAAGATTTGGTGTTCATCAACTCAACTTGAAAATTTGAAATTCATCTATGTTGATCTCATAAAATCTAAGTGTTAAGTAACCTGTTGTGACTTACAGGTTATCTAAGCACCCACTATGTACACATGTCATTTATGTAATTCAGTTGTCTCATGTACCGATCTCTATTTATAAGACCTCACTCTTAATCAATGAGATTGAACGTTTCCTCCTCTTGTTTTCCAAATCTATCATGGTATCAGAGCAATCAAAGCTTCACAGCGTCTTCCTTCCTGTGGAATCTTGATCCTTCGCGATTCTTTCGGCATCGTCTTCTTCTCTCCAGCTTCAATGGAGGAAGCCGAATCTGCCATCTCTCGCCGAAGCATTTCCCAGACCCCATCTACGGACAAAGAAACCTGCATTCCAGCTCAACTTAAGTTCTTGATCTCCAATACCAAAAATCTGGTTCCTACTCAACTCACCGCAGAAAACTATTTGATTTGGAAGTTACAACTGCTTCAACACATCTCAGCAAACGGGTATGAGGAACATCTGCTTGGTCCGGAAACGATTCCTCAAGAAGATGCCGAGTACGCCCGTTGGAAACTGATAGACAGAAATCTCGTTTCAGCGATCTTCTCCACCCTCTCCGCATCCATACTACCGTACGTGCTGAACCTTCAATCGGCACGCAAAGTCTGGCAAACACTCGAACGAAGACTACAACCGACAAATCGCTCGAGGGTCATACAACTGAAAAATGAGCTACACCAGATTCAATTAAAAGATCGAACAATGGCTCAATATCTCGATCACGTCAAGAAGATAGTAGACAGCATCGCAGCGGCTGGCTCCACGGTGGACACGGAGGATATCGTGCTTTACATCTTAAATGGCCTGCCGGCCATATACAACTCCTTCAAGACTGCTATTAGAACCTCCCTTCAACCAATCAGTTTAGAAGATCTCTACTCCCTTCTATGCAGCGAAGAGATCAATCTTCATCATCAGCAAAATCAAGAATTACAACAATCGGACACTTCCGCTCTGTTCAGTAGCAAGAACTCCAACTATCGCTTCAAGAATTTCAAGAACAGGGGGAAATCTCCTTTCCCACGCCAGCAGACTTCAAGCGACAGCTCCTCTGCTCCAAGAACAACGTCCAATAGGCCAATGTGCCAAATCTGCGGTAAGCAAGGTCACTCTGCCATAAACTGCTGACACAGGTGCAACCTTACCTACGCGCCACCAAACAACCCCAGGGCCCTAACCGTTCAGCAACAGCCACAACAGCCTTCCCCTCCGAACGAATGGATCATCGACTCCGGAGCTTCTTCTCATCTTACATCCGACCTCAACAACCTTCACAACCCGTCGCTCTACAATGGTATGGACTCTGTGTCGGAAGCTCTATCCCCATCCAACACTCGGGCCAAAGGATAATTCCGCTGCCAGACTCTCACCGTAAGCTTCATCTACGCAAACTCCTTCATGTCCCCTCTATATCACATAATCTTCTTTCTGTCGCTAAATTAACAGAAGACAACAATGTTTCGGTATCCTTTAACTCTAACGAATTTACTGTGAAGGATCTTCAGGACAATCGTCTTCTTCTTCAGGGACACAAGCGCCATGGTCTCTACCGTCTTCTTCTTCAGGGACACTAAGATGCTTAAAATGATGTGCCAATACCAATCTAATTTAAGCAAGTAGTTCAGTAAAGTCAAATTAGATTGAACTAATATTCAATCCATGCAAAAAATATGCTTGATCATATACACCAAAAATATCAAGCGTTTAATGATGTGCCAATAAAAATCTCTAAATAAAATGCACATATATTTTACATCTTTATATGTAGAGTTAAAATCGTGCTAATAAGAATCTTGTCCATCACAGAGCACATCATTCCTACATAAATTTATAATCAAAGCTGAATAAACAAGTTTTATAGCAACACATCTCATAGTACACAACTCATCTTGATCTGTTGGTTGAGAGTTTAGACTAAAGAGATATTTGGTTCGAGTCTTATGTATGCGATGTGTGTGTGAGTCTGTCTTAATTGACCTAAATATCTAAAAAAAAAACACATCTCATAGTAAAATAAATATGGAGTATAGAACAGAAGCCATACTTCAATTCATGGGTTTGAATGCTTTGGCAAAGTCTTGGCCATCTATCTGCGAATGATGAGGAAAATCATACGGTAAATCTTCTGGCCTGAGGCCAGCATTGTACAAGACGCGCACTACTTCTTTGTGAACAACAGCATTTCCTTCTGGAGTTAGGTGCAAACCATCACTGGCGCCAAGAATTTTTTTCATCAGGATCTAAAAGGTGATTTATATCAAGCTCAAAAGACCGTTTAGATCATACCTTAGGAACTTTTTCTGCCAATCTGCAGTTTCTTGCATGTGAGACCATAGATCAATGTAAGGGAGATTTAGTTCCTGAGCAAGCTCAATACATTTATTTGCATAAACTCCAGTCATTTCATTTGTCCTTTCAGGCAGTTTTCTGGCCTTATCACCATATAGTAATCTAAGAAAAAAAGAAATCCCCATTTAAAGATTAAAAGAATTGGAAGAATCTAGTGAAAGTTTAAGGAATTAGAACAAAAACTCAAGAAAAATATGGTAAATTGGTCTTGGAAAGAGTACATTTAACATGAAAGATTGTAGAGAGAAACATTAAGCTATCAAAAGGTTACTAGCAAAGGGATTGATGACCTTGTCAAGAGAATTCAAGAAATTATACTGTAAACTTGTGCCATTAACCAATTAGGTAATGCTAATGGATATTACATGCAGAATAAGATGCGACAATATTGGTTAACTATTAATTTTTATGCCTATTCATGTGTGTATGTGATTGATTAAAGGTTTGTATTATTTAGATTTTTCAAGTTAATATTAATTTATTGTTATTCTCTAGATTTCCAATGTATTTTTTGACTTTTGTACCTCATATTTCGAGCAGGTAACTTTTAATTTCGTGGATGATAAAGGTACCCTTCTTTATTATAGCAAGCAAATCACATTGAATGAAAAATAAGAAAATTGCACGGTGTTGATTCACACCTTTTTGTCCTTTTTCTTTCGTTATATATATATATATATATATATATAATTTTTTTAATTTAAAATTTTAAAGGTAGTAATATTTGATATTTAATTATTAATAATAATTAATATAAATGTGATGTGAAACGTATTAGCATGGATTATTAAATTAAAGAGTTTGCACGCTTAATGTTAGAAGTCATAATAATCATATCTTCACAATGAATGTTCTAACGACAAAAGAAAGCACTATGAGTGGTAAAATAAGCTTAGGCCGAATCACGAGCGTAAAAGCTAAGATCATAAAACAATCACGTTAATCTGATGTTGCATACATGGATGGTTTTCAACAAGATATCCCTAGATTAACAATAATATAAGTTACTATGCAATGATCCCTCACACAACTCATCCAATTACTAGGTTTTAGCGGATAAGACAAACACAATTCCAGTGAATCAATTAATTCCACAATTGGATGCAACTAGGAGAATAAAAGAATAAGGGAGAGAGTTCATCGAATCCTGGTTTGGGACTTGGAGCAGCACATAGAAGGTTTTCCCAAGCTGGCAATCGTCTCTTGCGACTGAATTTTCTTTGGGCAGGGATTTAGATCCTGTTTGGAGAAGTGGGGCGGCAGCGGGAGGACCTCTGGGCAGCAGAACAGCCAGAACAGCTGTTTCTGCTGTTGGAATTCTTCTGGACAGCAATTGGAGGATTGCCAGCAACAAAACTGTTGATCTCCCTCGGCTGGAATTGATGGACAACAGTTTTCAATGTCCCAAAATTCAGGACAGCCGATCAAACCCGTCCAGGAACCTTGATAGAAGCCCATAGTGGAGGAATTCAGTGGTTTCCTCCTTCAGACTGGTCAGGGCTTGGAGGGGCAAGGTACTAATCACGTGGACAGCCAGGAACACCACTTGGAGAAGCAGGACAGCTAGGTTGGCGGGATGCACTTCTTGGACAGCAGTTACGGAATTCCCTTTTCAGGTTTTCTGAAACTGAGTTTTAGTGAGGAGACATGGGGGGAAATAATTTGAAAATCAAATTGATTTCCAAAGGAGGGGGCCAGCGGGTAATGAGGGGTTATGGGAATTAATGGGAGGCCATTAATGTAATTGGAGAGAGAACAAACAAGGGGAGAGGGAGTTTAAAACTGAAATTATTTTCAGTTTAAGTGTAGTTGGAGGGAAAAACTGATTTGGATTTAATTAGGATTTCAAATAAGACGAAGAGTTAATACTTTCCTTTTTTTAGAGAAATCAAAATTGGAAAGTTTTTGAATTTCAAAATTTTGAAATTCAAAATTTGTAACTCCCTTCTTTAATACCAGGCAACAATCAAGGGATCATTATGATGATCGAATTCATCATCATAGTTTGAGCAAGGGGTGGCCGGCGGCATGGCTAGAGAGAGAGGGAGTTAGGGAGAGAGGGAGAGGGGTTTCCAAAATTGAAAGATGACTAGGAAAAATTTTAAATTAAATCCAAATCAATTTTAATTTAAATTTGGATTCATTCAAAAACTTTCCATATATAAAATTTTCAAATTTGGAAAGAAATTGAAATTTTGGAATTCAAATTTCAATGAGAAGTAGGGAAAGGAGGCGTGGGGGAAAATGGAGGCGAGGGGAGAGGTCGGCGGCAAGGTGGCCGGTGGGTGGAGCTAGGGGGGCTGGCGAGTGGAGCTAGGGTGGAGATGCTAGTGGAGATTTCGGCTTCTTCCACTCTTGACTTGGCTCGCGGTAGTCTATGGAGGAGAAGAAGAATGTGCTTGAAGAGGGGAGAAATGAGATAAACAAGAAAATACGAGAAAGATAGAGATAACTAACGAACTCACAAAGAGATCGTAAGAATCGCGAACCTCGGACTCTTCCAAAGATTGGCGGATATTGCGAATTACCCTCCTCGGGCTTCTCCTCTCATGAACTCACTAAGAGATCAACAAAACATGAAACTTTCATTATCAATAATCATCATCCCAAAATACAAAACAACTAGCTATAAATAGGCCTCATGAAAAGAAAAGAAATAAAAGACTAAAATGCCCTTCGGGCTACAATACTACATGACCACCCTTAAGGGTATAAAGGGAAAAACAATAATATGAAATAAACTAGTACATATAAATAAATAACTCAAGATCATAGCCGTTGATCTTCGATGTCCTCATCAAAATGTTATTATGGTTCAATAAAAACTAGTTAATTATTAAAAAATAAGGAGAATTTTAAGGAGCATAGACAGAATTTGAATTGATAGGAGTATATTTCAGGAATAATTTAGAAAGGAGCGCAGATACTAAATCGTTTGGCATAAGCAAGGTTTTGAAAATCGGACCGGACAACAAACAAAAAGAAGAAAAGGTTCACAGTTCAACCTGTTCGACCGGTCGAATCAGGATCGAATCGGATGACGTAATAAATAATAATATTATTATAAAAATTAACAAAATTAGCGTATTAATGAAATATAATAACCATATACTTTAATAAATTATATAAAAAACTCACAATAAAAACTAATTGTTTACAATATATAATTAAATATAAAAATTTAAATAGATAACAATAAAATATTAGTAACTAAAAAAGTAAAATTTCTCAAAAAAAATTATATATAACCAAATATATAAAAATAAATGGATAAAAAATAAATATTAAATATTATCAACTAAAAAAATAAATAATTCATATTATAAAAATTAATTAAAAAATCATTTAAGAAAAAGATGTTTTGCTTTGTATAGTAAATACATGAAATCAAAGATTGCTTTTTGCTTTATATAGTTTAATCCCACATCAATTGTAATGTTTTTATTTATATAGTTTATATAGCTTTTTGTTTTTACAAATGATAGGAGCTCATATGTAGTGGTGGAGCCATGTGAGAATATTACATGTAATATTTAATCATAGTCTTTAATATGTATTTAAGAGTTTTAATATATAATATTTATATTAATTGATTAAATTTAACATTTATTTTATATTAAATAATTTATTTAATTATTTAAATAAAAATTTGAACTGGCTGGTTTTAGAAAATCATGACTGATTCCTAGTTGAACCAGCAGTTCAAACCAGTTTTGGCCGATTTCGTGCACAGCCAATTTTCAAGGTTGAACTGGACCGGCCTTCAGACCGGTTAACAGTTGAACCGGTCAGACCAGTCGATCCGGTTCGATTTTTAAAACATTGGGAGTTAGCATAAAATCGACAAAATGAATGACAAAATTTGGATTTTGAAAAGAAAATGCCATTCACATTGGCACAATTCTTATGCTCAGTGAAAATCGCCAATAATTTGGCACACTCCGTGTGAAACCCCTTAAATAAAAGAAGTTAAACTCTTAAACATCGAGGGACCTTTTGGTATAATTGTTAGAATTTCATTTAAGAAACTCCATAGTTAAGCGTGCTCATCCCGGAAAAATCCTAGAATGTGTGACCTTATGGGAAGTTACACTAACAGGACAAAACTGTGAGGCACTTAGGCCAAAGCGGACAATATATTGATAGTTAAGAGTAGAAAAGATTGAAAATAACAAAATGAAAATTACCTAATACCCCTATAATGACTGTGTTGAAAGCGAATCTCAACCAGATGAGACTCTATTATCAAATGTTATATAAACTCATATCAAATATGATCTTCTGCTAGCAAGTATGCAGAGTTAACAATATTCAAATATCAAAATAAAAAAGAGTCGAACAATCTTCGCTGATGGTCGTGTTAAAAGTAAATCTCAATC
Source organism: Dendrobium huoshanense (assembly GCA_016618105.1). NCBI lineage: Eukaryota > Viridiplantae > Streptophyta > Magnoliopsida > Asparagales > Orchidaceae > Dendrobium > Dendrobium huoshanense. Next base: position 26,654,337 of record CM028348.1, read on the forward strand.
ATAAGGGATTAACTCTCAAAATCAAAATTTCACCTTCCTGATAGTCGCGTTAATAGGAAATCTCAACAAAAGGATACTACATAACTTCCAAAGGCCCCTCCAAATTCTAAAATTAATCAATTAGGACTTAAATTGAAATAAATTAAATATTTATCAAAATTCAAATCTTTCAAATGAAATATACTCCTATATAATCTAAAACAAAAATCTATGAGTGTAACAGTTTGTAGGAGATAAATTTAAGAATAATCTTAGTTTCCAAAGAGCTAATATTTTATCGAGAATATCATTCAATTATAATCTTCTACCATAACTGCTAGTTTTGCGTAAGATGGCAACACAAAGAAACATGCATTACTCGGGCCCTTTGATTAGACAATTTTGTCGTGGATAGGCACCATTAAATTACAGTCATAACCAAAATCCATATGTTTTCGAATAGCTAAAACCCCTGAGTAATGAATCATAAGATATACTTGATAGAAGCTCCATATTAGCTAAGGTCAATTTCAATTTATCCTCTAGGCAAGCACTCACCATGGTCTATAAGATACTCTTGAACGAAGCAACCCATTGATGCCAATAGGGACCCTTCGATCAGGTGGTTTGACTACCTCCTTTTACTAAGAAGATTAGGAATCATAATAACCTGGGATGACTGAATCTTGATCATCATCATGCCCTTCACCATCCACTTTAAGTGTAAGTTGATAAATTTAAAATCCTAAACATCAAATATGTTCCTATTATACACTTAGTCTCTATCTAATAACTAGCCTTTATTGAAAGTGCTCTCCTGTCACAAAGAGTGATATTTAACTATAAGAGCTCGCACCTATAAAAAACTTGAACTCAAACTTAGATCATAAAATTCTCACAAAATGAGGGAGAAATCTTGAGATAATATTTTATCTTAAAAAAATATGCTTTTGAAAATTTGACCCATATATCCATTAAAACTCTCTTGAAACTCGGAGAGGCCGGAGAACAAATTTTCGGAGCCCACACTAAGCAAACTCGATGGCATGAAAACATTGTATTGTGATGTTTTCTCACAACTGTTGTCTTATGGGTTTCTTTTGCTTGTTATGATTCAATTATAAATTTATTTAGTTGTTTTCCAGCTCTAGCAACAATGTTTGATAAAAAAAATTGTGCAAAAAAAGGGAGAATTCATCAAACCGTGCATATTCATTGCGTCCATTCTCATCAACTGGTGGTGGGGTTATTAAAATTACCAGCATAGAAGGCGAACAGTCCTGCAATGACATAAATATGTAAGACGAAACTGGCCCGGAATGCAGTGGAAGAAATTGTAACTTTACAGAGATGAAGCATAAAGTAGAAACATCCAATCAAGCAAACAGTATAACAAAGAAGATAATATAGACCCCTCTCCACCCAATCTACCCTTGACACCCAGTATTTCTTCTATCAAAAATTAGTTAAGTTAAAGCTCCAAGAATACCCAAAATATTTTAGAAAAAATGAAAAAAATCAGAGACCATACATGAATGCACAGAAATAAATAGGAAGAAATTGTTCTGAAATTGTGGCTCCATAGTTCGCTAAACAGCTAACATATTTTGTTGAAAAACTGATTCTACTTTCAAATATGAGGTCGAAATTTGCTCCTTTGACTCTTTTGTTTGTTCTTTAAGGACATATATAAACTCTAATCTGTCAAGAAACTAACAAGAAAACCAATATTTATTTAATTTTGTGGTGGCCTATATCCACAGGCAAGACAAATAGGTTGGCAAATCAAGAAGCCACATAGGTGGACAAATTAATAATAATGAGGCAAAAGAAAGTACTCTTCTCCAAATTCGAATACTATTAAGAGTATTATATAATAAATCTGTACCGGACTTTATATCTGCTTTAGCTCAACCTATAGAACTGTTACATCTGGCAATATCTTGGCTGCCAGGCTTATATATAGACCTATATGTTTCTGTAAATAATTATGAGAAATATATTCTATCTTTACTCTGTCTTCTCTCTGTGCAACGGACAAGATCCGTAAGATCATGATTTTCTACATGGTATCAGACACGGCAAGATCTTGAACTTCCGCCGTCCCCATGGCATCTCTCTCGGCCTCATCTCAATTCACCACCGCCGTCGGCTCACAAATCGACAACGCCGGTATCTCCGCTTCCCTTAAGTTCGTAGTCTCTAACTTGCGTACCCTTGTCCCTACGCAACTCAATACAGATAACTACGCTATATGGAGAAGCCAGATAGTTAAACTACTTCGCGCCAACGGCTTCGACAATTTTCTTGCAACTCCGTCTTCTTCGCAAGATCAATCGTCTCAGGATGCACCAGAATCTTCCAACATCACGGCAGACTGGGTTCGCACCGATCAAAATATGTCTGCCGCCATATGTTCGACGATTTCCGCCACGGTTCTTCCGTATGTCCTGCACCTTGAATCCACGGCTGCAATTTGGACCGCACTTGAAACAAGATTTCAGTCGTCCAATCGATCAAAAGTCATCCAGCTCAAGAACGAGCTTCACAACGTCACCATGAAAGATCAATCTATGATCCAATACCTCACTACCATCAAGAATCTGGTTGATCAGATCGCAGCTGCCGGATCTACTATTGAGTCCGAGGACATCATTATGTACATTCTAAACGGCTTACCTCCTCCATATCAAGCATTTAAAACAACAATCCGCACGATGCAAACTTCTTTAAGCCTTGATAACTTCTATTCTCTTCTAATAAGTGAAGAGATCCATGTTCATAATGATCTGTCAAGAAACAATACTCTTCCAGATCCGCAAAAGGCTCTGTATACGTCCCGAGGTCGCTCACGACACTCCAGAGGACGCTCTTCATCCACCAATCCATATACCGGTCGTGAACTTCCAAAATCAACACCAATTTGCCAAATATGCAACAAGAAAGGGCATCTTGCGGTTTCTTGCTGGCATCGTCTCAACATTAATTACACGTCGTCGACCCAGACGGCATCAACCACAAAAGCCCAGACCGCCAACACCGATGCATTTTCTAATGAATGGTTTCTTGACTCAGGAGCTTCGGCACATATGACTAACAATGTCGAACATCTGTCCAACTCATCAGTCTACCAAGGTTCTGACTCTATTACTCTCGGTGACGGAAGGAACGTTCCGATTGCCCACTCCGGCACCGGCATCCTTCCCACTCCGAATCGTAAGATGAAGCTGTCCAACTTACTTCATATTCCGCATATATCATATAATCTCTTATCTATTTCTAATCTTGTGAAGGATAATAATATATCTATCACATTTAATCCTAACGGCTTTACATTTAAGGATTTGATGACGGACAGAATAATTCTTCAAGGACACTGTAGAAACGGACTCTATCCAATCCAGCAGATCAATTCGGCTCCAACTGCTCTACAAGCAATTCGTCTTCCTTCAGAAGTCTGGCATAACAGACTCGATCACCCGAATTACAGAACATTGCAACTGATTGCACGAGCAAATCCCGATCTTAATATTTCTGTTTCGTCTTTCACTTGCATTTCTTGTAAAACGTGTAAAGGACACAAACTTCCTTTTAGCAATTCTTGTAATAAACAGCGTGCTCCTCTTGAACTTGTGCATTCGGACGTCTGGGGTCCCTCCCCCGTGACCTCCATACAAGGTTTCAGATATTATGTCACATTTATAGATGACAGCTCGCGGTTTACTTGGATCTTTCCCCTAAAATACAAATAGGAAGTTCCAACTATTTTTATAAACTTCAAAAAACTTATTGAAAATCAATCTAACTACAAAATAAAAACTCTTCGCACAGATGGTGGAACCGAGTTTTGCAATCATACTCTCAATACCTTTCTTCAAGACAATGGCATTCTACATCAATTGTCCTGCCCTTACACCCCGGAGCAGAACGGGGTCGCCGAACGCAAGCACAGACACGTTCTTGAAACAACAAGAACACTTCTTCACCGAGCATCTCTTCCACCCCAATTCTGGCCCGATGCAGCTCTCACCGCAGTATATCTGATAAACAGATTACCCTCTACCACAACAGGATCGGTCTCCCCGTATCAACTATTCTACAACACAGCTCCGTCCTACACTCACTTCAAAACCTTCGGCAGTCAATGCTATCCGATTACTCCACCTCAACTCAGGCATAAGCTACAGCCGAAATCAAATGCTCATGTCTTTCTCGGTTACTCTGATCAATATAAAGGATACAAGTGCCTTAACCGCTCGTCTAACTCTATTTTTATTTCTAGACATGTTACATTTTCTGAGCATTTATTTCCATTCAAAACTAATCAAGATCAGTCTCAAGTTCGAAATACAGAGCCCAATCCATTCCTTCTACTACCTACATCTTACATTCCATCCACCAGTCAGCCGCAACCTCCAGTAAATCCAATTCCAAGACAGGAGGTCCTGACTACACCAGAATTCAGTCCGATGCCGCACAACTCTCCGATTCTCATTGAGCGTACCACGCCGTCTCTACAACTCAGACCTCCACCTCATCATATGGTTACACGATCAAAAACAGGTTCACTCAAACCTCGATCCCTCATGAATTTAGCTCATCAAATCAACCAGTCCACCACAGTTGAACCCTCTACATATCAAGAAGCAATGAAATCGGCAGAATGGCGTCAAGCAATGGCTACAGAATTTCTAGCATTACACAAACAAGGGACATGGACACTGGTTCCTCCCCCTTTGACGGCTTCAATTTTGGGATGCCGGTGGACATTTCGCATCAAACGAAACACTGATGGATCTATAGCTCGGTTCAAGGCGCGCTTAGTGGCTCAAGGCAACCACCAAGAATACGGTATAGATTACCAAGAAACTTTCAGTCCCGTCGCAAAGCTTCCAACAATTCGCATCCTAATAACTATCGCTCTCTACCATAACTGGGACATTCAACAATTCGATGTGGAAAACGCCTTCCTACACGGTCAACTTTCGGAGACCGTCTACATGCGTCAAACGAAGGGGTTTGAAGACACGGCTCACCCAAATCACGTGTGTCTATTACATAAAGCATTATATGGTCTTAAACAAGCACCACGTCAGTGGTACAACACATTCACGAACTACCTCCTCTCTCTCGGATTTCAACACAGTCAATCTGATCCTTCTCTCTTAACCTACAAGAAAAACTCTATTCAAATTTATCTTCTCGTATATGTTGATGATTTTTTGATCACAGGTAACAATCAACCGGCTATCAAGGATCTTATTCAACAACTGCATGACCGATTCAACTTAAAGCAGCTAGGCCTGGCAAACCAATTCCTCGGCATTCGCATATCCCATAAACCGAATGCTTACTTCCTGTCTCAACAAGCCTATGCTCTGAAAATATTACAGCAAGCCGGACTTTCAGATTGTAACCCTCTAGCAAATCCGACAGTCACCAAACTTTCTTCCAACGCTCCGACAGATTCAAATCTATCCGACCCAGTTACTTATCGGCGTATAACGGTCGCCTTGCAATATCTAACTTTAACTAGGCCTGACATTTCTTTTGCTGTTAACATAGTTTCACAACACATGCACAATCCCGGTCCTAATCACATTTATCTCTTGAAACGTATACTCAGGTACATTAAAGGAACTATCGCTTTCGGTCTTCCCATCTCCAAGTCCGATCTTCAGCTCCGTTCATTCTCCGACGCCGACTGGGCAGGCGACCCCTCATCACGGAGATCTACGACCGGATACTGTACGTTTCTCGGACAGACTCTTGTCTCATGGGCTGTAAAAAAACAAACCACCGTAGCGCGTTCGTCCACTGAGTCAGAATACAGAGCGCTAGCTGCCGCCACTGCCGACATCATCTGGATCAAAAGATTGCTCTCCGACTTCAATATCAACAGCTCCTCTCAATCTGATCTATACTGCGACAACACATCCGCAATTGCTCTGGCCAACAATCCGGTATTTCACGCCCGGACCAAACATATCGAGATCGACCCTCGGTTCATACGCGATCAAATTCAACAAAACTACATCAAACTATTACCTATCAGCTCTACTGACCAGATCGCTGACATTTTTACCAAGAACCTAACTACTCCAAGATTTCACCATCTCAGAAGCAAACTGACAATCTTCGAAGACCCTTCAGTTTGAGGGGGCATATTAAGAGTATTATATAATAAATCTGTACCGGACTTTATATCTGCTTTAGCTCAACCTATAGAACTGTTACATCTGGCAATATCTTGGCTGCCAGGCTTATATATAGACCTATATGTTTCTGTAAATAATTATGAGAAATATATTCTATCTTTACTCTGTCTTCTCTCTGTGCAACGGACAAGATCCGTAAGATCATGATTTTCTACAAATACACTCAATACAACCATATAAGGATGCTTTAAATCTCTCAAAGACTAAGAAATAGATAAAGCTTAAAATGTCTTACAATAATGATTAATTTTCGTTTGAAGGAGAATAATGTTCAATGTAGAGAATTCTCACACAAGGGAATTCCTTAAAATACCTGAGAATATTGAGTTTAGTCCATCATTGAAAAATTGAAAATCTCCATTGATGTAAAAATTCTAATGATCCCTCCGCATCACACCTACAAGCTTAAATTTTTGGGTTGAAAATAAAATTTCCTTTTGATGAATCATGCCCAACTTTGACTCCCTTGATTCACACTCCAATAATATGAATGCAAACTTGCTATTATTATTATCAATGAATTCTACGAGTCAAGAATTACATTCATATATAGGATAATTTTAAAAATTATAGTTAATATTGCTTAGAACACTCAACTTTCTAAATCCATTTAGTGATTCCAATATGCATTTTGGCCCGCTAGCGCAATCCCTTAGCGCCAGGCTATCACATGACTTCTTATGTAAATTGTTCAGATGCTTAAAGGAAGAAAAACTCTAAATAATATAGATAAGTTTGTCGATGATATGGCGGCAGCTCGGAAGGGGTGTTGACAAACTAGTATGGTACTTAGAAACTCTTAAAAAAACCCATACCCAACTATTGACGTTCCAGTTTGTAGAGACGATCGAAAGGTGTTAAATTCAGAAAATTGGAGAGGGATAGGCTTCATTTTATTCTACAAAACTACCCCTATTTATAGATCTCTACATGATATCTTAATAAATAAATAAATAATTACAGAATAATGCATAATTGTACTAATATAATTCCTCCTAATCAGCCACCTGAATGTGGAAGGAGATCTGGGTGATCCAGGTAAGCCTCCCACAGATCCCCATCCTGGCCGAGGGATCAAGGGCCAAGGGACGGCTGAGATTTAACAGCGTGATCTAGGTGAGACTCCCACGGATCCTCATGCTAGCTGTGAGATCAAAGGCCAAGGGACAGTTTGGGATTTTAACACTCTCTCTCAAACTGGGGAATACAAATCTGTCATTCCCAGCTTGGTAATTAGTCTTACAAGTTCCCCCTCCCCCCCCCCCCCCCCCCCCCCCCGCCCCGCCCTGCCCCGCCCCGCCCCGCCTTGCTCGATCTCTCCTTGGTCTTGGACATACAAAGGAAGTAAAATGAATAATATTCCTTAGAATTCCGACAATGTAAGCCGGTGGAAGAAACAGTATTCCTCAAAATTTCGGCAATAAAGGCCGGTGGTGAGAACTTGTATTTCTCAGAATTTTAACAATGAAGGCTGGTGATAAGAACATGTATTCCTCAGAATTGCTACAATGAAGGCTGATGGTGGGACAACAAGAAATTCGATTAAATTTCCTTCTAATTTAAAAAAATCAAGAGCAAACACGTGCACAAGAGCCTCCCAGGTTTGTTCAGCCCGGCTAGATCACATGCATATCAACTCTTCAACTGCTCGTTCCTTGCTCGGTTCGGCTCCAACACAAGCATGAGGGATGGTCATCCCGACTCAAGCACACACGCACGCGTTCCTTCTCTCTCCCTCTCTTGATCCTCTTCTTCACTCGGTTCGACCACCATGTAGGCACTCACGAGAGGGGTCTCATGTGCCTTCTCTAGCCTCATGTAAAAGACCGAAAGGGGAAGCCCTCTCACTTGCTCGACTACTCTAGACATATGCGAGTAGGAAGCATAATGCAAGAACCAGCTCATCCTTGATTACACACAACGGTGAGTGCAATCCCACTCAATCAACTCCCAGGAACATGCATAGAATCTTTTGGCCACACGCCTCGCTCATCCTATTCGGTTGCACGCATGCTAGAGGGGTTTATGAGACGTTCATCTCTCTCGATCGAACACATAAACCATGGGTTTCTCGCTAGACTTCTCCATACGAGACGGACTAGACGTTCGTCTCTCTCAATTAAACAAAGAGCGAGCGATGAGACACTCTCCCCCACTCGGTTGGACGTACGCAGGAATAAATAAGCCGGAATATGCTCCCTTTCATTTTTGAAGGGAAGGTCGGGCCTTCCTTCATAAAGTCCGACAGTAAAAAAAACTCAGAATTCCGGCCAAGGCAATGAAGGCTCTGATACCATGTTAAATTTAGAAAATTGGAGAGGGAATGCTTCATTTTATTATACAAAACTATCCATATTTATAGATCTCTACAGGATATCTTAATAAAGAAACAAATAATTACATAATAATGCATAATTGTCCTAGTATAAGCCTTCCTAAATCAGTCACCTGAATATGGAAGGAGATCGGCGTGATCCAGGTGAGCCTCCCACGGATCCTCATGCTGGCCGTGCGATCAAAGGCCAAGGGACGGTTGGGATTTTAATAAAAGGGATAGATGAGAAGGTTATCAACCATATCCCCAACCTACAGTGGGCTGGGAGGAGAAAAAGATAAAAATAAGGAATAAATAGAAGGAGATTCCTAGCAAGGATACCCTCCAGGACCCAAACTGAAATCATTGTAGTTTGGAAAGAAGAACTGATATGAATACAATAAAAAACAGTTGGGAGTAAGGAGACCTAAATGAAGCCATTTGTACAATGTTGGAAACTAATCACTGAAGGTAAATAGGAAATGTTCTCTTTTTAAACATAACAGCTTGCTAGCAAGAATGACCTAATTACCACTGTTAACAAAAAAAGTTGGAAGTAAATAACACATGGAAAACCAAAAAATATTGCAACATTCACAAAATTCCATGAACAAACTGCAATTAATGCAAAACTAAACAATTTATAACTACAGTGAATATATTGTTATCAACATAGTTTATACAATAACCTTTAAATGATGAACAATCTTCCGAAGGTTTTGCTTGTATTCTTCAGTAGGTACATGTTGTTTTTCACTGGTTCTCCCCAAGATAACAGCATCATTTGCCCCAAAGAAAACAGTAGTAACCGCAGGAGCACCAGGGAAGTTCTAAGGGAAAAACAGAGGTAAGAAAATGACTAAGTAAAGAAAATATAAAATGAGGTGAAAATTTAACTATTTGTGAATCCTCTCACTGTCTGTCTTTCACTCTCCCTGGATGTCTGCAAGTGTGTTAGCCTATATATATTAGAAATGCACGCCTAAGCTTGAAAGAATTGATATTCACACAGTTATATGACATGGAATAATAAAATAGATCGAAATATGATGCTCAAAATTTATAGTTACCAAAAACACAAATTAATTGTGTTGCATCTTTATTTTCTGTTTGAAAGATCATTGAGTGAGGTTTCTATGAATTTCATTCAGTATATGTTCAAGTCCACCATGAATAATGGTACATTAAAACTGTCTCACAATTAAATTCAAATATTATGTGATGGAAGAAAGAAGTCATTGTTTGGCTTCGGTGATAGTCGTTAAGGTACATTCCATGAAACATACCTTACTATAAGTTCACCGTAAGGTTGCGTCAATAGATATTTTACAGTAAATGGCAAAGCAGCAATCTCTGTCTTAAGGAGGAAATGTACGTTCCAATATAATGTGTGATATAATGGGATCTAACTCATGGTAACAAGGGGTCTATAGTAAATTATGTACCAAGAAACATTAGGTATATTCTTGTAGGTTCCAAGGCTTGTAAAATAATTTGAGCCAAATTTGGCTGTGCTTTGTTCAATTTCAAATTGGTTCCATCCTATTACAAAGATGTCATTTTTCTATATAAATTGCTGAAGTTTGAAGATTTAAATAAATGAAAGTACCTTTTGAATGTGAAATCTTTGTTGTTTTAAATATGAAGAACTAAGGGCCGGTATTATGGTCACGAACATGGTTCTTTATCCTTTTCTCTCTTTATAATGGACATATTTTAATTTATTCCTTTACTCTTATTATCCAATAAATTTGTTATGATTATGTGTAATATTTAAAACTTTGAAAGATGTATGCTCCATTTTTTTGTACCCCTTGAAAGTGAGTAAGAGACTATTTGGTTTGATAAAAAATGAAAGCAGAGTAAAATGAATGCAACGTAAAGTAAATATAGTATATTGAAAATACTTGAGTTCTTTGGTCAAGTATACTGTAAATGTAGGAATTTACTTCTTTTTGTTTGATTTGAAGTTGGCAATGTAAAATAAAATGGTAGTATATTTAAAACAATAGCTAATCAGAGCTGGTCTATGGCAGCCAACGATAATGACAATGAGCGGCAACAACAGGAGGGAGTTGTTGGCAATAGGCGGTGGCGGGTTGAATCGGCCGTTGGAAGCAATTGTCAGCAGCAGGGAATGGCCGGTGTCATCAACAACAACGGTGGTGGCGGTTGACAAGATAATGGTAGTGAGCTTTCGACGTTACTTTTATCCAAGTTAAGTATTTGGAATTCACTCAAAATGAATGAATTCTAAATAAACTCAAAATGAATTAAGGGGTGAATTCCAAATTCACTCCCAAAATAGTTTGCATTTGAAACGAAATTGTCCAAATGCCCATTTTTTAAAAACTATGCATTTTCTTTAAACTCAGAATTCTATCGACCAAATAGCCCTTAAATGAACACGCGGCATTTTTATAGAGCAGACTATTAGAAAGAATTGCCAATTTTTAACCAATATTAGAGATGTGATTTAATACTTTGGATATTTTGATTTACCAGTTGGCCACCAACGTGTATAAGGTTAAGTCCAATCCTTGCATCGTTTACAATTAAACATGTATAGAACTTGATTTTTTTTTTTTTTTTGGGTTTGGGTGTGTGTGGGGTGGGGGGGATGTTGGTGTTCTTTAATTTTTTTTTTTTTTTTTTTTTTTTGTTATTCCAATTGATATCCTCCCATTAGACTTGCTCTCAAAAACATTGTGCCAATACTGACATCACATTTTTTTCCATAGAAACCATGATGCAAAACCTTGAAGCATTCTTGTTGCCTTAAATGATAAAAGAAATAATTTTCATATAAGTAAGACAATAACTGCCACTAAAAGGTTCTATAAAATTTTAGAAAAGTCTCAGAAAATATTGTGCTGACTATTAGAAAGAATCGCCATTCTAGAGCTCCAGAGAAGAGAGAGAGAGGATATATTATAGAGGCAATCAGGCTTTAAGACTTCATAAAGAGCCCATAGAAGTTTCTCATGAAGGAATGAAAAAAAAAATAACGAGAATCAGAGAAACAGTTTGCAATCCAACAGATTAAGCTAAAAAGGGAAATTGTGCCAGAAAAACAACAGGGAATATCTGTAAATTTCAATGAAGATAATCAGAACTGAAATGTGATGTGATCATAGTGTGTTTGCATGGCTATGGAATTGGTAGCTTGGAAAAATCTCCTAGATAATAACACTTTGAGAGGAAGATAATAAAAAAATATTTAAAAATCTTGAGAAAATAGGTAAAAAAACAAATACAGACTAAAATGGCCTTAAAAAAAGGCAGATAATTGAAATATGATAATGACACGCTGTAAAAGTTGCCTAGATTCCAATAGCAATGCTCATATACAAAATCCCAAAGGTGGAAGCAAAAAGAGATGGAATGAGGCTAGAACAAAGGTGATAAAAAAATTAAATGTATAGTGCAGATGCATCAAGTTATCCACTCCTGAACTGTACAATTACTTTTCCTGTATTGACAGGAGAAAATCAGCCCAAGAATGGCAACTTCAAGTTCCACATATTTGCTGATTAAATTGCAAAGTTTCCTACAAAGCTAAAACATATGAGTGTCTAAGACAGCACATATTGTCATACAAAGTTACCCCAAACTTAATGATATAAAGAATCTTTAATCAGGGATATCATGATGAGGACATCAGAAGATCAATTATCTACGGTCACGATCTACTTTTGATTATTATTGTATTTGATGTATTTTATTTTATGTTTTATGAGTCTGTTGTATTTCTTTTCGTTTATGCCCTTGCTTAAGGGCCTCGTCATGTGCTTGCCTTAGGGGCTATTGTGTCTTTGTATTTTCTTTATTCCGTTGGCTATTTAAAGCCTTTCCCCTCTTCATGTAAGGATGATGAATTATTGATGATGAAAATTTTATGTTCTTGTTGATCTCTTAGTGAGTTCATGTTTATCTCTTAGTGAGTTCATGAGAGGGGAAGGATCTCTTTGTGAGTTCCGAGGTTCCCAAGTTCTCTTTGTGAGTTCTTGAGGAAGAGATACTTGAGGTTAGTAATTTCCTTGATTTTTTCCAAGATTTTCTCTTTCTCCGAGCTTTTGTTTTCCCTTTCCCAAAATCCCCCTTGCCGTCGGCCTCCTTGGGCCGCCCAAGCCGCCGGCCACCGCCCACAAACCACCCAGCCGCTGGCCTTCCTCCTCCCATCCTCCCCTCTCCACATCTCTAGCCGCCGGCCCCCCTCTTGGGATCACAAATTTGAAAAATTCAAATTTCCCAAGAGACATTGATGACTTTCCTAAAATAAATCCAAGATTTTAGGCAAGTTTCTTAATTGAGTTTCAATTCAAATTTGAAATTCAAACGGTTTCCAATTAATAGCATTTTAATTAGGAAATTTTCCTTTCATATAAAATCTGAAATTTAATTCAGGTTTTTCTTTTAAATCTTGATTAATGCATGGGCCCCACTTAATTAATCAAATCTTCCCTCTTTCCCTATGGCCGGCCACCCGTTACTCCTCCCCTTAATTAGGAGCTTAATTCATGGCTTCAAATAAGGCCTCATTAATTCCTAATTTCCCTCCTAAGCCTAAATTTCAAATTTCAAAAATTTGAAATTACAAAGTCCAAATTAAAATTACGACCCAACCTAGTTCTTGCTTAGCCCCACCCGCCCCCCCTATTGCTTGTTGCCCTCTGTTTTTGGCAATTACTGCTTGCAGGCCTGTGATCCCAGCAAGATTAACTTGCTGCCAAGCGATTCCCAAGACTGCCAGAGGTTGTCTACAGCCTCCGTTAATGCATAGTTGCTGTCCGAGCTTTACTAGAAGTCAACTACACTGCTGCCGATCAGATTTCTGCGCTCCCATGCATGCAGGCCAGCCACTGAATTCATCCCATCACTGTCTAGACCTTCCATGGTTGCTGTTTAGAGCTTCGAGCACCTGAAACCTGCTGTTCAGGCAACCTGGAACATGTAATTGCTGTCCAAGAATTGCAAGGTGATTTCTTATCATTGAGGTGAGCTCTCTTCCCACTCTTATATCATCTAACTCTACTTCAATTGTGGAATTATTGAGTCATAAAGAATTGTGTTAACTTCCTCCGCTAGACCCTCATGATTAAGAGAGTGATTAAGGGGATGACTTCATGGTACTAATCTCATTGTTAGTTTAGGTATTATCGTTGAAAATCAACCACGTACGCAATGTTAGATTAATTGATTGTTTTACTACCTTAACTCCTACGCATATGATTTAGCCTAAGCTGGTTTTATCGTCTTATTGTTTTTATCTTAGCGTTTAAATCGGCATAAGTTTTATTTAACATTGTTCTTAAAAAAATTAAGCATGCAAATTCCTTAAAGCGATTCATCTTTGCATGTATTGTTTCACATCATATCAATTACCTAACTAGATGAGATGGTGTATGATCTATACATCTAAGAAATAAAATAATAAATAATATTATGTATAGAAGAAATGAATGAATGGGATACTTTACCAGTGGAAATATGCGGTTAAGCAAGAACAAAGCCCATCTTGTGTTATATCCACCATAGCCTCTAACAATTATATCAGCCTGGCATTATAGGTAATAATAGCATGAGATCAGTAAGAAGAAAGGAACACTTCTCAAGCATAAATAATTTAAAAACCATTGCAACTTGATCAAATATGTAAAACAATTTGAGAACAGAATATACTTGATTTAGCTGGAGTTAGACTTACCATTTTAATTGAAACAAGAACAGTAAGCAAAATGTATTTTAACTGGTGTTAAGGCATACTAGAACTATCTACTTGAAATGTAATGGTTATGTACATGTCTTTCAATTTGTATAGCACATAAAGCGTCCACTTGTTTTCTGATCAATAAACGAACTCTCGAACAAACGAAAGACAAAACACTGTTAAATATTCATTTGGTATAAAATGAAAATATTTTAAACTCAGATTATTCCTAAAGTAACTTGTTATGTTTGCTCATCATAACTGAGTTATCAGTGAACTAAGAAAATAACATGTGAGAATTATTTAATGGGATAACCTATGGATCAACAAATTTTCACCAGCATATGAAGTTGACTCCGCACTAGCATCCTACTAAGTCTTCGTTTGGGACTGCTTTTATATTTCCTCTTAAAACAACTTTTTAGTTTCAAATTAAATTTTTTATACTAAAAAGCTGCTTTAAGAAGCAGTAAGAAAACCGTCCCAAACGAAACCTGAAAGATAAGAATAGTAATAGTCAGCATCTCAAACCATGGTTTACATATATGTCCTAAAGCAACGGATTTAGCTCATCTATGTCCAGCCATATGCCTCAAATCAACCAAAGCTCGACATGTAAAAGTCTACAAAACAAGCTTTCGGAGAAATACAAATCAAAGGTTTAAGAATAAGTCAGTGACGTCAGAGCTGAGCCATTAATTGTATTAACTTCAAGATAATTTAATCCATTTGGTAGTTTATATGGCTATATATGAATATTGCTTTCTTTTATTGAGTGTAGCCTTTTACGCTTCGATATTTGTCTATATATACTTGTAGACAATGCTTGTAAGGGGAAGATTTTGAGATTAACAAAATTAGAGTTTTACTCTCTTGTGAATTCCTGTATCATAAGATTTGTTCTTAGGTGGTGGGTTCTTTCTCCAAGGAGTTCTTGGAGTGTTGTCCGATGACCGTCGCAGGATCGTCAACGTGGATTCTTTGAGCCCCCTCCGCTTCGGTGTCACTCAGATTCAATCATTGCGGAGCATGTTTAACAATAAACGATCAACTTCAACCTTATAATCCTAAGATGACCGTAAGGCGTATAACATCATCCAATCTCATTTGGCATTTATCTGATTCCCAGTCCAAGCTAAGTTATGATGTTCTTTGAGATTAAATTGGGATATAAGTCTCATTTGGGCTTCAATGAGACAAAATTTTCGTGCAAATCTATATTTTTTTTCCTGTTAAAATGCTGTAGCACTGTTCCTAAACTTTCAGTTAGTAACAACAGTGTTAGCAAGGAAGAAAAAGTGGCGATGGAGGGAAAGGGTAGAACCTTTCTGGCATAAGTGTTAGCAAGGGCTGCTCCCCATCCACCGGACCTGAACGATTGCTCTGTAATTGAATCACCGAAAAGAACGAAGCGAGACCTTATCAGATCCATCTTCAGTTTGCTCGTCCTCCCTCCGGTCTCGCGCTCTGCGAGTCGGAAATACTTGTACGAGAAGATGACAGCGAAGAAGAAGCCTAACTTCTTGATTTGAATCTGATGATAAAGAGACGGATTTGCTCCCAAAGCGGTCATATAAAGGGCGGAGCTGACGGCAGAGCTTGGATGATTGGATCTGCAAAGATCCCTCCAATGTTTGTGGAAGTTGTAAGAATCTCTAAAAATCGAGACTATTGTAAGAATCTCCCAGCACTCTTTTTGAGGAATTTTTATTGCGTTCTCCCACCTGACGTAGAGATACGTCCTCCCACCGTCAAAATCGTGCTAAAAAATGAGAAATACCGAGCAATACCAAACAATAACGAGGAATATCATCATGTGAAGACAAATACCGAGTTATACCGAGCTATACCGAGCAATCCTAGGAAAAACTAGGTATTTTTTTGTATTGCTCGGTATAGCTCGGTATAACTCGGTATTGGTCTTCACATGATGATATTCCTCGTTATTATCAAATAATACCTAGCAATATCGAGCAAAAACTGAATTTTTTGGCGATGGGAGGACGTATCTCTACGTCAGGTGGGAGGACGCAATAAAAATTCCTTTTTGAGGGAGGATTTTCAAAATACCTTTTAAAATATTTTGCAACTAAATTAATTTACACCTATAAATCTCATTATATTTTCATTTAATATTTTAATTAAATTTAATGTGTTAAATTTGTACAAAATACACAAAGCTTTCTAATAGAGGATATACTAACCTTTAAAATCTTATGGCATTAAAAATAATATAATAGTTTATGCTATTAATTTTTTCTAGACTTATTTTTTATATATATAGAGAAATTTTAGTTAATATGCCTCATAATGCTTGAATTTAAAAAAATATGTCCATTATTTTATTTCTTATAAAAATATGGTCAAAAGTTCTCTTTAGAAAATAAAATTCACTCAAAATTTTAAAATAAACAACTTTCTTATTAGGGCACCTCCAACCGAAAAACCCATTTTACATTCTAAAATACAATAAAAATTCAAAATGACGTAATTTATCTCAAATCGAACTACATTTGTTTATTCTTTCGCGCCCTTCCTGCGAAATTAACAATCTCTTTCCTCTTTCAAGCGCTTTTCTCCTGTTTAGTGCTCGTCTTCGGCAAACTCGGCAATCCAGTTTTTTGACGTAGGTGAACAACCCGACGCTAATATCAGCAACAAGTGATCGTTATATTTAAGCTCAAAGAAAAGATAATATAAATACTTAGAGCTTAATTATCAAGCTTAAGTTCATGTACAATTTATCTTTAATATAACCATCTATAAATTTACAAGGGCATAAATAGCCAATTTATATTAAATGTCACATACAAAATTAGTAGGATGAATAAACTTGGACTTCGTTTGGGACAGCTTTCTTATTGCTTTTTAATATAAAAATATTGTACTAAACTCTCCTTATAATATGTAATAGAAACACCCAAATGATAATACTCCAAGTGAAAGGCTTATTACTCCTAACTTTGTGGGTTCGAAAATTTGAAAGTCTTTTCATGTGATTTAGGGATAGTTTTAATAGATTAAGTTCGGGGAATATTTTCATATGACATATTGACTAGAGGTAAGGCACTACCTAGAGATTTCGCCCATATGGTTACATATTTCGATGATATGAGAGCATTGTTGATTAAGGAAGGTCATTAGATAGAGACTAAGTACTCGGCATATAGTTGATGGAATAGAGAGACGCGTGAGAACGAGAGAAGAAGGAAACAGAGACAAGAAGGGAAAATGAATAAATTGTATTAACGTTAACCCAAGGTTACAAGCTACAGTAGTATATATAGGTATTAGTCCTTAACAGAAGAAGCTTCCGGTCTTGACACGCCATGTGTCTTAACAGGCCCCCTCAAATTGATCATTCGGTAACCGAATGGTCAATTTGGAACGAAGATCCAGGAAGCGTTTTATGGGAAGAGATTTAGTGAGAATATCAGCTATTTGATCGAGTGATCCGAGATGAACAATGCGAATGTTCCCGTTTTGAATATGACCACTGATGAAATGGTGGTCAATTTCGATGTGTTTTGTCCTTGCGTGGAAGACGGGATTCTTCGCTAGAGCTATAGCGGATATGTTGTCACAATGAATGGTGGTAGGAGCCGACTGAGGTATCCCGAGATCGGAGGCAAGACGTCTGAGCCACAGAACATCCGTTGTAGCAGCAGAGAGTGCTTTGTACTCCGCTTCGGTGGAAGTCCTTGCCACTGTGTTTTACTTCTTAACCGACCATGAGATTAGATTTGGTCTGAGAAATGTACAGAAACCCGAAATGGATTTCCTATCAGTTTGATTTGCCGCCCAGTCTGCATCAGTATAACATCTGAGCTGAGTTGAACCAGTCTTGATCGGAAGACCGTACTGAATAGTTCCTTTTAAGTATCTTAACAGGCGCTTGAGAGCCTGATAATCGCTGTTATTGGGTAGATGCATCTTCTGACAAATGGAGTTTGTTACGAAGGCGATATCCGGCCTGGTTATGGACAAATACTGAAGTGAGCCCGCCAGCTTTCTGAAGGAGTGTGGGTCGGAGATGGGTGGATCGTCTGGAGCTGATGGTGTGTGAGTTGAAGAGGGTGAAGGTGCCGGCTTGCAATCCACGAATCCTGCATTCGAAAGAAGACTTTGTGCGTAATGTGATTGAGAGAGAAAGCATCCATAGGGAGTTTTAATCACCTGAATACCCAGATATAGCGAAATGTCACCGAGCTTGTTCAGGCTGAATTCCGATCGGAGACTTTTCAGAATTTCGTCCAGTTTGGTATTGTTGTTACCGGTGATCAATATGTCGTCGACATATATTAGAACATGTACCCTTGTGTTGTTTTGGTGGAATTGTACCATGGAGGGATCTGACGAGCTGAATCGGAACCCCAACGTTTGAAGGAAATTGGTTAGCTTTTGAAACCATTGGCGCGGGGACTGTCTTAATCTCAGTTTGATTTCCGGAGCTTACAGACGTGCTTTGGATTTGTAATATCTTCGAAGCCTTTTGGTTGTTTCATGTAGACCTCCTCGAGTAAATCGACGTGTAAAAAAGCATTCGAGACATCCAATTGTTTGATCGGCCAATTCTGGGTTAAAGCGACGGTGATAAGCATACGGATTGTTACCATTTTTGCAACGGGGCTGAACGTCTCTGTGAAATTGACTCCAAACTCTTGCGAGCACCCTTGTGCCACTAGCCGAGCTTTGTGGTTGAGAACCTTGCCGGCCGGGTTGAGTTTCTCTTTAAAAGTCCATTTGCTACCAAGAATGGGTTTATCTGTTGGAGGCGGAACGAGCGTCCAGGTGCCATTGGATTGTAATGCTCTGAATTCAGCTGCCATGGCAGACCGCCAATGCTCGTGTTTGGCTGCCTGGTTGTATGAGGTCGGGGTTGAATGAGCAGAGGTTGATGCGGATAGAGTAAATATTTGTTTAGGCTTGGAGATCCCCGAACGGAGACGAGTTTGCATGGGATATCTTATTGGAGACGGGGCAGGACGCAGATCAGGTATATTGGTGTATGATGGAAGTTGAGTAGGAGGATCAGAGACTCTGTCGGATTGCTGGTGGGTGTTGGAGGCTTCCTGCGGGTTTGAGTCGGGTTGATGTTGTTGGTAAAGGGTTGGGAAGACATGGTAGTTGTGGAAGTGGGAACCAGAAGAAGAGGGGAATAAGTGTGGTTGGGTTTGGCAATCGTAGGCTGGATATTCAGCTGTGCGTAGGGAAAGATGTTCTCATGAAAAACTACGTGTCTTGAGATGTACAGCTTCCGGTTTTCTAAGTCGAAACATCGGTATCCTTTGTGTTGTGATGAATACCCGACAAAGATGCAGGCCTGCGAGCGTGGAGAGAGTTTTGAGCTGGCATATGGCTTAGTCCACGGGAAACACAGGCATCCAAAAACGCGCAGGTGCCCATACGAAGCCGGGCTGCCGTGAAGGAGATTGTAGGGAATTTGATTATTAATGGCTGCCGACGGAATCCGATTAATGAGATAATTTGCCGTTGAAACGGTTTCGGCCCAGAAGGAGTTAGGAAGGTTGGCGGCGTGTAACATAGTGCGTGTGAGGTCCATCAAATGCCTGTGTTTTCTCTCAGCAGTGCCATTCTGCTCGGGAGTATGCAGGCAGCTAATTTGATGTGTAATACCGTTTTGATCAAGATAGTGCCGAAAAGCATGAGCAATAAATTCTCCGCCGCCGTCTGTTCTGAGAATTTGTATCCTGGTATTAAATTTGTTTTGAACGAGAGAGCAAAAATGTTGAAATTTCAACGGAACTTCATCTTTAGAGTAAAGAAGATACAACCATGTAAATCGAGTGAAATCGTCAACAAAAATTACGTAAAACCTAAAACCGTTAAAAGATTTGGTGGGAGCTGGCCCCCAAACGTCCGAATGGACTAATTGGAACG
Source organism: Dendrobium huoshanense (assembly GCA_016618105.1). Lineage (NCBI taxonomy): Eukaryota > Viridiplantae > Streptophyta > Magnoliopsida > Asparagales > Orchidaceae > Dendrobium > Dendrobium huoshanense. Next base: position 26,674,459 of record CM028348.1, read on the forward strand.
GTTTATTACATTCGGAAGTACTATGAGAGAATGGTTGTTTATGACTTTTAGAAACGTTACAAGAAATGCAAATAGTTTGTGGGGGAGCTAGAGAAATGTCCGGAACTAGTGTGGCCAGTTTTTGAAGCTTGCGGATGTGTGGATGACCAAGACGCGCATGCCATGGGATCTTGGGCTCCTGATCCGTGTGAAGAGCCGCTTCATTGCGAGTGGAAGGAGCTTTGATATGGTAAAGACCATTGCGGATTGGCCCCCGGAGAAGAACTTGATTGTCCTGAAGATTCTTGATAACAAATTCATTAGCAGTGAAGGAGATGGATATATTATTGTCAGATGTTAATTTAGATACAGAGAGTAGGTTGTGTGAAATAGTTGGAACATGAAGAATGTTTCGCAGACGAAGCTTACTGTTGGACTCGGGTAAGGGTAGAATTCCTTGGCTCGAGTTCTGTATGGAGAGGCTGCTTCCGTTTGCTATGGAAATCGAATCCTGACCGTTGTAAGGCGTGGATTATTGAAGGTTGTGGTTGTTCGCAGTGAGATGAGAAGACGCCCCCGAGTCCAAAATCCAGTAGTTTGTTGCAGCGTGTTGCTGTTGAGCCGTAAGCGCCCGCAGGTTAGACGGAGGGGCGTAGCTCAGGTTACACCGGTGCCAGCAGTTCAATGCCGAGTGTACTGTCTTGCCGCAAATCTGGCATTGGGGTCGCTGGTTTTGAGTTCTTGCCGTGTTTTGGTTTTCTTGGAGTTGAGGTCTGTCTATGCCTTGAGAACGGTTGGAGGAGCGACCTCTGAATTTGTTTTGCTTGCCGCGGTAGGTAGAAGATCGATTTGTGAAGAGTGTGGTAGAATCAGACGTTCTACTTTCTTGAAGCTGCTGGTGCTGAAGATTAATTTCTTCGCTGATTAACAGCGAGTATAAGTCATCGAGTTGGATCGGCTGAAGGGAGGTTCTAATGGCCGTTTTAAATGGGTTGTATGTTGCCGGTAATCCGTTGAGAATGTAAAGAACGATGTCTTCCGTGTCGACGCAAGAACCTGCCGCTGCGATGTTATCCATGATCTTCTTGATTTGATCAAGATATTGGTGCATTGTCCGATCTTGCATTTGTATTTGATGAAGCTCATTTTTTGAGCTGGATGACACGTGATCTGTTCGTCGGTTGGAGGCGTCGCTCGAGTGTGGTCCAGACTTCGTGAGAGGTGCGAAGCGTGAGGACGTAAGGAAGAATAACAGGCGAAATAATCGAGAGCAAGGCTAAGATGAGATTGCGATCGATCAATATCCAGCGACTTCGTGCGGGTTCGTCTGACTCCAGTGGACACAGAGTTTGTCCGGTGAGATGTTCTTCGAATCCGTTCGCAGAGAAATGTTGCAGGAGTTGCAACCTCCAGATGGAGTAATTGTCGGTGGTGAGAGAGGTGGGAACCAAGTTCTTGATGTTAGATATCAAGAATTTGAGGTGAGGTGGGATAAGGAGATCTGTGTCTCTGTTCACCACAGCAGAGGCCGTCCGACGTGATCCGATGGAGCCTTCTTCTTCCGCCATGAGGATCTTGAATCGCTGTTGAGCTTTTACAGCTCTGATACCATGATGAAATAGAGAGACGCGTGAGAACGAGAGAAGAAGGAAACAGAGACAAGAAGGGAAAATGAACAAATTGTATTAACGTTAACCCAAGGTTACAAGCTACAGTAGTATATATAGGTATTAGTCCTTAACAGAAGAAGCTTCCGGTCTTGACACGTCATGTGTCTTAACAATAGTAACAATAATTTAGATGTTTAAAATTAGAAGTTCACCACCATGCACTTAGAGTGGATAGTGGAAGGAATAATAATAAACACGATCAAGATCTCATGGTTCTATAATATCGGGTTATCGTGGTCCTTAATTTACTTAGTTAAAGGAGATGATCAACCAAATCTAACAGAAGGATTTTTATCGGTATCCATGAGTTGCTTTATCCAAGGGTATCTTGTGGATCTATGATGAATATTTGTCTAAGGGAAAAATTAAAGGCAAGCTTTCCTAACAAAGGGCTTTGTGCCCTATTAAGTTTACTTTATGATTCATTACTCAAGGGCATTAACTATTTGAGAACATAAGGGCTTCAATTGTGATCATAATATAGTTGAGTTGTGTGATACCTCCAGATTCAAAGTTTTGTTCAAATTGATCTGACCCAATTGGGCATCAGGTAACCTGTAAAACTTCAGCATTTGCACTCTTTTGCTCATGTTTGAGAGTGTTTCATATGCATGTGAAGGTATGCATGTGTTCTGCAATATTTCAGGGGTTTAAAAGCACATTAGAAAAAGTTGAAATTTTTTGTCGACTGTCCCAGCACTGTGGTTTTAGTGCTCTGGTACTATAGTCTCAGAAAAATGTCTATTTAATTCAAAGCTCCAGTGTACAACATGGGAGGTAGCGTTGTAAATTTTGTAGGGAGCAGCGTGTACAGTGCTAAAGAAGACTTTAATATTAAAAATATATAAATCCACCATTCAAACTTATTTGAATGTGTTGGCAACTGTTGGTAGATAGAGGAGAGGGTTTCTAGTGAGAGAAACTTTGATTTGAGCCTCTTCGGGACATTTTTAGCCTTCAGTTCAATTTGAGAAGTTGCCTGAATCGAGGTAGGTTATGTTTTACCTAACTCAGTTTTTAGTAATTTGATATTTTTAAAAAATTTCGATTGAGTTTATAATTGGTTGTTGAAAAATGCAATTTTATCAGATTCTGATAACTTTTATTCATATAACTTTTGATATATTATAGGTACGTCTGTTTCGATCATTTTGAGTATTTATTTGAGATTTTTTACTAGATGATTTTGAAGAGCATTGATTTTTATCTATTAAATAAAATTTAACATATAAAAATAATTTTCTAGTTCAATTAAAGCTTCATAATATTGTTGTACACATTCTATGATAATTTAGTTAATTTTTTTGAAAATATCAGTTTTTGTTTAGTAGTGTTTTTGTTGCTTACCATTATAACTTCCGTAATGAATAAAAATATGTGCTTTATTGTGCGTGGTTGGGTGAAATAAGGAGGTTGAGAAGGCTTGGTGTGAAAATGGGAGAAGTTCTGGAAGATCTATTCAGGTGCTTATGGCATATTTTAGACTTTTAGTGGTAAAAGTCATATTATGGTACTATATGCATGGTAAGAAAACTATTACATATTATATGCACTATATTATGTATTCAGATTCCAGTGTCAATGACACAATATAAATTCTATTAGGTGCTATTTATGGGTGTTAATATTTGATCCGACCCAAAAGCCTGATCCCGAACCCGACCTAAAAAATCTAGTTTCGGGTCAATCCATTTAGCAAATGGGTTGGATTCAGGATTCCATTTTTTGACTCATTTGAAAAATCAAGTAGGTTCTGAGTTAACAAGGTAACCCCAAAATGACCCAAAAGTGACCAGCCAGTAGCACGCCCCACATGACCATGACCTCACATCGGACTGTGTCCCGCTTGTGCGTGACCCCACACACATGTGTGACCCTGCAGGTTGCACTCACTCACTTATGTTTCTCTTGTACGAGCGCAAGCACGGCCCGTGACCTACGCGACTGCTTGTGCATGATGCTTTCGCCTTCTGCTTTGTCGGCAAGCCCCGCACCGAACAACATTCTGCAGGCCCGCATCCACTTTTGTTTCGACCATTCCGAACTGCCTCCCACTTGTGCTCAAAGTGCTCGCCCCTCAGAATAGTTTGAGGTAATTCGTTAAATCGAATCGGGTTGGGTTAACTCGGTAATCCGGCAGGTCGGGTCCAAGTTGAAATTTTTAACCTGTATGTAAAATCTAGTCTGATTTGGGTCAAGTCAAATAGTAGCGGATCAATATCAAGTTCAACATCAACCTGACCTGCAACCTATTTTTAACACCCCTAGTGTTATTTGTACTATCTTATGTATTCAAATACCGATGTGAAGGAAGATTAGGAGATATATGATGGAATATTATTGTTTGTTTGTGTATATTTGAAATTCGGGCGTGAGAGCTACTTTGATATTTGATATAAGAAGTTGATTTTCATTTCATTCAATTTTCATACAATTTTAATAATTACTTAAATGTATTCAATATCAACATATGTTTCAGTTTCAATTTTCGTACAACACTTCATTTTGTTGTTATAGTACAATGTTTTTAGTCCTTTTGGTTTGAGATATTGATCTTTTTTTTTTTTTCAGGTTGTGTAACCTGTTGAGCCGTGTTAACTCACTCCTATTTTTCTTCCATTTTCAGGTTGCGGAAAGGATAAGAAGCGAGCTGAGTAGTTTGATAGCAACATTAGATTTATGTTGTGATATGTTTTGGTTCGTTTATTCTTTTATAAAATTGGCTTTTATTTTGTCATGTTTGTGAGTTGCTAAGTGATATTGTAGATGTATCTTCAATTATATATATATATATATATATATATATATATATATATATATATATATATATATATATATATATATATATATGTATATATATTTGATGATTTGAAAATTATTTTTGAGATATAGTCTTCTACTTTATTTTATATTTAGTAGTGGCTCTGTGGTGTATATAAATTGAAAGTTTAGTTTTTTTCAACACTTCTTCAATTGGATCTTGGGGTTAGTTTCTATTTTTTAATGATCGGACATGATACGACGTATGTGGTATCAAGTCATATCAGGCCAAGTCGTGAGAATAGCTATTGATCCAAACCATCAATTAAAGGACCCTAGCCATAACCATTTATCATGTGGAGCCATTGGGCCAAATGATGAGTTTTAAGAACCATTGGGCTAATCATAGATTAGAGAACACATACGACATCCTTACTAGCAGAAGATTATTCATGATAGAATTTTAGTGATATTCTTAATTGGACATTTGCTTTTTCTAAGCTAAAGTTATTCTTCAATTCATCACCCTTACCAAACAGATATTGATTGTGGATGATTTCTGGTTTAAGTTATGAATAATTAATTTATTTTTTTAGATTATCATCATTGAGTATTTTAATTACTTTTATTTTGGTTATTTGAACCATATCAACTCTGTTTATCCGCTAATAGAATATTGGGTTAAATTTGAGTGCACATCGCATTTAGATAGAGTCACTTCCAATTCACAATCACTTTTAACATGTTCATCATCATAGATGTTTAAATAATTCATATTTATGTTACTTGAACCTTGTCGATTCTGCTTGCTTACCAACAGATGATCGAGTTTAATTATTGACATCGTGAGTTATCGTATGAACGCTAAGAATTAAGTGCTTATGTTTTTATGAGTTTCATTTAAAGAGGATTTGAAAACCAAATGTGAATGTCTAATCAAATCTCAATGGGTATTTGGGTTGCACGTTGTTCTTTACTTCTGAGTCATGTCGACTATATTGCAATACGGGATCTCGAGATTGTAATTTTGATGATTACAAATATTATTGATTGTCTTTTTATTTCTCCTAACATTAGTAGTGCATATTGGTTTTTATGTGTACTAACTAACATTTCATACACATCATACACCATGCAATAGAAGATTCAGGGCTCAAGTCTAGGTAGGATAGGATAATATTTTGCAAGAGTCTATATTTTTCTTTTCTTTATTTTATACTTCTTGAGTCATAGTCATGTAAAGGTTTATGCTAACTTGGTAACCATGCATACACATACAGGGGAGTGAGAAACAAATTCCTACATGGGGTCCTGGTTAGGTACCCATTGGGCACCCATGCTTTACCCTGATGGGCTTCGCCCACCCACACCCACCCATGGTGACTTTTGGGATGTTGTACCCACTTATACCTACCCATTTTTCATGCTTTTTGAATGCAATCTGCCACAGACTGATAGCCTTGAAGCTTGTTATCTTTGCTCTAATTACAAACTTTCAAGCCGCATATCAGAATTTATCATAGTCGTAGTGTGGTTAAGTGTTGCACATGACATAGTGAAGATTGCAGTAATATAAGATATACGGTGATTAACAATGTAAATTAATTTATCCCTCGATATTGAGTACCCATCCACAATGTCATGGGCGTACCCATACCCACCCATACCCATTGGGTATGGGTGGGTACATGGATGGGTGTGGTTATGGGTACCCAATGCAGGGCTCTAGTGAGAACGCTAATTTTAAATTTTTTGAACTAATCATACCTTACAAATTGGTTCGTACTGTACGCTCAGTTATTTAGAAAATTAATTAAAATAGCTAATTAGTAATTAAGATTTTGAACTAACCGTAATATAAGAACCATGCCATACAGGACAATCAGTTTATCTCAAAAATCCTAATCGCCATAAGATTTAGGTAAGTATTTTAATATTGAAAATTTGAACTGATCGTATTGTATGAACATGTTTGTACATTATAATATTAATTTATCACCTAAATTAATCATAGTAATTAGTCAATAAAATTAGGGTTAGTTTATATGGCAGATAGTACCATACGATGTATATCGTATAGTACGATTGGCATAGACGAATTCCAATAATCCCATGGATCTTCTACGAAGCCAATAGTCTGGATGATTGGCAGAGATAATGTTTGATCGTCACGAAGATTGTCTCGTATAATTTTAACATAAATGAATTAATCGTATTGTATGATCCAATGGTCGGATTGTACGATCAACAATGAAAGTTTGAACATATCGTATTGTGTTGTTTAAGCCGTATTGGATGAAATAGGTTTTTGACCTAATCATACTATACGATCCCATATCGTAATGTACAAATAGAAACGACATATTAAAATTCTTAGATTTCTTTAAGGTCTCATATTTAAACTCTTTTTATTATACTTTGGAGAAGTCTTTGGCAGTTGAGAGATTTCTGTGAGAGTGCTTAAGAGGCCTTGGAGCTATGGAGAGGAAGAAGGAGAAGTTATATGAGAGGGAAAAGTTGTGTGAAAGGATTCACACTCCAAGCAAGCATCTATCTTTGTTCCTCCAAGTGTCTTCGTGATATTTTTGGTTGGTCTAGGGAGAAAGTATTCAAAGCTAAAGCTAGATCTCCAGGTTCTCTGCCTCACCAGGAGGGTGAAAAGGATTCTATGTGCTCTACCTCACCACGAGGTTGGAAATGATTCAGACTCTCAGCTGCACTATAGAAGGGTGGAAGTGATTCTATAAGGACTTCTCTGCCTTGCTGTGGGAGCTAAAGGAAATTCACTAAATGTTTAGTACAATACCCAAAGAGAAAGACTCCTAGGAGTGGATGTAAGTCAATGTAACCAAACCATTATAAAATTTCTGGTGTGCTCATTCTTTTTGAACTTTTATTTATTGCATTTTTTTTCTTGCGCATTATTTTCTTGAAATCTAAGATGATGATATTGTGATAGCTTTGGATTATTTTTGTGAAAAAATATTATAAAAAAAATTTGAAAATCAAAATGAACAAAAATAATTTTTTTCAATCGAAAATATAAATTTTATTTTATTCTTTAATATTTGTTTCCGCTTGTATTGTAGCTTGACATAGTTTTGAAAAAAAATTAAAACACCAATTCACCTCTTTCTTGGTGTGCCTTAAGCAGTTCAAGACAGTCTAATCACCCAAATTGAACTTTCATATTATAGTCCTTTTAAGGAGGAGGATTAAACTTGAAGTTTAGATTGATATTTAACCCAAAACATTCTTGGACCTTGGATGCATAGTTTAAAATAATGGCTAGAATACATGCGAAGAATTTAAATTTCAATGAAAGTTACATCCATAATTTTCAATGTATTTGTTTAACACATTTGCATATTATTTAGTGTGTGTTGACCTCGATTTTGTCAAATTCTGAGTCAAGGAGGTTGATTTGGTCAAATTGACCGAGTCAGACCCCATGACCATCCTCAATGGATTCAGTGAGTCGAACTGAGTCTATTGAGCCCGGACCCGGAGCCTGGGTCAACCTGGTTGACCAGGTCAACCCGGGTTGACCCAAATTTACCTAAAGAGCCTAAAATTCATTTTTAAATTAATTCCATGGATTCTTAGCTCAAATCCCCCCTCCCTTAGACTTAGTTGACCAGGTTGACCAAGTCAAGGGCTGACTTGGTCAACCCAAGGTCTAAATGAGTCAAATCAACCTATTTAAGTCAATTTAAGACTCATTAATGGGGGGAATTGATTAGAAAACGTTCCAAAATTCAAAATCCCACCTAAATCATCCCCTAGCCCTCTGGATTGAATCAGGGTTCGATCACAACCATCCATGGGAGGGGGAGAGGCTTTAAATACCAAAAATTAGGTCCAATTTAGGATCTTTTTCCTCTTGCTCTTGCCCTAAGCTCTCTCGACCTGAGATATTTGGGGAAAGAGTTCTCCAAACTTCCAGTCACCTTTCCTGATCAAAATCACGCCGGCCAATCCTGCCGTCGGCGAGATCTCCGGCCATCCGAGACTAGCAAACGTCCAAGGCGATTCACCGTCATTCGAGGAGGTTTTGGAGCTCGGGACCAACTAAGGAATTGTACGAGGACAGTCTACAAGTGCAACCAAACCAAGATTTCAAAGATCCAACGGTTAGATCTTCTTAAAACCCTTAGAATAGGTTAAACACCTAGATCTAAATAGTTTTTTTTAGGCTTCGAATTTTATAAAACCAATGATCCCCCATGATTTCTGTTCATGCCTAGGACTCGCGTTTACAATTTCGTGAAATTTTGTTGCGAATCGAGAGAGAACGAGCCCAAAAACGAATTAGGGTTTCGGGTCTCGCCGGCGATCAGCTAGGGCCGATCTCAGCCGTCCGTCTCGCGATAGACGGCCGTGATCAAGCCTCTCCGCGGTTTGGCCTTAACCGCGGATTTTCGCTCGCCGTTCCGCGGGCTACGTGGCATGATCTGGACCGTCCGCCCGAACCGCGCGGGATCGACGGTCCTGATCCGTGCTGACTCATTCAAGTGACGCACGGGTCCCGCCGCAATCATCCCGCAGTGATTGCGCCAATGATTGCTGGCGGCGCAATCATTGGCCCGAACCGCGGGTCCAATGAACGCGTGCCACGTGGCGCCACGTCTTATATTATTAAATAAATATATAAAAAAATTATTTTTAAACCTATTTTAACTTCAAAAAATCACAGAAAATTCATTTTTGAGCCGTTTTTGACGTATAATACCTCGTTGGATTCGTATCGTCGTCCTCTACACGATAAAAATTTTTTTTATAAAAATGACCTATGGATTTTAAATTATTTGAAAAACAGTAAACTGTATTTATTATTATTATTTATTTAAATTGTTGTTTTAATGTTAATTGCTTGTATATTATTATTTTAATTATATTTATAGTAATTATTATATTTTAAGTCATTTATTACTGTTATGGTTTTATTTCACTTTTATTATTATTATCGTTGTTGTATTTAATTAAATATATATTTATATATATATGTATTTTTGTTTCTTTAATTAAGTAGTATCTTAACTATTTTATTTATTCTAATTACCTAAAGTAATAATAATAATTAAAATATTACCATCATTACCTATTTTAAAATTACTTTAAATTCCAAGACTATTAAAGTATTATTTTATTCTTTTCTTTCTTTTTATGATTATTCTTAAGCATCATTTATTTAAAACCTTTTATTGTGTTTAAACTTCAAAAATCCATATCTTTCTCGTTTTTAACCCGATTTTAACGCACGACGTCTTGTTTTGATCGTATTTTGATTCTGCACATCCTGGAGTTTGCATTACACAAATATTTTTAGTATTTCTGTACTTATTTTGAAAAACAGCAGACGGGATTATTTTCAAATATTATTTTCATTATACTTAAACTTCGAAATTACATAACTTTGTCATTTGAGGTCCGCTGTCGACGCACAATACCTCGTTTTGGATGCACTCTGAATTTTGCATATTTTAAAACTATTTTCAGATGAAAATTTTGTCTATATTTTCTGTCATTTCAAAAACAGTGAAACTGCACTATTTTAAAATATTATTTTATTGTATTTGAACTTGTAAATTTCGTCTCTTCGCCGTTTTAAGTCGGATTTCGACGTATAACCCCTTGATATTTTCAGAAAAGTGCGTATTTTAATTTGGAACCATTTCCAGCTCTTGATTTTGGCTGTCTCGACTGTTTTCTGTTTTATCCTATGATTCGGTTATTTTAATATTATTTAAATTAATTATTATATTAATTATTTTTAAACTAAAAAATTATTTTTAAACTATTTTGAAACCTCGATTGAGTGATCAGCAAGTCGCCCATATACCTATTTACTATAATCCAACCTATTTTTAATTATCTTAATTTCCAAAATTTATGTATATATATATATATATATATATATATATATATATATATATATATATATTTAAGTATTTTTAAACTACTTTGAAACTACTTATATATTAAATCTCTTAACCTTGGGAGACTTGCTTCATGAAATTTTAGACATGGATCTTATGTGTGAAGAGCAGTCATGGGGGAGTGGGTTAGTGAATGGTTGAGTCCCAATCATTCACTAATCATCTCTTTAGGCGTCTTTCCTTTTTATTTTTCGTAGATTGCATGTGTAGGTCGCACCACGAACACTTAGCTTAGGTTCTCCTAGATCTAAGGACATGGTGTGTTTATTTAATTTTTGTACTCCCATGCATTTATTACCTTGAGGGTTAGTGTAAACATCACTTTAAACTCCTACAACGTAGTGACACCCTAAGGACAAAAATTAAGGACTCGTCTAGCGAACTTAGAAGTTTTCTAGGAGCTAGGATAGATCCCAGAACGACATGAAAACTTCAACATTTAAACTTAGTGACATCATAAACCTCCCTGAATTTTCTAGGAATTTTTAGGGCTTGTTAGATCCCTTAGTTAACTAACCCTAATTAACCTGCTAAATAAGGCCCCGAGACCTTCCGAAAAATACAATAATTACATATTAGGTCAGAAAATTACCCATAATAGCTTGATTTGTTTAGAATATGACCTTTGACCTTAGATAAATAGGGCTCCCTAGTTTGACTTCAGGTTGACCCTTAATTTGACCATAGGTAGAAATTACCAGTTTGCCCCTAATAAATTATTAAAAATTATTAAAAATTCCAAATCTCCTCCAAACAATTGAGAACACTTTCTCTAGTCATTCCTGACCTTTGGGGGTGATTCCAATCAGTTTGGAGCTTGTTTGGATCAAAACAGTAAAAAAGGGCCCCTTTGTTAGAAAATTTAGAAAATTCCCTTAAATACCCTATCTTTAGAAATTCATAACTAATTGTAGAAAATTCCAAATTAGGCAAACTCACTTGCGTTAAACTCCAATTAGGATCTAGTATTTATTGAAAATCTTAGGTTTTCAGAAATTGGTCTAGATTAGAAAGTCAACTTTTTGGTCAACCGTAGTTCATTTAGAGCCCGAAACTTAGAAAATTCATAACTTTGGATAGGAAACCCCGATTCCAGCCTACTACCTGTCTAACTACTCGTATTAAGGTCTAGTATTTTCCTAAGGTGATAGGAGATCCAGACTTAGCCTTTTTTACCATAATGACCTTTTGGACCCTTAGTCTAGTTCCTATGAGGACCCAGAACTTTCCAAAATTGGCTAATATAACTTTAACTTCAAATATCATCACCCTAAGTTCTTAAAATTGATCAACAAACTATATTAACTAAAATGCACCCCAATTCACTAATATTCGAATTTCAACAAAAATTTCCTTTTCTGGCCTTCAACATATTTGAACTTTAGACAATTTTAACTAACTATCCTGCCTAGGATCTATCCAAACTACACAAGCCTTACACACACATAGAATGGCTTGCTAGGGCACCACTTCTAGATCTAGGTTAGGCCGCTGGGTTTTACTTTTCTGCTGTGTGCCGGAGCTTTCCGTAGTTTTCACTGCATGCTGTTTGAAAAATGATTGGTGTGTTTGCTTACTTTCTCTGCACTCTGGATGTGAGCGCTAGATTTATCCCTAGGTTAGGAACGCCATATATATACTGTTCTTCCGTGCAGGTGGCCATGCTCAAGCTAATAAAAAGGGGGGAGCATTATGATTATTTCTAATAATATTTTATGCAGGTGCTTGCTCAGCTCCCCCTAAATAAAAATGAGGGCTAAAATTAATAATTATAACTGCACAGATGGAGCTGCTTAGCCCTCATAATTAAGAGCATGGCTTGGCACAGGGTCAATGGTGTTAGCATTTTTATTTCTATATAAACTGCTTGGGATGATTTTTACTAGGATAACCTTGCATGGATTCTTAGATTTTTCTGCTTTTCAATTAATGTAATATCTGTAATAATTGTTAAGAGTTGTGAAAACAACTTCGAGTTGGGATATTCTTATCCAACTCGGATTCCAAAAGAAGAAGGCATCCCTAAGGGGAGAGTCTTCTTCCATTTGGAAGATCGAGTTGGATGGCTTTAGATATCTAAAGAGAAAAGGCAATACACCTCTACTGGGGGAATTGTCTCTTCGTTTGGATATTCAAGCCACGACGGATCCAAGGAGTCCAAGGAGGAGTGATCCAAGGAGTCCAAGGAGAAGAGGTCCAAGGAGGAGAGATCTAAGAAGTCTAAGGAGAAGATACCCAGAAGACTAAAGATTTGAAGACCCAATATCCCACTCAAAGTTGTTGGCGTCTGTCATAGGCTTAGAAAATCCGGGTTGTTGGCAGTGGTGCCCGGCCACTTTACTTTTCTGCATACCCTGGGTTGTAATTAAAGGGCAATTGGCCTATGGACATTTACTTGATTAGTTTGATTTATATTGACGTGTTTACCTGATTGTGCAGTAGAAATACCTGCTTTTCTAAGTTTATTCATATTGCATGCCGATCTTTGTTTTCGCCTGGATATCGTTAGGCTCTTTAAGAATTATAAAATTTTTATACTCATAATTAATTTTCTAATATTTTAAGGCTTTAAATAATATAGAAATTTAACGAATCTAGGGAATTGCCGGAATCGTCCGGGGTCGCATGCATATTACTGCATTTCTTCTTTCCTTGCTATAAGACATCTCCCTGCCTGCGGATAGAGTCCGGATAATCTGGCCTATGAGGATGAAGTGCCGGACTTAGGGAGACTCAGTCTTTTCTAAAAATTATTTTATATTAAGCCTGTTTTTAAAATCCAAAGCATTCATGAGCTGACATTTTAACTAGCATGCATGGCATTAGAAATCAATTTAATTAAAATTTAATTGCATTAGTTAGGGGCATTCACCCAACATAAGTCCAGGACCACTTAGGAAATCCTCTAGATGTCGGTCCTATTTCCAATAAACTGTATCACCCACCCATCTTTCATAATTGACCTGATAGCATGGTTTTGAAGCGATTAGGTGGTTAGCTGGCTCCCCCAATCCAGGCCGGGATAAGTCCAAATCTTTGCATCGCATTAGCTAGGACACTGATCTTAGTGTGTGTCGAACACTAAGTCCAACCTAGACTTAGGATTCAAGGCTACTACATTCGGTCTCGTAGTAGGCCTTAAATAGTAGGTAGGTTCCTTCTTTTCAGGGACCCTAAATCCTACTTATCCGCGTCACAGGATGACGCCACCTCCATCCTTCTCTCACGCATGTGATTGAGTGCCTGATTTTCATTTCTCCAGTTTCTCTCTAGTGCCCTAGAGCCTCTGGATGCTGGTATGAGCCACGCATGTTGATTCAGCCCTTCGAGCCTTTCTTCCCTTTGAGTAGGATTTCCTAGTCTATACCCTCGTGCCGATCCCACTTTAAGAGAGGATAATGTATAATCCTTAATCGAGAGTTTTCTCAGGCTCCGGCCTGGGATGTAATTAACCACGGGGGCTTGCGCCCGTGGGAAACTCGGTCCCACATCTACTAAACCCCATTCGAGCTCTTTCATCGGATGGGGGAAACCCGTGATTTGGTCATGTATATTACTACCCATCGAGGTGTGTTGGTGAAAACCTCTATCCTCAATGGTCAGTCGTATGCGCGATCCAATCTGTCCCTTCCAATCGACCCGTTCGCGCGGTGCTCTTTCGGAGGTCCACACTGTGCATGCATGATGTATTTGCACCTTGCTTAATGTATATGTTTGATGTACTTGCATAATGCATTTTCACAACGTATTAATGCTTGTAATGCATTTTCACAATACATTAATACACATAATGCATTTGCAAGTCATTTAGTACATGTGCATGATTTATTTGCATTATGCACTTGCACGATGCATATGCATGTTTTAAGTTTTTTTTCACTCTTTTAAATCTGGTTGTGCTATGAATTTGCACGAATTTTTATACATTTGCATTATGTGTTCCCATGTTCTTTTTATACTTTTCAATATCATGGCATGTTTCTTGACGTGGCATCATGCTTCAGAGGGTTGTCGCATGCTTCTCAAGATAGTGGCATACTTTCTGGGGTAGCTCATTTGAGTTTGAAAATTTACACTTAGGTGGGAGCAAGGATTTTAAAATACTCAAGTTACTTGTGTGAGTTGTGATTGTTGGAATGCACACAATATTTTATTGTAAAGTTCAAGAAATGCCTTATATTTTCTTGAACATTAGTGTTGCAATTCCAGTGGCATTAAAAAGGCGAGTTAGGCTTTCTTATTTAATGCTACATCCCCGGGTGGAGATAATTTTTGTATGTATATGAATTTTAACAATACATGCAAGGTTTATAAGGCCTATTCCTATTTTCTAATGATTCTAATTTTTGTTAATATTTTAGTTTTATAAGTGTGGGAGGGGGTGTACAAGTCATATTTTCTTCCCTAAAATTGGCAAGGCATTTAGTTCATTTTTCATCCCATTATAGTTTAACGAGTGAATTTCTAGACTTTTCAATTGTTTTAGAGTCGGTGGGAAAGTTTTTCTCTTGCAAGCGAGCTTTTTCAAAGTCAGCACAAATCCCCTGTAAATCTTTTATATTTTTGCAAATTTATGTACTTTATTTATTTTAAATATTTCATTAAGGTTTTTTCCCTATGAATTAATTTTGTCCAATTTATGTAGCCTCTTGACTCCTCTCATATTAACTTTGTGTGGAATTTGATTGTGTCGATAAATTAACTCATATTGTTGACTCAGATAATAATTTTGTTAATTGAGTTGTAATTTTTTTCTTATCCATACAACACCACGGTGTCGTGGAACCCCTTTGAGTTAGAGAGCACAATGTTGTAACATTGTAGTTCTACTGTTGTAGGAATGTCAGAGCCATAGTGCTATAAGAAAGAGAAGTCAACGTCAAGGCATTGCAGGTACAAATGTCGTAGCATTGCGAGTTAGTTTATTTAATTTTTCCTTCATTTTTTTAGAGTTTTGTTTATTTTTGAATGGGTGTAACTTGTGAGAAACTTTTGTATTCACATCTAGAGATGGTGGACGTGATTGTGAGTGCAAATATCTATATAATTTCTTCTATTTTTCATAGTAAATTGCTCGTTGTGGCGTGGCTCCCTAAATTTTTAATCGATTTGAAGTTTGCCCACACTAAATTTTGGTGTTCTTATTTGTAGTTTTTTTTTTTTTTTTTTTTTTTTCTAGTTTGTTTTGTTCTTGATTTACTTCCTAACATCCCCTATATAGGTGACATCAATGAGAGGGCAAGGCCTACTAACCATGCTTCCACAAAAGTGGGATGGTCAGTGTCGCATGATAATGCAGCCGATGGTCATTTACCCCAATACACTTATCGGAAGTTAATGGCACGAGTACTTAGATTTATAGATTTTCCTCGTAGTGCTGGAACAACATGAATGCACACTTAAATTTTGCAAATTTTCCCATCACATTGAAACAATGTGAATTGGTACTTATTTTGAGATTTTCAAAGTTATACCTACGAGCAAGGTGGTGATGACAACGATGATATAATTATTTTGGCGATGCAAAAACACGATTCCTTTCTTTCTTGAAAAAATTTTCCTCTTTAAAAAAAAAAAAAACTTCTCATTTTTTTTTTTTTTGCTCTCCCATCTTTTAAAACCTAATAATAATAATAACAATAATAATATTATTATCCTAATAGTTTGTGGCATATAAATGACATAACCCCAGCCACTTCAATACAAATTAGTTGAAGGGCTAATATCCATATTCCATGTCACATACTTCTTCATGCAAGCTCTTATAACGCTAGAGAATCCTCCGACTAAGGCTTCGTTTGGGACGACTTTTTTACTGCTTTCTAAAACGGAGTTTTAATACAAAAATAAAAAAATTTGTGCTAAAACTCCGTTTTAGAAAGCAATTAAAAAGCCGTCCCAAACGAAGCCTAAGTCTTCAGCAATTTGTCTGCCTTAGATGAAGGAAAAGTGAGAAGATTTATCACATTATGGCAAACTCACTTTTCCATCATCCAACAACTATGTGATTATTTGTCTAAGGAGCTTTATATAGCATATATATTACACTATCTTGAAAGATATTAATCAAATTTATGGTTTAAGCTCAAAATATAAATATAGATTTGGTTTTAAGAAATTAATTGTTGTGATCGAGTTGTGCATAATGAATTACATACCATCTTGAAAGATAAAAAATAGAATTATATTATGGGCCAAGCATAAAAATATTAACAATTTTGAAAATTTAATCTTTATTCTAAGAGATCTTTAGTGGTCAAATATGGTTGAATTATTAGAGTTTATTTTGTTCAATGATACAAGTCCTTCAAAATGAAAAGTCCATATAATTAAATATATCATAAGAATATTAATTATAACCCTTTATAATTAATATATCAATCTCTCACAAATCTAAATAAATATCAATAGTTGTTTTCTGTCACAACCGCTCCTAATCCATACCCACACAATAATAGAGAGCAATAGAAAGAAAACTTATAGTATTATCAATTAAACATTTAAATTGGTATAAGAAGTATGCTCACTATATATGCATCAACCGTAATCGTTACATTGGGTACTAATATTCAATTGAATAGTCAAGTATTCCATACCTTCCATTAACATGATAAGCTATCTTACAACACTATACAAATATTAAAATATTTATCCTTCTTTGAAAATAACTCGTGCAATTATATAAATGCGGGTATAAAGTTCATCATATTATAAGTACTTTAACATATAATTAATTTATATAGAATATACATTAATGTTTATGCTAAGAAAATATACCTACACATTTTTATCATATATGAGGGTAATAAGTTGATCAATTTCAAGAAGGGTGTCATCTATCATGTGTACCAATAATATTATGTTATGTCATATCATATCATGTATATTTCATGCTTAACACATTCATATCCTTTGAATCATATCATGCTTCAATGATCAATCATATTCATGCAATAACAAATCATGCAAGGCATGGAATAACATTTATTGTTAACACATAAATCAGAGCATTATTTTATCATATTTGTCAGCCAATCATTTCAGTGTTAGGGTAAGAAATAGCACATAGTAATATCATAGATGTGAAACCTTGGTTGTAACAAACACAAGCAAAATAAGAATCATCATCATGGTGACCTTCAAGAACTCTACCCAAGAAAGAATCATATCATATCATTACTCATTGGTCGCACAACATACCCAAACTCATATGCTTAGTATCATTCTTTTACACTAGATTACGAGAGCTTCTATGCTTGAGTGTTCTTTCAAATATAAGATAACTCTATCTATTTACCCGTCTATGATGATATCATATATCATGTTTTGCAACAGTGGAGTAGTCCATTAATTTCCTTTCCATGCACATGAAACATAATAACATTGATGACTAACATGTCCGATGATACCATTAATCATGACATAACATTATATAAAATCAATTTCTTGTAGCGTGACACATATAATTTTCATAAATAAATTTTATGTCAATAGAGGCATATGAGTGCTAAAATATGCTAATTCTGGATGTAGTGTGCACATATAACTAAGACGTCGTTTGTTACATCTTTTTTATTACTTTCTTAAACAATTTTATAGTATAAAAATTTATAGTTTATAAAATATTTGTACTAAAATGTTGTTTTAGAAAGCAGTAAGAAAATTGTCCCAAACGAAGTCTAAGTGAACCGTATCACTGCTCACCTTGATGATGGCTAAACTCAATACTATGAGAACATTTGAGTATATAAAAAAATTGATAATACAATTATAGAAACCTCCTTGTTTGACTTGGAGAGTGTCACGACCCGACCCGAGAAGAGACGGATCCCGTCCGCACCGGGCCGCGACGTGAAGAGACACTAACCAGGATCTAGCTTTGGAATTTGGTTCGGAACTGAATCTTCCAAATCATTTTAAACAACTCAAACAAACACAGAGCTACTAAAAACATCTAATGCAGCGGAACAAAACATCTATCTGATTTCATTTCCTCAAAACAATCATCTGCAAATACAGTACATGGCTTTTAGACAGAAAGAAAGACAGAACAGAAAAGTCATGAATATACAAAAATCAAAAGGTAGAAAATAATACCTATACTGATCAGACTCTGAACTAATCCTGGACTTCCTTCCCTTTCCCAGAACCTAAAAACCACCAGAAAGCAAGGGTGAGCTCAACAGCTTAGCAAAGCAACAAACCTCCAATCAAAATCCTCAGAATCTCAAAACCAACACATCAGACAAACAAATCCGTACAGAAATCAGAACAGAAACGGACGGATATCAAATCAAACAGAACTGTACGGAAATAGAAGTCATATCGAATCAGAAACATAACAGATCAGACATATCAGATCAACAGAATCAGAATCGTACAGATCATATCGGAACGGAACAAAATCGTATCAGAAACATATCAGAATCAGATATCAGATATTTAATTAATAGCTAAATTCCCTGACACAGACTGAATCTCATAGGATCCAGGCCCCTTATGCCTCCCTTTGTGCTCACGGCACCAGAACAGATCAGATCAGATGTGCTTATTGCACCAGAATACATAAATAGTGCATATAGCACCTAAACAGATTTTTCCTCGGATCCGGAACAGAACAGATATCAGATTTCATATTGAGCTCATTTCAGAATTTCCAGACACTAACTGAATCTCATAGGATCCAGGCCCCTTATAACTCCCTTTTTATAGCATATACAGATAGCATGTCAAATCAGAAGATTTCCAGACAAAACAGAAATTACCCAAAAATCGGGCAGCACAACGGCAGTATACAGAATTTACACAATTTTCCTGAAAATCAAAATTCACCAAATTCGCACAGAATACAGATATCAACATTTCAGAACCTTTATTCTACTGCACAGATAATTTCCAATTTCACAGAAAAATCCAGTCGACTAAAAACACAGTCGAATCAAAAATACCCGGACAAAAATCTTCAAAATATAGTCAAAACGTGCACACCCGGCACGGCAACGATATACAAAAAGTTACGCGGTAAAAACTGAACCGATCAAAAGATACGGACGAAAATCGCTAACGGAAATAAAATCCGGACAGAAAATACCGCCAAACACGACGGTTCTGAAAATTGAGAAAGGTGGAATGTGCCTTACCTTGCGTACAGCAATTTCCTGAACAGTCTCTTCGAACGAAAACGGCTCCGCGTCTTCCCGAAATCAACTTTTCCAATTTTCTCTTTTTTCTCTCCTCAGATCGAAAATCAGATATTTATTTTTTATAAAATTTCTCTCTCTTCAAATGACAGATTTCCCTTAAATCATCTTCAGATCGGCCCGGCCGATCGCCACATCGTCCCGGGACGATCTGACCAAAAGAATCGTCCTGGACAGCTCCCAGGGCTATTGTCCGGCCGATATTTTCTACAGTGCAAATCGGCCTGGCCGATGTCCTCGATCGGCCTGGACGATGCCTACAGAAAATCACCTGGAACGAATCTGGGCAATTTCTGGAGCACATTCTCAACTGATCGTCCCAGGACGATCCCAGATCGTCCTGGACGATCCTGGAGCAGATCTTGATATTACAATCTCCCCAACTCAGAAAAATGTCGTCCTCGACATTAACCAATCCAATCTCAGTCAAACAAGTACGGGTACGACTATCTCATGTCAGACTCCTTCTCCCACGTCGCTTCCCGTGCAGTCCGGTGCTTCCACTGGACTTTAACCATCGGAATCTGTTTATTTCTTAACTTTCGGACGTCGTACGCCAAAATCAACTCTGGCTCTTCCTTGTACGCCAGATTCTCCTGAATCTCCACCTCATCAGCAGATACCTTCTTCCCAGAGTCGGATACCCACTTCCTCAGAGTGGATACGTGAAACACGTTATGCACATCAGGCATCGAATCAGAAAGCAATAGTCTGTAAGCAGCTTTTCCAATCCTTTCCAGGATTTCAAAAGGTCCAACATACCTCGGACTAAGCTTGCTCACCTGACCAAATCTGCTCACACCCTTCATCGGGCTGACTTTGACATACAAAAAGTCACCAACTTGAAACTCAACAAACCTGTGCTTCTGATTGTAATACTTCTGCTGTCGATCTTGAGCAGCTTTCAATCTCTCTCTTATCAAACTAATCTTCTGAGCAGTTTCATCAGCAAAAGTGGCCCCCAAAGCCTGTCTATCTCCGACCTCTGTCAGAGTCAAAGGAGTACGGCACTTCCTGCCATACAGAGCCTCGTACGGTGCCATACCGATACTGGACTGAAAAATGTTGTTATAAGCAAACTCAATCAGCGGAATATGATCCTCCCAGCTTCTGCCAAAGTCCAGAACACAAAGTCTCAACAGGTCTTCCAGCACCTGAATAGTCCTCTCAGACTGTCCATCTGTCTGAGGATGAAAGGCTGTACTGAAATACAGTTTCGTACCCAAGCCTTGCTGAATGCCTTTCCAAAGTCTGGAAGTAAAGCGTCCATCTCGATCAGATACGATCACGCGAGGCACACCGTGCAATCTGACTATCTCCTTCACATATATCTGTGCCAAGCGATCAACTGAATCCGTCTGTCTAATCGGAAGAAAATGGGCTGATTTCGTCAATCGATCTACAACCACCCAAATGGCGTCGTGCCCTTGTCTAGACCGCGGAAAACCCATCGCAAAGTCCATCGTTACCTCCTCCCATTTCCACTCAGGGATAGACAACGACTGCAACAGTCCACCGGGTCGCTGATGCTCTGCCTTCACCAACTGACAGGCTTCGCATCTCGACACAAACTCTGCCACATCTTTCTTCATTCCAGGCCACCAAAACAAAAGTTTCATATCAGCGTACATCTTACCACTGCCTGGATGTACATTGTAGCCTGAATGATGAGATTCATACAGAATCTCCTGCCACAAATCTCCAAACACAGGTACCCACAACCTGTTCTTACAGAAAATAGCACCAGAATCAGAAATTCGAAGTTCAGGAGTCTTACCAGATCCAATCTGAGCAATCAACTTCGAATAATCAGAATCTGACTTCTGGGCTTCTTGAATCCTTGGAGACAAGGAAGACTGGATACTCATCTGAGCCAAATCCAAATCACTGGAGGAAATCACTTCCAACTGCAATCGCTCCAAATCACGAATCAGGAAGTCATCAAAAGTAAGTTGCAAACCTGATAATCCAGAAGACTTCCTGCTCAAAGCATCTGCTACCACATTCGCCTTCCCAGGCTAATACTGAATAGTCAAATCATAGTCCTTGATCAACTCGAGCCACCTTCTCTGTCTCAGATTCAGATCTTTCTGAGTAAAAATGTACTTCAGGCTCTTATGATCAGTGAAAATCTCACATCTGACGCCATACAGGTAATAACGCCAAATCTTCAAAGTAAAAACTACTGCAGCTAACTCCAAATCATGCGTTGGGTAATTCTTCTCATGTGGTTTCAACTGTCTCGAGGCATAAGCAATTACCTGACCATGCTGCATCAGGACACAACCCAGTCCTTTCAGTGAAGCATCACTGAACACCTGAAACCTTCCGTACATAACGGAAGTGCTAACACTGGAGCTGAAGTCAAACAATTCTTCAATCTCTGAAAACTAGCTTCACACTCCGGTGTCCAAACAAAAGGAACTGACTTCTGCATCAGTCTCGTCAGAGGCGTCGAAATCTGTGAAAATCCTTTCACAAACTTCCTGTAATACCCGGCCATGCCCAAGAAACTACGTACCTCAAATACCGTAGTCGGCCTTGGCCAATCAGCAACTGCCTGAATCTTCTGGGGATCTACAGAAATGCCTTCTCCGCTAATCACATGCCCCAGAAATGAAATGCTCTTCAGCCAGAATTCACACTTGGAGAACTTGGCATACAGCTGATGCATCCTCAAAGTCTCCAACACAATCTTCAAATGTCTGGCATGATCATCCTCAGATGCAGAATATACCAGAATATCGTCAATGAAGACGACCACGAACTGATCCAAATACTCCCTGAATACTCGGTTCATCAGATCCATGAAAATAGCAGGCGCGTTGGTTACCCCAAAAGGCATAACCAAAAACTCGTAGTGCCCGTACCGAGTACTGAAAGCGGTCTTCACCACATCAACTTCCTTTACCTTCACCTGATAATATCCGGATCGCAAATCAATCTTCGAAAATACTGAAGATCCGGAAAGTTGATCAAACAAGTCGTCAATCCGAGGCAAAGGATACTTGTTCTTGATCGTGACCTTGTTCAAATCTCTGTAATCAATACACATACGGAGTGTACCGTCCTTCTTCTTCACAAATAAAACAGGTGCTCCCCAGGGCGAAACACTAGGACGTACAAAACCTCTGTCAACCAACTCCTGAAGCTGAACTTTCAACTCAAAAAGTTCTTTCGGTGCCATCCTGTACGGAGCTTTCGATATCGGAGCGGTACCCGGAAAAATATCGATAGAGAACTCCACATCTCTATCCGGAGGTAAACCAACCAACTCCTCGGGAAAACATCAACAAACTCCCGTACCACTGAGATCTCAGAAATAGAACCAACCTCTAGGTTCAGATCCCGCACCGAAGCCAAAAATACTGGACATCCCTTCTTCCACATCCTGCTCACTTCCAACAAAGAAATCAGACTGGAGAGAACACCTCGTAATCCCTGAAATATAACTCTCTCTCCAGCCATAAGCAAACTCACTTGCTTCTTCAGACAGTCTATCTGGGCTTCATACTGACTCAGCCAATCCATTCCCAGAATCACATCATACGATGAAATCGGCAACCGAATCAAACTTGATTTCCACTTCTTGCCAGAAATCTCAATCTCACACAAACAAAACTGCCGAGCAATCAAAGGATTCCCAGCCGGTAAAATCACAGACAAAGAAACCGGAAGCAAAAACGAGTCCAAATGCAAAATCTCAAAACAGTGCTCGGACAGAAAAGAGTGACTCGCTCAAGAGTCAAACAAAATAAGACAGGGCTGATCAGAAATGTAAATCATACCTGTCACAACATCGGGAGCATCTCGAGCCTCCTGTTGACTCAAGCTGTAAACTCGGGGTTGAACTGGAACAGGAGTTGAAGCAACAGAACTACTCTGCTCCCTCTGAACTGTAGGTGGTCTCCGTGGTCCAGAACTAGATCCACCACCTCTACCAGTAAATCCCTCAGGGCATGGAGGAACAGTCCTCGGTCTCCCTGCTGCTGAACCGGCAGGTCTAACAAAGCCCTCAGATCGGAACTCCGAACGCTGATCAAATCCCATCTGTGGACACTCTGCAATCTGATGTCCTGACTGACCACATCGGAAGCACAGACCAGCCATCCTGTAGCACTGGCCAAAGTGTCGTCGTCCACAGTTCTGACACACAGGTGCCGAACTGACTGATCTAGAACTCGTTGTACTGGTAACAGTACCAGACGACCCTCCGCTCCTTCTGGAATCTCCAGATCCAGAACCAGAAACAAATCTCCTCTTTCCAGAGGAACCACTGCCAGAAGCCTCACCTCCAAATCTCTTTCTACTCGCAGTCCACCGCTGCTGAGTAGCCATCAGGTCATTCTCTATCAGTCGAGCTCGCTCCACAAGCTCAGAGAAATCAGTGATCCGGAACGGTATCAGGGGCTGCCTCAAGGTATCTCGCAATCCCCTCAGAAATCTGTAACACCTCTCAGCAGAAGTGCTGACCAGCTGCGGAGCGTACCTGGCTAATGCAGTAAACTCAGCCTCGTACTACATCACCGTCTTGCTCCCCTGAACAAGCCTCAGAAATGTCTCCTGCATCTGCTGTCGTGCAGAAGGGGGAACAAACCAATCTCGGAACACCTCAGTGAACTCTTCCCAGGTAATTAAAGAGTTCAGTCTGCCCTGAAATCTGGCTGTCTGCTGGCCTTCCCACCAGTGCTCAGCCTCTCCGTCCAACAGAAAAACTGCCAACGGTACCTTCCTGTCTGACGGACACTGCATCCCGTCAAAAGTCTTCTCCAATCTCCTCAGCCATTCCTCGGCTGCTCTGGGCTCAACAGCGCCCTCAAATCTCGGAGGTTTCAACCTCAAAAACAACTGCAAATGTCTATCCAGGTCATCAGATCTGACAGTAGAAGCTCTACTTTGAGTCTCGCTCATCATCTGAGCAACAAGCGTAGCAAACTGTGACAGTGTATCAGCACCGACCACTGGGGCTGTACTCCCCACTGGTGCTGCCTGATCGGCACTCTGCCCATCTGTCATGTCTGGGTCTAGCTGATCCATACAGAAAAATCCAGAAAATCTAGAAAACTATCACAAAAATAACACAATAAAAAGCCGAACAAAACAAAACTACCCCCAGACAGACTTACTGATCACTTCCTATAGCTCTGTTTCACACAATTCCCAAATTCCAAAACTATTGCTCTGATACCAAAAAAAAGCTTGTCACGACCCGACCCGAGACGAGACGGATCCCGTCCGCACCGGGCTGCGACGTGAAGAGACACTAACCAGGATCTAGCTTTGGAATTTGGTTCGGAACTGAATCTTCCAAATCATTTTAAACAACTCAAACAAACACAGAGCTACTAAAAACATCTAATGCAGCGAAACAAAACATCTATCTGATTTCATTTCCTCAAAACAATCATCTACAAATACAGTACATGGCTTTTAGACAGAAAGAAAGACAGAACAGAAAAGTCATGACTGTACAAAAATCAAAAGGTACAAAACAATACCTATACTGATCAGACTCTGAACTAATCCTGGACTTCATTCCCTTTCCCAGAACCTGAAAACCACCAGAAAGCAAGGGTGAGCTCAACAGCTCAGCAAAGCAACAAACCTCCAATCAAAATCCTCAGAATCTCAAAACCAACACATCAGACAAATAAATCCGTACAGAAATCAGAACAGAAATGGACGGATATCAAATCAAACAGAACTGTACGGAAACAGAAGTCGTATCGAATCATAAACATAACAGATCAGACATATCATATCAACAGAATCAGAATCGTACAGATCATATCGGAACGGAACAAAATCGTATCAGAAACATATCAGAATCAGATATCAGATATCAGATATTTAATTAATAGCTAAATTCTCTGACACAGACTGAATCTCATAGGATCCAGACCCCTTATGCCTCCCTTTGTGCTCACGGCACCAGAACAGATCAGATCAGATGTGCTTATTGCACCAGAATACATAAATAGTGCATATAGCACATAAACAGATTTTTCCTCGGATCCGGAACAGAACAGATATCAGATTTCATATTGAGCTCATTTCAGAATTCCCAGACACTAACTGAATCTCATAGGATCCAGGCCCCTTATAACTCCCTTTTTATAGCATATACAGATAGCATGTCAAATCAAAAGATTTCCGGACAAAACAGAAATTACCCAAAAATCGGGCAGCATAACGGCAGTATACAGAATTTACACAATTTTCCTGAAAATCAAAATTCACCAAATTCGCACAGAATACAGATATCAACATTTCAGAACCTTTATTCTACTGCACAGATAATTTCCAATTTCACAGAAAAACCCAGTCGACTAAAAACACAGTCGAATCAAAAATACCCGGACAAAAATCTTCAAAATATAGTCAAAACGTACCCGGCACGGCAACGATATACAAAAAGTTACGCGGTAAAAACTGAACCGATCAAAAGATACGGACGAAAATCGCTAACGGAAAAAAAAATCCGGACAGAAAATACCGCCAAACACGACGGTTCTGAAAATTGAGAAAGGTCGAATGTGCCTTACCTTGCGTACAGTAATTTCCTGAACAGTCTCTTCGAACGAAAACAGCTCCGCGTCTTCCCGAAATCAACTTTTCCAATTTTCTCTTTTTCTCTCTCCTCATATCGAAAATCAGATATTTATTTTTTATAAAATTTCTCTCTCTTCAAATGACAGATTTCCCTTAAATCATCTTCAGATCGGCCCGGCCGATCGCCACATCATCCCGGGACGATCCGACCAAAAGAATCGTCCAGGACAGCTCCCAGGGCTATTGTCCGGCCGATATTTTCTACAGTGCCAATCGGCCTGGCCGATGTCCTCGATCGGCCTGGACGATGCCTACAGAAAATCACCTGGAACGAATCTGAGCAATTTCTGGAGCACATTCTCAACTGATCGTCCCAGGATGATCCCAGATCGTCCTGGACGATCCTGGAGCAGATCTTGATATTACAGAGAGAGTTTAATTCGCATCTAATAAGAGAGCTAAATTCGGTTGGTATGAGGAAAATGACAAATAAGTTAATGTATATAAATATCGATAAGCTTGATCACTTTTCAAACAATCAAGGACAATTGTTTCACCTATTTTAGAAATTTTGCCCACCTTATGAAGCAAAAATGCTAATATATATATAAGCTCACTCTATGAAGTCAACCTTTTGTAAGCTACACTCACTATTGGGGACGGATCCGGCCTTAATTTTCGCACACGCGCACGCCGGGGGGGAGGGGGTTATAAGTAAAAAAGTAGAGTTCTTTTTTCATAAATATACTTACAATCAAAATTTGTTCGGAGGGAGACCCCTATTTGTTCACCGTTGTATGCTTCGTAGATATGTCGGGAGTTCAAGGGGCAGCGCCCCGGCGGGGAACAAATTTTTGTTGTAAGGATATTTTTGGATTATCTTTATTATTTCTCTTTGTATTTGGTTCATCATTCCCTAACAATAACATCTCTACACAATGTGTTTGATTATGCTGTGAGCAATTGCCTAAATACTCTAGTATTTTAAAACTTTTAGGGGGGAGGGCAATTGCCTAAAAACTCTTGTAATAAACACTAAAAAATACACAAAGGAAGACAAATTACCTAAAAATCATATAATAAAGAATTTTTTTATTTTTCGAGGGGGCTAGCCCTTTTATTCTATCTAGTGAACGTACGCAGAGGAAGGTTCGGTTTTAGGCAAAACAATGTCTGTACCGAGTTTTTCGCGCATGTACCTAGTTTTTTGCCTAAAATCGAACCTTCCTCTGCGTACGTTCACTGGATAAAATAAAAGTTCCTAGCGAATCTGCCCATGCTCACTATGACTATTAAAAACTTGAGATTGTGCGGGTCCATTACTGCAAAATACACAATATAAATTTTGAATTACGAAGTCATCCATAATTTTGAATTATTACTAAAATTTAAGTGACCTTTCACCTGCAACTGAGTTAACCCCATGCGGTGGACTCGGATTTCCGCGAAGCTTAAAACCTCCCATGCCGCGGAAAGAACATTTCTCTGCATTCTAATTTTGCGCGCGCCGGTGTTCATCTAAAATTACAGCGCTTATTGTTGCGAAACGGTCAGAACCCTAAACTATTTTGCTGGCAGCAGGACGCCAGTGTCCACCTGTCGGCCGGTGTAGATCCTTTCTAGGTGAGCTAACGTACTTGGATTCGAACTCCTCCTCTGCTTCTTGTCTGCATTTTTTTTTGGTAATGAGTCCTTGTATTCTCATTTCCAATGGATTTGCGGTTTCACGTCCCCTCTCCGTCGTCAAGTTACCCTCACAGGCATCCTTAGTTCTTACAAATATTAAACACATTGGTAGTTTTTAAGATTAAAAATCAGATTTCAGGATGGCCGGATTAGCAGGATTTCATAAATTGAATTTGACAAATCTAGGCGACAAGGCTAAACATCCAAACATCCCCATAGTATATTTGTCGACGTTTGTTTTTCTTGTGAAGGAGATCGCTGGACTTGCTTGCGGAGAAATGCAATTAAGCGTTTTTAAAGATCTTTGTGGCGATCGCCTATTTGAAAATTGCTGCTCGGACGCAGATACAGCATTTGATGTGAACGATTCTAGTTGAATGAATTTTTTTTTTTTTCCATTTTCATTAAAAAATGCTGGGATTTTGGAATTCTCATGGGCTGAAAACTGGGTGGATTGGTTTGCATCTTTGAACCCTTGTTTAACTATGCCGTTCATAGTAGAAAGCAGCTTTTGATAATTCGGGTTCAACGATTATTATTGATCAGTACAATTAGTAATATGTGGAATGTACTCTAACATTAAAGCATAGCATGGTGAACAGCTGTGCTAAAATGTTGTCCCAACACTCACAAGAACTTAGTTATTGTTGAAGACAATCGTTACCTGCAGCAAACATTAGGAGGAAAACTATTATAAGACAATTTCTGTACACACTAGATATTTTTACGAACTGTATTAAAGGGTGTGAGTAATATATATATATATATATATATAAGACAATTTCTGTACGCTTTATAGAGTCGGTTGAAGGCGGATTGTTGAGATGCAGCGATCTGTTGATGATGAAGGGTCTTGATGAATCAAAGGGGAGGTGGCTGTTATACTACAGAGAAGATGGAATTGTAGTATAATATAAAAGATGACTGCGTATTTATCAGGATGGTTGTTGATAAGCATAACACTTATCACTACCCGTCAAATTGACGATCCAAGAATTGGATAGTAAATTTGCCTCTTAGGTGCTTAAATCAAGGGGTAGAAAGAGGTTTGATGAGTATGTATGCTAGTTGATCCTTGGAATTGATTTGTAGAATTGTAATTTATTGGAGCAGATGTGTTCTCGGATTAATTGTTAATCAATCTCGAAGTGTCTATAACGGGCATGAAAAACTAAATTTCTTTCTAATGTTGTTGCAGAAGTATTTTCATATTGAAGTGAGGTGTTGTTGGAACTATGATTTTGAAATTTTGTAATAAACGATGAAGCCATATGATGTCAGATGCAATTGAAGTAAGAGCTCAATATTCTTCTTCAATCAAAGATTTTGCTATGGTTGGATTATTTTTAACATTCCAAGAGACAATAGCTTGTTCGAGGAATGTATAGTAGCCTGCCATCGACTTTTTATCTATTGTCTTGGTTGCCCGGTTGGTGCCTGAGTAGTAATGCAGAGTTAGATAACCTTTGGTGATTGGCAAACCAAGATGAGTTCTTCCTTTGATATAGCAAAGAAGGCGTTTTAGTTGTTAATAATGTTTATTTAGTGACCTATGCATAAAATAACATAATTGATTTATGGTGAAGATAATATTGTGATGAGTGCTTATCAAATAATGCAGTGATCCTGTGATTTACCAAGATTTCGAAGGATTGGTTGCCATATGAACTAGAGGATGCTTTAGGGACATGGGGAGAGGGCTAGTTTGCAGTTAGCTAGTTTAGATCTCTATAAAAGTGCCGGGGATGTAAACCACACATCGAATATAAACAAAAATAGAAAATGCAATGAAAAGAAAGAACACTAGGATTTAATGTGGAAAAATACAAAACTTGGAAAAATTATGGAGCCACACCACATAAAAAAATCACTATGAAAATTTGAGAGAAATAGTATAGATCTCTCTTCTCTCTCACTCTCTCATTGTCTCTCTTCACCCTTAGACCATTCTCTTACAAGAACTAACAAATAGATACACAATAAAATCATCAAGGGATGCAACCTTTCATGAAAAACTAGAAAAAAATTGCCAGCCTGTCTCGTAGTGCCACGACACCAGGTTAGGGAGCTCTATTGTGCTCCACTCTCTGTCTCCAAACTGTCTGATAGCACCGCAGTGCTGGAATTTGGAGCGCTACGACACTCCACTCTCTATCTGCC
Organism: Dendrobium huoshanense; assembly: GCA_016618105.1. NCBI lineage: Eukaryota > Viridiplantae > Streptophyta > Magnoliopsida > Asparagales > Orchidaceae > Dendrobium > Dendrobium huoshanense. The sequence goes on from CM028348.1 coordinate 26,704,405, forward strand.
TTCAACTAAATAATACAACATTCCAATGCTTGGGTGCACAATGCTGTATGGTTGTACATAGAAAATTTTTGAACTTGAACTGAAGCAGGGGGAGAACCCCCTACAATCTCTCCAATGTGCTTGACCAATGGAATTAAGATCCAAGACAACAATACAATTTGATTGATTGACACAATCAGATTCCACACAAAACTAACAAAATTTATTGAGTATATTGTAATTGATGTAGGAAGTAGCCAAATTTGGTGCAATTAACTTGAATGCCAAGAAAGAAGGAGATAGTACCAATCTCTTTTAGTTAGAATTGGGTTTGTAACTCAATGGTGAGTGTGGAAATTGCTAATGGATGGTTGTCGGTAATGAGTATATCATCAACATAGATAAGATAAATAATTTGTGTGATTGGAGTAAATCAGCAATGAGGGACCAAAATTGTTAAACCTGAAGCTTTTACTTATAAGACAATTAGAGAATGTGATGAAACAATATATTGTTGTCTATTTCAATCCATAGATGGATTTATGTAGATGGCATACATGTGTTGCTCTATGTAAACTACCTCATGAAGTTTTCCATATAGAAAGGCATTAGAGACATTCAATTGAAGAACGAACCAATTATGATGCGAAGCGATGGTGAGAAATATATATTTGGTTGGCATCTTTGTAAGAGGGTCAAAATTTTCAAAATAGTCAATGTCATATTCTTAATTGAAGCCTTGGGAAACCAGATGAGCTTTGTATCGATCCACCGAGCCATCAAGTTTGAGTTCAGTTTTTTATGTCCATCGACATCCCAATATACCTATTGATATATGGGTGGTGGAACGAGTGAATATGTTCCTTATTGCAGCAAGGCTAGAAATTTGTTAGAAATGGCAAGATGTCTTTCTCAAAATTTGGTAGCCTGAGTATAGCAGGTGGGGGTGGAAGTGGACTGAAGATTGATATGAAGTTTACATATTTATTTGGGCTTTTGATTTTTGCATAGAATGAAGATTAACATTTTGATGAGAAGTGAATGGCTGCTGAGTGGTGGAGGCTTGCCGGCTTGTGGCATTGAAGGGATTGGGAATGTGGAGTGATAAGTGAAGGAGGGGAGGAATAGATGGATAGGTTGTTGAAGTGGAGTCGGGTGTAGGAGTGTGAGAGGAAGGTGTATTTGAAGTGGAATTGAACTTGGAATTCAAAATTGTTTGGTAAAGATATATGTTCATTTACAACAACATGAAGGAAAATAATTATTCTTCCTGTAAGAGGACTATAACAACGTTATCCTTTGTGAAGAGTAATCAATGAATATAGATTCTCTAGAGCTTGGTGAGAGTTATTTGCGGTTAGTGGTTGAAGCCAAGGAAAACATAGGCTGAATGCTTTGAGGTGATCATGGTTGGGAATTTTTTTATGCAGGAGCTAATGTAGAGGTTTTACTTTGATGGTTTTGGAAGGTAGCCGGTTGATAAAATAATTGGCAGTGAGAATAGTGTTTGTCAGAAATTGAAGTGGTAGATGCTTTGCATGGAGGAGGGTGCGGGTTATTTTAATTAAATGGTTTTGTTTTTGCTCGGTAATGTTTTTTTTTGTTGGAGTACATGGACATGTTCCAGTGGATTTTTTTGTAGGATATGAATGTTGTATTCACCTCCACCAGCAGATTGAATAATTTTTAGCCATGAGGGAAAATTGAATAAATTTTTTATGAGTTGTTGCTTTAGTATGCATAGGAAAGACCCAACAAAACTTGGAGAAATCATTAATGAATAACTCATAGTATTTAAAATTATTGAGAGAAATAATCGGGGAAGGTTCCCAGACATCTTAGTGTATGAATCTAAAGGTTTTGAAGCATTTATTGTTGTTTTACGAAAAGATAATTTATGTATTCTAGCCACATTACATGACATGCTGTGAAAATAACTAAAAGGAATATATTAGGACCTTTGTTGCTTTGTAATAGCAATTAGCAACCAGTACTAAATTGTGGGGATGTCTGAGACGGATGTGCCATAGAGAGGAGGATCTGGATTGGACATGTATGAGCTTTTGGTGTAGTATGGAGGCTGTGAGAGGGGACGTTATAGAGATTTTTATTGTTGCGGCCTTGAAGAATGACCTGGTTGGTCCAAAGATCCTTGATTATGAATCTAGTAGCATCAAAGGAAACAGAACATTGATTATCATATTTCAATTTGTTAATGGAAAGAAGATTATGTGAGATGGAGGGAACTTGTAAAAGGTTATGGAGTACGATCTTATAGTTAGAAGTAGGGGTTGGTAGTAGACCTTGTCCACTGTTGTTGATAGGCAAATATGCTCCATTCTTCACTATGACTGTGTCTAATCTATATATAGCGTTGGATTCTGAATTTGTTGCAGATCCAAGATTAGATATGCTGAATCACTCGTGTTGAGGTACCAATCTCTATTGTTTGGTTGCAGTTGTGTGAAGAGTCTAGTAACAGCAGCTGTAGAAGGGGAATTGTATTGTAGATCACACCTATGCTAACAGGTGATTGTAGTGTGCCCAATTTTACCGTAGATTTGACAATTAGGTCATTTTGTTGAGATGTTTTGCCCACCTCTGTAAGATGATCCAACTCCTTGTTGATTAGAGAACTGATAATTCTAGCCGCGATCTCGTCCATGGTAATTGTTTTGATTGTGTGTGGCTAAAAGAACTATTGGGGTAGTTGGCAGTGGATAAATCTTTGGATTGTTCTTTATTTATGTTGATTTCTTTAATGCACAACAATGAATATAAGTCGTCTAGACTAATAGGAGTGAGTTCGGCGCATATAACTATTTTGAAGGCCTGTTATAAAGGAGGCAAGCCATTGAGGATGTGACGTGTGATGTCTTTGATGTATTTGTTATTAGTATGAGAATCAGCCAGGGGTTTGATAGAAGATAAGTATTGTTTCAAAGTTAAATCTTTCATTGAGATGTTGTGGAGCTTGTTTTATGCTGAACCACTCTTGAACAGTATGTAGGTTGTGAGTGTTTTTCGAGAGTTGACCAGATCTCATAACAATAATTTAGATGAAGAATATAAGGTAGAATGGGAGGAGTAATTGTGGAATAGAAGGCAACAACTAGGTTTTGATTAAGGAGTTGCCAGGCATTCGATTTGGAGACAATTTGCTTAGTTGGGTAGCTTGTTGTTTCATTGAAAAACCCTTCAAATCCATTGGCTATGAACATTTTGAGAATTTGGATTCTCCAAATTGGAAAGTTGTCACTTTTGAGTTGGATGTTTACAATGTGTTTGAAGTTTGACATAACAAAATTCAGTGAGAGGGGAATGGTGGTCTCAGCCATTTTAGCAAGGATGCAATTTTGGACAGAGAGAGTATTAATATATGAATTGATGGAATCGTCCATAGAAAAGTGTAGAAGAACGAGAAGAAGAACTAGCTTGTTGGTAGGCTAAGGGCTCTAATACCATGAAGACAAAACGTTACCTGTAGCATTTGTAGTGAAATATATAGCTATAAATAAAACTATATTTCTCTAGGTATTTTCATACACTCTATTGCAGGGTTTAAGTTGTATATATATGTGGCTAGGTTTAAACATTACAGAGATTGTTGAGGGCGGAGGCTGAGATGCAGCAATCTATTGATGATAAAGTGATGCAACCTAAGTTTCTAAATATCTTATGGAGAGCACTTAGGAAAGCAATTAGAGAATCTCTTCCTTTCCGCAAAGCATGAAGATCCACATATAAAACTAAAAGTAGAAACAAGTTCCAGAAAGCAACATATAAAATCCGTAAACATAAAGAAATGACAACATGGCTACCCTTAGAACAACCAACAAGCGGTCACCTTACATGCAAAGCTCGAAATCTAAAGGATAGGTGCTCAAAGGATAGATCTAACCCGGAATCTACTACTGAACCGATCCAGCACAAGTCCATACTCCTCTAGCAAATACCAACCAAAACGTGGCAGCAGACACCATCAAGCTCACAAGAGATGACGGATACAGATGGGGCGGGAACCGTGGATAGAGAAGAAGAGATAGAAGACCGAGACGGAGTAATAGGGGTGAAGGAGAAAGGGGGCTAGCTCGTAAGCTAGAAAAACCTACAGGTTTGTATGCAAATTCTTTACAAAAACTGCCACAAACAGCCCCATTTATTGGGAAAAAAGGGGAAAAAAAACAATCAATACATGTAGTTGATTCACCTTTTAAACAACCAATAGGAACACCTAGAAAACTTTTGGGAATTAAAATCAGCATGGGGAATGCAATAGGCTGGCTCTGCCTACATCATAAAGGGACTTGAATTAGAGGAGAGTTGGTTGTTGCACTGCAGAGTTGGTAGAATTTTAGTATAACAGAAAAGATGGCTGCATACTTATCAAGTTAGTTGCATATCAACCTAGTACTTATCAAATTTTAATCTTTATAAAGCTTCAAAACTGTTCTTGGTTTCCATTGGCTTCTGCCGCATCTCTTTTTTTACAAGTCTATAATAAACTATGGATTTACCATATTTCATTTCTTTTTTATTTTCTATTATGTATTATCTTAATCTGAGCAATGATACTACTTCATTTGCCACCCTCAGTATCCTTCTGTCTTGACTATTAACCTCATAATTGTAGGTTTTTAGGTCAACTTCTATGTTGTGCTATTGTGCTCCATTGAAAATAAGGTGGTTCTGCGCTTTGGGAAGCAAACTGCATCACATTTGTCAGCATCTCAAACCAACTACGTAACATTTAGGATTACTTTAGATGATGAAAGAAAGGAATACTAGAAAAAAAGATGTGAAAGTTTTATTAGTTTGTGGAATTTGATTGTTCCGATCAATTGGATTATACTGTTTCCTCGGACCTCAAGTCAATTTTTCATGCTCACTGGGGGGTGCGGGGTCCTCCGCCTGCTTGGGTTCGGGTGTTTTGCACTAGAATTTTTTTCGTACGTCTAACATTGCAAAGTTTGTTGGGAGAAAAGACAGAGAGCGGAGCGTTGCAACGCTCTAAGTTCATAGCCGCAACGCTCTAAATTTAGCATTGCAGCACTGTCTAGTAGACTAGAGACGCGTTGGGCTTCAAGGTGGACTGAACTTTGTTTTTTCTCGTTTTTCTCAAGGGTGGCGTCCCTTGGTGGTATATACATGCTTTTCTCTTTTGTTTAGTGTGTGAGAACGGTGCAAGTGAGAAGAAAAGCAATGAGAGAGTGAGAGAGATGAGACATCTATACTTATTTTTTCAAATTTTCATAGTGGATATCTTGATGTGGTGTGGTTCCGTGGTTTTTTTTCCCATTTCAGTTTTTCCACGTTAAATTCTGGTTTCCTTTACTTTCCGCTGCATTTTTTTTTTTGGTTTATTTCGTTGTATGGTTTACTTCCACATCCCCAACAAAATTATGGTTTGTTGAGAAGGATAAGTAAAAGGAATGTTAAACTTAGGGACCAATCACAAAGGATTCTTTTTTTGCTCTCCTCGGTGCATGGATTTCATTCCTTTTCTCTTTTTGATCAATTTAAGATATGGATATGAAGAACAAAAAGTTCTCAGCCCGATGTATGTGCGGCCTGAGAACCTTTAGCTGCACTCTATCATTTTTATCTTTAACTGTCGTCACCCCTTTTCAGTCCTTGCCTCATTGGCTTCTTAAGTTCATACTTTGCTTGCAATCTTTGGGCCATGCGAAGGCTTTGTTTGTAACTATCTGGCCGATTGAAGTCCCTACTCAACTACAGTACTAACTTTTTTCATCTTTACAAAGTTGTGTTGGGTTTTTTCTTTTTGGGCTATCACTGAGATTAGATGGTCGAGATGTCCTCACAACTAGTGTCCTGGATTGTGGTTTACATTTCACATTCAGTTAGTGTTATGGAGCAACTTGGTATTGGTTTTCAATTGAGGGCTCCATCCTTAAAAACTTTATTGTTGAAGTTATTATAGCTGTAGCATCATTTCAAGAACCTTTTAGCGTTGAACTTCATAAACTTTTGCTTTTTTCTGTGGATGTCTTTTTTTTTTTCCCATTGTTAAATTTATTGATTAAAATTCCTGATATTGAGAAATTTCTGAAAAATAATCCCACTTCAGTAATTTGATAAACCATATTGGTAAGTAATTGATAACATTTACCAAATGCACAGGCTTTCAATATTTCATTTCATTATGCTGCTTATTTTGTTCTTCTCGATAGGTTGATATCCATATATCATGATGTCCCGAGTTTACGTTGGTAACTTGCAACCATATATTGCGGAGAAGGACTTGGAAACTGTGTTTCAAGTTTTTGGAGTGCTGCGGAGGTAATCTTTGAGAAAGTTAGCATACTTTCATTAAAGTAATCCTAGATCTTGCAGAACGTAAAAATTGATTTTATACAATTACAGATGATCCTGGAGTTAGCGTTATGCTAATTTCATTCTGGTTTAGTAAAATAAAAAGAATTTATCCTTTTGTTTAATTTCGTATGTTAGTACAGATGCATTAGAGAAAAGCTTTGTTTATCTTTAGAAGATAAGAGTTTTTCAATCTTTAGCATCCATTTGTTTGTACGCCTTAGACATTGCGAAGGAAAGGGAGCTTATTACGTTTAATGACTCTTTGCATATTATGTCAGAGTCTCGAATATTAAAAGTTTGATTTATTATTATGATATTGAAGAGCTTAGAACTCATGGTTGGTTGGGATAAAATCTGCGGTCCTTTTCGTAACATGAGTTTTGGAGTATTGCTCTTTTTTTAATTACAAAATTAATATCACGAAGATAAATATCTAGAATAATATTTATCCATTGTCCACCAGCACTTTAAATCTCCCCACATTCAGAGGTGTCAGCTAAGTTGATATTTATTTAGAGACCTTGCTAAGAGAAAAAGCTATAACGCTATAGTTTAGGGGTGTTAATTTCGGGTCATGGGTCGGGTTCGGGTCTAACCTTAAACTGACCCGATACTATTCGGGTCAACCCAAACCCGACCCGTTTTTACAAACGGGTCGGTTTTCTAGACTCGAACCCGTCCCGCTTCGGGTCCGTGTCAACCCGACACAACACAAATGACCTGGGGCTGACCAAGAATTATTAGTTTTTGGGTTAAAATCGGGTTTTCAGGTCAAAAACGGATTGAAAACTGGTCAATCTCTAGTTTCCGGGTTATAACGGGTTTCCGGGTAAAAAACAATTTTTCAGGTAAAAAACGGGTCGATTTTGGGTCAAAGGGTCAACCCAAACCCGACTCAATTTTTGAAACGGGTCGAATTGTTAAACCCGAACCCTACCCTTTTCGGGTCTGGGTTGACCCTAACCCGGAATTTTCGGGTTGGGTTCGAGTCAGGTTTTCAAGTCGTGTCAAATATTGACACCCCTATATAAGTTGTGACTTAAGGAATTTATTTTTAAAATTTCTTTTAATTTTTTAGTTATCATATTTTTAATAATATGGATGATACTAAACTTTTAATTCAAATACAAGCATTTATTATAACAAATATAGTCAAGTGCCCTGCCAATGTAATTGATTATCATTATCAAGTTGTCCATTTCCACTTTTTCTTCATATTACTATTGCATTCCATTGTTGAGCAGTTTATGCTTTTTATGTGGAAATAGTGGTTGTGATATACCTATATAAATGACACGATTTGCCATATAAATGTTAGATTTAAATATGATATTAGGGATATGCAGCTGTTGCATATCAGAACTGGTAGCGTACTGCAGTACGCTCGGTGTGGTTTATGCAATTATGCATTCTTTTACGTGGTCTTATGCTTGTTAATAGGAAAGCATTTTAAATTAAATGATGCATGTATCTATTATTATACCTGTACTGTTTATGAAAGAATGTAGAGGTGGTAATCATGAAAAAATATGTCTAGTAGTATATAACACTTATGCAAGGGCTGTTATTATTGGATCCTTAATGTGATTACATGTATTCTGGCTCTGGTGTCTGATATTCCTTACAATGTTGTATCAATATTAGATTGTGCAAAGAACAGCAACGCATATGAGCACATTGTAATAAATGAAGGTTCTTCTTTATGGAATAGTTTGTTTTCATATGAAATGTATGTTTGGTAAAATTTTGAATGATTTGAATTAAGATAAGCTGATAACTTTTGTCTTTGAATTAAGCACATTAATTGAAAGCTGATTTTGATTGATAGTAGTCAGTCATTTTTAACTTTTTTGACAGTATACTGCAATTGATTGACATATTTTTTGGTACATACCCAGTGTTTGGGTTTCTCGAAGGCGTCCTGCATATGCTTTTGTTGAATTTGATGATCGTAGAGATGCTTTAGAGGCTATTGAAGAACTAGATGGTATGCTTATTGCACCGTTAAATGGAATTTTGTTGTTGCATTTGATTACTTTCCCCGTTAACATGGATATAACCCAGTGATGTACAATTTAACAGTATAAGTTAATTCCATTTCTTGAAATTGTTTTTTTTTCCAATAAGTTAATTCTATTTCAGGCATTTATGTATCCCAAACTTTATTATGTACTTTTATGATGTTATGGGAGAGTTGTCAGCAAGCTAATGAATTTGCAGCTTATTGTGTTAAATGTAGCTACCTCGACATTTATTCAGTCTTTGTTAGAGGAAGAGTATGCATACTTTAGTACTAGGGAACTTGCTGATATCGGCCATGCCATGATTGAAACTAGCATCTAAATTGCATGTAAGGTTGGGGCGCTTGTTGGTTTATGTTAACATTGTGTAATCCACGAGGCCATCATCTGAGTCCCCTTTTCTTCCATTGCTGATAAACAAAGTTATCTGAAACTAGGGACTTTATGTAATAACTAACAGTTTTTTTATTGACCATCTTTTGTGATTGATGCACTTAGGTTAGGAGTGATAAAGAAAAATAACTTTAGAGTTTTGAAATTTGTGAATATGCTTTCCAAAGGAATGTTTTTTGAATGGATATTGGATATTTTTTGACTCGCCTTTTTTTAAAAAATTTAAAATGCTTTTTTTTCGGTACAGAAACACGTATTTGAGCTGTTAAATTCACCCTCCCTATTATAGGTTTCCATGGGTGCTTTATGAATTTAAAATGAGGTATTTTTATTTTCAGGTTTTATAATGCTTGAAATAGAATGAAGTAGAATTCACAGATGCATATTGAATTATTAGTTTGTCATTTTGTTGTCCTTTTGCATGCTATGAGTGTGATTTCTTGTCAGATAGTTGTGTTTGAAGAAGCATACTTTCATATATCTGACTGTTTCTTCCTTTATTAATTTTGTTCTACCTTAACCATCATCATTATCTCAGCACCATCACAAGACATATTTTAACGATTTTTTATTGGCTCCATTTATTCATGATGAGTGTTTCATGAGATGTTGAAATGAAGGTATCAGTGTGCATAAAAATGAAGTAGTGCGAAAATGAAATAAATTAAAGATAAAAAAGGTGCGCCTGAGCTGAACGCTCCCTTAAAAAATTAGAAGTCTTAGGTCGTGCTAGTTGACTAATCTAAAAGATTGGAGGAGACTACGATTGAAAAGGACAATCGACGGATAAGATGTCTCGTGTAACAAGCTTCGAAGCTCCTCAATTGTGGTCGAAATCCCTCAATGGTCATCTGCTAGCAAGACATATTGCACCAATGTGTTCTAGTAATTGAATTTATCGAAGAGCTGCTTGTGCGAGGCTCGATCAAACGACGATAAGCACGGCGTTGCGCAAAATCACTCAAATGACATTTGATTGCAAAAAGGATTGCTATGCTATATCTAGAATAATAAATATCTAAAAGGGACCCCTCGTGTACGGTTCAAGCAACAATAATTGAGAAAGATGAACTAAGGTTGTGATGTTGCGTGAAGTTATCTGAATGACGTCCGTTCACGAAATAGATTTCGTGGTTGCCTTTAAAATATCAAAATTATTCAAAATATAGATTTATATTGCCTCCGTCGATACACAAGTCCAAACTCATGCATGTTAAAACACTTAAATTGAGACGCCCTAGAGCGATGAATTGAGGGAGAGGACTATTCACATCATTTTATGTGTTTATATATATCACCAAATCTTATATCCGGCCATCTCCCTGTCTTGTCGCTATTGAATACTGCCCGTGTCTTTGTCTTAGTCGCCGATTTAATTTAAAAAAAAACATTTATATACTAAATTATCCTCTCATTTCACTCAACTCGGACTCTTGGCCTCAACTCTCTCCCCTCTCTTCTAGCACATGACACAAAATCATTCACACCAAACACCGACTCTTGCTGCTTCTCTCACGTCGTTTCCATACCCAACTTGCCTAGCTGCCTAACAACACCTCACCTGAGCTCTCCCATCTCCTTACTTGCTCCCTAATACACTTGCATCCAACCAAATAGCTCCTTAGTGAATCTTGTAAATTCGGATTTACTATATCTAAGTTTTGAAAATTGTTTGACAAAAAATAAAACGGTGGCCTTCCGATGACCCGGTTCGGAAAGTAGAAATATTAGATTTGACTTATGTTAATAAAGATAGAGGCAGACCTAAAAAGACTTTGTTAGAAAATATTAGAAACGATCTTTCTTTATTAGATTTAAACGAGATTTTGACTTTTAATAGGACACAGTAGAAAAAGTATTCATGTAGCCGACCCACGTAGTGGGATAAAAGCTTGATGTTGTTGTTGTTGATGAATTTTTAACAGGGAGGAATGGCTGGCATGTGGAACTTTCCCACAAGTCTAGGAGTGGTAGGGGCTCCCGATGTAGCAGTGAGGACATAAGTTGTTCTGAGTGTGGTCAATCTGATCATGTTGCTAGGGATTGTTGCCTTCATGGATCTGGTGGATTAGAAAGCGGAAGACACTACCGTAGTTCCAGTGATCAATACCACCAAAGCCCAAGCTATCGATACAGGTAGGTTAAAGAAGGCTCTTGCTAAGAAATAAAAGTAACCGGCCATTTTAAGACAACAATGTTGATTGGAACCCGACTACAATAACTATGTAGTGCTTTGTGTTTTTTAATCTGGCCCCTTTTATTGTTAATGTGTTCTGGCAGGAGCTTTAGTCCCCTGAGAAGGTCCCCAAGAGGTATCAGGGACACTACTTACAGGCATGGCTATCGTGGTCAGAGTTATACCAGATCTCCAATATATCATGGCAATAACCCTCATGATTCAAATGGGTAAATTAAGTATTTCTTTCATGCTCCAGCACTGCTTTTTAACATGCTTGCATGATTCTTACTGCAATTCCGGCTGACATTTGCAGGTGGAACTGAAGTGATATGATGCCCTACTAGAAGCAGCATCTGCATTATATGAATAAAACCATTGGTTGGTGATAGTGTAGTAGTCTACAACAAAGTGGTTGTGAGTGCCCTTCAACTCCTCAGGACACTCTTCTCGACTTGCAGTCCCTTGGAGAGGTTACATTGTTTCATTTAATTCTTTCCTTAATATGTTATCTCAATTTATATGGTTACGCTGCATAAGCAGTTTTTTTTTTTTTAGACTTTGTGCTGAAATCTTAGATCTCATGCTTTTGAAATTCTTCTATAGTTATCTTTGATTTGAGCTGAAGTTTCTGCTTAAGTGTAACGAAACCACCTATCAGAACCTCTGAACCTAAGTAATGGGCTTTCTTCATTATATATATATATATATATATATATATATATATATATATATATATCCCGCACCTATTTTAGTACTGCAGCTCCTCAATGTATCATTAGAGCATCTCCCACCGACAATCTCATTTTTCACTCCAAAATACAATGAGACTAAAAAATGCCGTGATTCATCTCCAACCAAACTCCATTTTGCGGGCTTCTGCGAAGGTAATCGTCTTTCTTCTCTTTGACGTGTTTCTTCGGCGAATCCAGTCGAGACAGAGAAATCGCGTTGGTGAATAGTGCGACGCCAATATTGGCTTGGCGTCGCACTGTTCACCCGCCACAAGCAAATAGCGGAAGATTTAACATTCCGCTGGAGCGACCGAACGACGCCATACGCATGTTTGGTGTTCAGTAGGAGATGCTCTTAGACCCTCATCTCTGTCTGATTGACCCAGATCACCTGATGGTAGGATAATTTAGATTTAGATTCTTAAATTGATTGTTCATGGAGAGAGGTTCTTACTAGACCATCAAGCATTCTGGTCAAACTTTTTGCTCTCGTCTTGGTAAATATTCGGCTTAGTTGTCTTCTCTGTCACCACGATTAAGATAGTTAGAAGATCTTCCGCTAGTAGAATACAAGGAAAAGCCACCACAAAGATCCGGGTTTACCCCGGTAAGTAGATTGGTATCTCTTGAACTTAAATCCAAGTAACCTTACTAATGTGCATTCCATGCATCAAATCTGGTTTCATTGTGGTCTTTGTTGGCGGGCAAATGACATAAAATTGCTACGCATAGTATTATGTAGTAGTGACTTGTAGCGGTTGATCTCTTTTTGAGTGAGGGCATGACAGTATTTGATAATATAGTCAGATGATTAGAGATGTTTTCATATGTAGTATATGTAATCTTATGTATTTTAGGGTTTAGTTATCCTAATAATGTGTAGCTTGGTTTTGAATCTATGGGTTACATTCAATCTGTAGAGATGGAAGGGTTTCCCTCGTATTACTTTCATTGTAACTCTTTGGGTCATTTGAAAGATGTTTGCCCGATTTTATTTCCTAATTTCGGTGTTTGACCTCCTGCAGAGCAGGGGGCTTCGGTTGGTGCTCATTCTTTACAAGAGGTTGGTGATAATCCCCCGTTGGTTGTGGTGGATCAATGTGATGTTGTTGTTCCACTAGATATCAATTGTGCTCTTACGGTTGATGGGTATGATCCTTCTATATTTAATGTTGGGGGCAAGAGATTTAAGCTACATTGTCTGAGGATCAATGCGACGATGATTGCCATAATATTGATGATTTTGTTTCTCCTAATGTGTGTATCCTTGGGCAACGGATGTTAATTTCATTAGAAGCGGATGTTAATTTCATTAGAGATGGTGTGGTGGAGGATTGTATAGAATGAGTAGATAGGGGAGTTGTCAAGATCATTTGTTGATGGCTAATGAATCGTCTGCTGATTTGGATAATTTTGACTGTCCTTTGGATCATTGTGTACCGGTTATTCATTCCCCTGTTGGGGTAGTGTAGGTTGTGAATCTCTTGTTGATGCCCATGTTGATCTAATTTCGCCAAATGTTCTTAAGTATCAATTTATTTTGAGATCCGGGGAGTCGTATTTGGTACAATCTGATTGGCTTGATGAATCTCTGGATTGATTGTACGGACTGGAGGATGGCTTGGGGGTGGATAACGTTAAGGCTATACATGATTTGTATGGATTGGATGTTAGTCGTGTCGTTGATCTCTCTTTCTCTCATGGTCAGGGGCGGATCCAGCTTCTTTTTTCAGGGTGGGCAAAAAAAAATTTTTTTGTGGGGATGGGCAAAGATGCTTAGGATTGATTAAATGAGGGCAAAAAATTTTTTTGAGAGGGGGCAAAATACCCAAAATACTCAAAATATTCCAAAATATCCCTCTAAAATTAAAAAAAAAAAAATTTTGAGGGGGGGCATTTGCCCCCCCTCAACCCAATGGGGATCCGCCCATGCTCATGGTGGCAAGCGTTGTCGACACAAATCTAAGAGATAACTATTGAGCTTGGTTGTTCTTTTTCTTTTTTATTTCGTTGGTTGGTTGACTGTTTTGGTGGTCTTCGGTTTTGTTGTTGGTTGGTGTTGTTGTGATTTGGTGTGGAGGGGTTTGTTTTTGGCCTTATAGTGTTGTCAGGTGGCTGACTGCATGTGGTTGATGGTCGTTTTCTATTAGTTGTATGGGGTGTAGTTTGAGTGGGGCTTCTCTACTATCTTGCTCTCTTTTATTACGATTCTTGTTGCTTGCTGGCATGTTCGTTGCCTTAACCAGCTCAAATATCGGGTTGATTGGTATGCTCTTCGTGGCATGTGCTCCTTTGGTTGGTCAGGATTTGTTGATCTATTGTTGTTGCTGTTCTGTTGTGACTGTTTGGTTCTTTTGATTTCAATTTTATTCTCTTCATTGTATTAGGTAGGATTCAAAGCTCTTTAGATTTTTTTTTCAATTGTTGTCCTTTTAGTCAGCTTCTGATCCTTTAAGGACCTGTTACTTTTATTTGTTTGACGCAGAGGCTCTCCGTGAGTTTTCTTTTAATAGATAAAGAAATAAATTTAAGATTACCTTAACTATTAAAGTGCTTTAGGCAATATCATATGCTCCATATAATTCATTATTTGAGGGGTTTTTATCCATCGAGGAATTTCTCGGCTCTGATTGTGATCATAATTTAATCGTTCTATTCTACAAAAAAACCATTTGGTTAGAGAATTTTGATTTTGATCGTTTACATGTTATGCCATTTGACAACAAAATTGTCGATTAGAGGATAAATTACATCATTATTGACGAGAGATCATTTGAAAATGTATCATAACAAAACACTCGACAATATATTCACTTTTTACGAGTTGAGTTTAACTTTAAGCTTAGTGTCCTTGACAAATAGTTATTGAGGGTGGATATGATTTAAGTTTATCACTCTTGATAGTAAGGATGTGACTAGGGGTGTTAAATTTAGTTAACGGGTCGGATATAATTCAAATTTGACTCGATTTGAACACATTCAAATCAAACTGGACCTGTTTAATAAATTGGTAAAAAACTTGGACCTGAATACAACTCGTTGGCCACCTGGTTGACTCAAAGTAGCCTGCTAACCCCTTTTGATTAAAAGAATTTGTATAGCATGCTAAGACATACCAATTTTAATTTTTAGTAGAAATCAGACGGTTGAAATCAAAATATGTAAAAACAGACATAAGGAAATAGTAACTTACCTCGATCTAAGCAATTTTCACAAAAACGGTGAAGCATATCGAGAATTAAAAATCAAAACTTTCTTTCTCTCTCCTACTTCCTTCCCCCTTCTCCTTGGCAAGCCTTGTATTCTACTAGCGGAAGATCTTCTAACTATCTATCTTAAGTCTCCAAATATGCCCTTTTCAAACAATTCTTGGGATATTTTTTCTTTTTAATCATCTAATTGAGGAAGTCATATCCCTTTTCATTTGTCATTCTATATATATTAAAGATTTTAGATGTTCTAATTATTTTATTTATAATAATTTTGATTAATGGTTATTAATATAACACGCTTTGAACACTAGTAATATTTTTTTATAAATATATATCTCCATAACCAATACAAAGGGATAGACTCTATGTTTGATCCTTTGTGTAATCCTATTGATTACTATAATTAAAAACTTTGTAGTCATTTCATTACATTTTGTATACTAAATTAACATTCTATTATTAATATCTTAATAATATTAGCATACCTTTGAGACATTTCTTTCTCACTTAATATGTACTAAATCAATTCTCTTAGTACAACAATCACTTATATAATGTACATTTTTATCATAAAGTCAAATTAATTATCTAAAAATGACTATCCATGTCAATGTTATTTGTATGACTTGATTCATATACAATTATCACAATCTTGAACATTTATTTGTTCTTGATTAATAATAATGGTTTTTCTTTTTGAAAGAACATGCATCATTTTAGCTTATATATATTATCAAGCATAACATGATGGAGCAATGTTGCATAAGCCATTTCTAAGGTAGGTCCCAAGATTAGAATGTTCGAGAGTCAAGTAATTGTAATTCTGATGTTATCAATATAAATTCATGTGTTGGTGTGTCAAAATAGCTATCGTCGAATGTGTTGGCCTTATTGTATCTTTTAATCATTTTATTATGTAAAAAGTATAAGGATTTAAATCATTCTTTTAAGAAAAGCAAGAAAGCACTCTCTCAATTGAATGAGATGATGAAGGATGGCAACTAGACATCCTTCACATCTGAACGGAATATTTCACCCCATTCCTTTAAGTTAAGGTATGACAATCCACATCATATGTGATCTCAAGGTTACTCCAACCACCTATTTTAAAGGAACTATCCCTCTAATCTAGAGAATTTGGTTTTTTTTAGTGCTCCAATTTGTAAGAGGGTTATTTTATGCACTTTTAAAACGAAGAATTAATGAATGATTGAATAAAATTTAGGAATGTTTCAAATATTTATTTCTCAATGAATTGATGTTCAAATACCCATAATCTTTTGTGAGATTAGATTAATATTTATTGTTGTTATCTATAAATTGAATCAAATCATCGTCATCTTCCTCACTTTATCTTCAACATAACAACATGCTCTCCAACTCTCTTCCTTCCATGGAAATTACATCCCAATAGAATCACCTCTTGACC
Organism: Dendrobium huoshanense; assembly: GCA_016618105.1. NCBI lineage: Eukaryota > Viridiplantae > Streptophyta > Magnoliopsida > Asparagales > Orchidaceae > Dendrobium > Dendrobium huoshanense. Next base: position 26,720,688 of record CM028348.1, read on the forward strand.
TCTACACCCTACACAAACCCTAATTTAGATTCCTCCATATCTAGAGACATTTACACATGTTGCTCATCACCCATCAAACTTTAGAACTCTTCTACCCCTTGTCAATCGGCTTTTAATTTCCACATTATGCCATGAACCCACTTCCATATCCTTCCAAATAAATTTCAAACCTAAAAGCTTTCTTGAGTTCCTAAGTTTTGATAGCCAATATCCAACCATTACCATTTACTTTATCATTAACCCTAGCCCTTCCCACTCCATTCCCTATATATACACTCATAACATAACACATCAATATACTATGATCAACCCCTTTAAGTCTATCCACCAAGCTAGTTTCTTGTTAAAAAGTTTTGTTCAATTTATTCTCATTTATTTATTGAATGAGCTAAATTTAATCTAATTATAGAGTCAAATATAAGTTGTTCATGAGTATTCAGATTTTCTATGGCCATCTTTTTACTTTTTTTTTTCAAAATTTTATGTTTTAGAAAATAAGCTTAATGAAAGCTCTATTATACATATTTCTTTGATGTCATCATAATAATAAAGCAATTCATGTTGAGTCTTAGGTTTCGTTTGGGATGACTTTTTTATTGCTTTTTAAAATAGAGTTTCAGTACAAAAATTAAAAATTTTGCATTAAAACTCCGTTTTAAGAAGTAATGAAAAAGCCGTCCCAAACAAAGTCTTAGATTTCGTTTGGGACTATTTTCTTGCTGCTTCTTAAAACAGTTTTTTAAATTTTTTTCATTAAAAAGTTGCTTTAATAAGTAGTGAGAAAACCGTTCAAAATGAAGCCTATAGATTGTAGAAGTTGGGTGAATTGGCTGTCCCAAATTGTGCTTAAGAATTCTTTGAAAACTCTTTTATTTAGACCTATATATTATGCACAACACAAAACAACCTTGGATTTTGTGCAATATATCATGCAAAAAAAATAATATGATGTATATATTATATTAATTTATAATTATGGATTTGTTCGGGATGCCTTTCTGACTGTTTTTTTTTTTTTCAGACAATAGTTATAATTTTGTTTGACTATTGCTTTTTGCTGCTTTCTCAAAAATTTGTGATGAAATTTTTTTTTTATTTTTTTTTGTAATCATAGTAACGAAGTCATTTTCTCCGCTGTAATTTCACGATCAACTTTATAAAATGCTACAACAGTCCCAAACAGACTCTAAATCTTAAATAAATTTGGTGGGTTGAAAAGAGTTTGTTTGCCCATATATCATAATCATTCAGATATTAAGAATGTGTTAAAGCACTTGACCAATGAGGTATAATAAATATTCGATAATATCAAATAAAATTTATTATCATCAAATCAATAAGGATTAAATTATATAACATATGGTTCTAAATAGTAAAAATTATTGCGTGAATTTAGTCACCAAACTGTTTGTAAAGAGCAAATTTTAAGACTTAGGCTTCGTTTGTGACAGCTTTTTATTGCTTTCTAAAACGGAGTTTTAGTACAAATTTTTTTATTTTTGTACTAAAACTCCGTTTTAGAAAGTAATAAAAAAGCCGTCCCAAACGAAACCTTAAACTAAATATTATAATATTGTACTTCAACTAGCAACATATAAAACTAAGATTTCGTTTGAGATAATTTTTTATTTATTCTAAAGTGATCATTTAGTACAAAAAGTTTTTTGAATTAAAAATATGCTTTAAAAACATTTCTCTTCTCTAATTGACTCTCCCCACTTTCTCTCACATCCCTCATTCTCTTTTTTATCTAAATAGAAAGATAACTCTCTGTATATATTTCTCTCCCTCTCTAGCTCTCTGAAAGAGTCACCAATTCTCAGTATCTCTCCCTCTCTATCTCTCTATAAAACAAACTCATCTCTCTCTCTCTCTTTGTAACAACTCGGAATTTCTACAAAAAAAATTTAACATGCAAATCTGAATTTTTGTTTGAACTACAACGCAACGACAATGTTCCTTTAAGCGCTACGACGCTTGGTCTGAAGTGCAACAGCGCTAGAAAACACCGTCGCGGCATTGAAACCTCTGATCTTCAATAATTTTGGATTCAGCGTGCATCGTTGTGGGCCTTGCGGCGCTATATATTTTCAACACTAACAAAATAATGAGAAACTATTAGGTCTTGACAACACACAAAGAGCTACTTGCAAATATGAAATATATGGAACTTCAATAAATTTTGAGAGGGACTAAAAATCAACGCGTCACCTTAAGTTTGTTTGTAGATTTCTATCCTATCTAATTTGGGCAACAAATTCTCAAAATTGATGTGAATTACATGCTTAATGAGAATTTAATAGTTTGATATAATGTAATGGTGAAAAAGGTCTTATGATCCCTTGCAAAAAAAAATTATGTATTGGCAAAACAATTTAAATATATTTTATTATTTCATGTCGAATAAATTTTTTTGCAATAAAATTTAAATAGTTATTTAACTAACTACTATTGTTTTTTTTTATTAATTCTTTTAGTTAAAATATCTTATTTAATTAAACCCTTAATATTAAAAATTAAAAAAATTATCGTAGTTTATAGGGCATGAACCGCATGAACATACATACTCCTATATATAGCAGAGAAATGTTGCTGTGCAAAGTAGTGGCAATAATATGAATTAGATGTTTTTACACATCAATTTTGTTTGAAACACAAACCAGCATTTTGATATCAAATTCATTTGCCTCTTCGTCTTCTCGGGCATGAAGGAATTTTTATTTGGTCCGGTCACAGGACGTAGCTCTACGTTCGGCCGCTAGTATAATCGCGTCGCGCGTTTTCATTATTTACCGTGTGCCCCGACAACCCGACCCGGAACGGACCCAAGATTGCTCGGTATTGCTAGGTATTAGTCGATTTTGCTCGGCAATAACCAATACCGAGCAAATACGGAGCAATGCCGAGCAAATACCTAGCAATGCCGAGCAAATACCGAGTTGTACCGAGTTTTTTCTAGCAATACCGAGCAAATACCTAGCAATACCGAGCAAATCCTAAGCAAATACTGAGTTGTACAGAGTTGTACCGAGTTGTAGAAAAACTCGGTACAACTTGATATTTGCATGATATTGGTCTTCACAGAGCGGTATTTCTCGTTTTTGCAAAGCAATACCTAGTAATACCGAGCAAATACCAAGCAATACCGAGAAAACCGCGAACATAGCCTTCCCGGGTTTCGGTCCGGGTCAAGTCGTCGGGCCGCACGGTAAAGAGTAAGAGCACGTGGCGACATATTATTGGCGGCCGAACGTAGCTCTACGTCCGGTTAGAGGACGTAATAATTGTTCCTTCCCCACACCACCAATGACTAGTATAGATAAGCAGAGAAATGTTGCTGTGCAAAGTAAAAAATAAAAATATTCCATTTATTCTTTTTATTTAAGAAACATAATCTCTAGTAGGGCTCAGGGCAGGGGAAAGATTGAAGCAAGAAAAGAAAATGATCAAATTCATGCTAGGGGGCTCACTGGATATTTTTTAAAGATCTTTTAATATATATTTATTTTAAAATTATAGCATTATTCATAAATATATAATTAATATATATCGTGTATTCTATTTAATTTCAAATTATATTGACTTTAATTGAACTCTAATGACAAGTATTGTTAGAAGAAAAAATGATAAGGATTGTAATGTGTTGATGATGAAGCTTTTAATTTCCTCAAAAATTTATATGTCGAATGCTGTAAAAATGCATGTTTATATAAATAAACTATGTAAAATTTAATGTTAAATGACAGTTTTCGGACGATCTTTTATTCTCTCAGATATAATTATTATCCATTTTTTCTCTTTTGTTTATGTAATGTTTTGTTCATTTTGATGCTATGTACCACTCTGTACCATTATGTATCGTTGTGTACCGCTGTGTATTGTTGTTGTGTACTGCTACTATATGAAGTTGTGTATTGTTGCTTTATACTGATGTGTACTGCATAACTGTTGTGTATAATTATTTATTTTTCTCGTGAATTTAACATATGTTTTCTAGAACAATTGCTGAAAGATGTTTTATATAAATGAAGTGGTACAACATAAGCATGAGAAGATAAAATCAATAAAATGTACAAAAATCAAATTTAATATTTATTAAAATCAATATTAGAATATCATATTAGTATATAAATTTTATTAATGTTAAGAATATTATTATTTATTATATTATTCAGTTCCATCAGTCGATCGTAAATCGCTCCTTCTTATTTGTGCTGTACGATGTTCACAACCTTATTTATCGCAATGCGCAGAATCCAATTCTCCCATCTTTCACCCCCTTTCGCTCAAGAAATTTTTTTGTGCAGACTTCGGATGTAGTTCTAAGTCTGGACTCCAATTAAATTAAGACACATCAATTTATTAAGACCCAACGACTCAACCCAGCCTAGTTATGGCAATTTTGAAATCGCGGCAGCCTACTCATTTTTTATATTTTTAAAAAAGAAATCCATGGCAGCTCTCAAATATTTAGGGTTTGTAGAATAAAACTTTTGGTGTCGGTTGAGGATAAAAAATGAAAAACAGGCAATGGAGATATAAATTGGTTTGGAGGACTTCACTTTATCTATAGAGCTTATAAAAGAAGAAAATGCTTACGAGTAAGATGTATTTTACTTATCTAATAATTTATTTTCAGTATATATTATGAGTCAATATACATTTTGTTGAGCTTAATTTTTCAACAAAGAAATCAATCGTTAAGGCAAATATAACAGAGTTATGTTCAACTTCATGGCATATCAAGTTCTCAAATAAGCCCAAATACTTCAACAAGGAATTTATAAACTGGACAACAATGGTTTATGCTTTTTTTTTTTATGTTTCACACATATTCACTTATAATGTATTTTTCAAAAATTTATTTGTCAAACGCCACGAAAACACATGCTTCTATAAATCAATTATGTAAAATTTTAGGTAAAATAAAAAAATTTTTAACGTTCATTTATTCTCTCAGATATAATTATTATGCATTTTTCCTCTTTCGTTTATGTGATATTTTGTTCATTTTTATGTTGTGTACTGTTGTGTACCACTGTGCACTGCTGCACATCACTGTGAACCGCTATTTGTTGTTTTGTACTGTTACTATGTACTGTTGTGTATTGTTCTTTTGTATTGTAGTGTATTATATGAATGTTATGTATAATGATTTATTTTTTGCATGAATTTAACATATGATTCCTAGAATAATTGTTGGAAGATATTTTATAAAATTAGGTGGTTCAAAATAGACATTAGAAGATAATTGTTCAAACAAGAAATACAAAACAAATATCATAATTTTTTTGTTCAAATAATCAGAAAGCATCATCCAACTACTTCCACACATAAGTGCTAGAGTGAGCCTTTCCGCATTGCTCGTTAAGCCTTAAAGATTTTATTTGCATGTATATAACGGATTCGACAACCTAATATATTCATTTAAAGAACAATAATGATGCAGATCGATGTTAGATATAGTTATTTCAAGCATCTAATATTTTTCATATTTATACAATAAATATATCTATAACATGATATGAAATATATTTTCAAATGGTATAAAAATAAATTATATGTATAATTAAATATCTAAAAATAATAATTTATTTTAATATTTTTATTAATACATCATATAAAATTCTTAATAAATATTTTAATAAACTTATATTTTATATAAATTTATATTATTTTTAAGATAATTATTTTATTACTTATATTTAAACTCTTCATCTACTTATTAAAAATAAATTCAAAGTTATAGTGGGTCAGATTTGAGGACTCACTCTACTCGTCATCCACTGATTATAAATTTAAACAACACACTTAAAAAATATGTATATTAATAGAAGCCAAAAACTGGAAGGAAGACTTGAACATGCATATTGATTTGCTACAACCAAATCCTCTATGGTTATCAATTCAACACATTTAAAAGTAAAGCTAAAATGGTGGATTTATCAATTCAACACAATAATACACATCAATATATTGTAGTACACAATAATAGTACACATCAGTACTTAGCAACATTACACAGTAGTACATACAGTATCATACATAGTACACAGTAAAAAAAATCCATTTCCTACATAGTTTTCGTAATACACATCTATGAAAAATCTAAGAAAGCTTTAAAATGAAGAAAATATCACTGAAATTTTATATAGTTGATTACAGAAGCATGCGTTTATCCGTCAGGGCATATCAACACTATGCTATTACTATGATCTTTAAAAAACAAATGATATGCCAATCACGGAGTACCCTACTAGGGGGTGTTGCCCTCTTGGACCCCCACAGTTGTAGTTTTCTCAACTTCAAGTCTTCCTCTTCCTGGACATTTGCATAACGTTTTTCAAACTCCGCATATCATTTGCTCGAAGAATCCAACGTCCTCCTTCAAATTAGTTTTCATCTTCATGAGTTTTTCATCATTTTTTCTTTCTTAATAGATACCAAAAAAATTATTCTGAAAAACCCTAAATATTTGTTAGCTTTTCTATATTTCTTTTTTTTTTTTTAAATATAAAAAATAAACAAGATGTCGAGATTTCACGCGCGCGCGCACGCGTGCGCACTCGCTCAAGCACGCACGCGCGCGCGCACACACACATGCGTGCGCGCACACACGCACACACCCTCACACGCACGCGCACGCATGCACACGCACGCGCACATGCACACGTTTCTTATGTGTGAAAGTAGAGCCTCTGTGCAATTTCACGAAACCTCGACCATCCCGAAGCAAGGAAGTCGCGACGAGAGCTCGCCGGAGATAGAATCAATGGGACCACTGGCGTTGCGTGTTAAGGAGAGTTGGGCTTCACGATCTGCTTCGCCTGAAGTAGAGTTCTGAAAGAGTCGAAGCTTCTCCACCTCCTTCGACGTTTTTTAGGTCGGATCGAAAGTCGAGCCTTGAACTCACCTAGAAGGTAACAATATTTTTCCCTTTTCGCACGCTTCTTCGATTAGAATTATGAAATCTGCAAAAAAGTTGAATTTATGAAATCTAACATTTAGGGCCAAATTGGCGAAAACATTGTGAATTAGAGATTAGACTTACTATGAGGTTTAACTTTGTATATTTTGGCTTTTGGCAAGATTTAGCTTAAAATCTTGCCTAAATTCTGACCTAAATCCTCCATCCAAATAGGCCCCGGTAGCTCCCATGATTTTATTTAAGTAGGATTTCATAAATCCTCCAAATCTGGATTTACGAAATCCTACGAGTTAAATTCTTAAAACTGTTTGGATACATTCATGATAAATCTTGTTAAATCGTCTGTGATTGTTTGACTGTTTAATTCAGGATTAATTTAAGGAGGTTAAAAGAGTTGATATGCATTATTAGGATAATTAAAGTATGATAATAGAAGTTTAAATAAACATAACAAACTTTATTAATGCTAATTAATTATTTAATAGTATTTATAATATTTATAATATATTTATATATATAATATATTATATTTAATACATATTTAATTATATATTATTTAATAATTATTTTGAAATAATAATAATAAGTATTTTAAGTAATAATTTTATTAATAATTTAAAATTATTAATTAGTTTCACTTAATTATTAATATTTTGAATTATATTAATTAAATTATTCAACAACTTGAGTCTAGGTTTTACTTTTTCCATTCTCTATTTCGTTCCTTCGCATGAGTGTAGAGTTTTGCGCGAGTTCTTCACTTCTTCTTCGTCGCTGTCGACTTTGCTCCTTAGACGACGTTCCCTTCCTGTTGCTGTCGACTTTGCTCCTTCGACGACGTTCCTTCCTGTTGGATCGGAAGCTACGACATATTTTTTATCGGAAGCAACAACGGGATCTCGTTTGCTGTGAAGGTAACTTTCTCCCTTTCGCGCTCTTTTTCGGCCAAATCCCGTAAATCCGCCGAACAAAGGATTTCGTAAATCCGGGATTTACCAACGAAAAGAGGGAATTTTCCGTCAACCGCGGCTTTGATTTACCGTGAGATTTGTTTTGCATTTTTTGCCGTTTGCTGGATTTAGCTCAATTCCGCTTCAAATCCGGCCTAAATCCTGCATTCAAACAGCCCCTAAAAATGTAGGAAGTAATAAGTTGTTAATAAAAAAACAAGGAGAGGAGAGTAAGATGTTTTCAAGAATGAGATCATCCGACCAATATGTTGCCGGGTTTGAAAATGGTGAAACAACTATCATATTCTCTGGCTGGCAAGCAAGAAGAAGCATAGCATAGTAATTCCGTCATATTTCTTGCAGATCCTGGTGATTTATGATGGTGGGGATGTGGAGGAAGAATTTAAATAAAATCAGGCTATTTATTAGGTTATAGTTAAAAACTTGGATGGACTCTCCATGAGATTTAGTGATTCAATGGAAGCTATCAAAACTTTTTTGGCTGAATATATGGAGTCAAATATGTATTTTGAATATAATAAATTCTTCTGGTGTGGGTAGTTAGATAGTTCAAGATAGAGGCTTAGGTTTCATTTGGGACAGATTTCTTATTATTTTTGAAGAGGTTTTATAGTATAAATTTTTTTAAAAGTAGAGAAAAAGTAATGGCCAAAAAGTAAAACTATCTTAAACAAAGCCTTAATCATTAGCAAATTAATAATTTATATGGATTAAGGTGAAATTGAAAATACTTTTAAGCTATACCACGTTACAAACCATATAGAACAATACTTTAATACTAGGCTTGTCTCTCTTAAACTTATTAGAGGTTGTTTGGCAACGAGTAGGATTTAACTCGAGCAGGTTTAAATGAATCTTATAAATCCGAATTTACTAAATTCTGACTCTGTTAAATTCTAAAAATTATCTGACAAAAATGTTAAGTTCTAATAAGTCCTGTGAAATTATTTGATAACATAACTCAGCATTTATGACGTTTAGTTCTTTAAAAATTCAAATTTAATTTGTGTTAAATGATATGAAGCAATTAGTTTAGGATTTGAGGTAGTTAATTTACTGATAATGTATTTATTTATTTAGTTCTGATAATGTATTTATTTAGTTCTAATAATTCCGTTACTTATTTATTTATTTATTTTTGACTAATTTGGCTTTTGAAAGAGGCAGCTGAGTGGGGTTTGGTTCATATTTGAAACAATTAAAAGGCTGCTCCTATTCGGTTTTAAATTATTCTACAACACGGTTCCGTTTGGTTTTATATTTATTTTAAGCTTATTAATGCTTATATTTGATGAAGCTATGATTTTGAGACGTGCCTTTTCATTCAACTATGTTACTTATATAATGTCACGTTACTACATTTACTGATTTCTTTTTCTTCTAGTTTTGCAGATAGAAGTTGAATTTAAGGCTTGTTTGTGCGACATTGAGAAAACCAAGTAATGGTTAGTCTATATATTTTTAGTTTGGAGAAATCATTTATTTTCATTAAATTAAGCTGATATTGATCTATGCATGCTTTAGTGCGTAGGAAAAATAATTTAATTCTTGAGAAAAAAAAGCTTTCTTCTCATGGTTTATGAAGTAGTTAAGAAAGGATATATAATTTTCAGGCACACTTTTTTCCCTATAATTCTTAATGTAAGTTGTGCAAGCTGCCAATGCTAGGTATTGTAAGCAAAAATTTGAGGTTTAGAGTAGTGTGTGGTAGGGAAAAGCCTTCGGGTGATTTCTTTTTAACAAGAAACTTTAAATATCGTAGATGTTGTTTTTTAGTGGACTATCTATCAAGAAATGGGTTGTTTCTTTCAACCACAACTAATGCACACCTTTCGTTTGCATATTCAAAATGGTGTATTTCGAACATAAAGCTTTATGACAGTTTACTCATTATTATTAGCAAAATCTTCTGTGGAGTTTATCATATTGGTGGTAGATGGATGGACAAAGAAAGGCACTTTGGATTATCATCAAGTTTGGCATATTAGAAATGCAATTAATTTAATCCAAATAATTGTGATAAAGCTAATGATTATGGTAATAATATCTTTCAATTCAGCTATCAAATTTCATCTTAGTAACTTTTCTTTTGTTGAGCAATACATATATTTTTCTTTATATTGCATCTAAACACACAACCAACCCTAAACAGGACAAGAAATATTTTTTAAAATTTTCTTCCTCCAATAAATAACACACATTAAGCTATCCATTTTGTCATAACAAACCAGAATAAATAGATTTAATGACCATATAGAATGCCTTACCAAATAGTGCACGATTTTTGTGGAGAGAACGTGTTCATGGGCACAAGCATCTACCTCATTTGGGCCTTCTAATATTTTGTTTTTCTGGTATATCAAGCTAGAACTAGTCCCAGTTAACAATTCTATTAAGCTTGGTATTTGACTTTAGAAAGACCACCTAGTTGAGTCTTGAATGCCTTTTGGTTATTTTTATATGCATACTTCCTTGAAAATTAGCTACAAAAGTTGAGTTCTTTGTATGGTGTGATATAATGTACATCTACTTGAGAGAGAAAGCCCCCATCATAAATGAACGTAATAGGGTGTGAGTTTTAATGTTTTATATTTTTCTCTCTATGAAAAATGAACATAAAATAGCAATCTTTGCATGGATTGCAGATTAACTTGATTGAATAAGATTCCTTCTTGATAACTAAGAGATATCTAAATAAAATGCTGCTATATTTTTTTATGAATTGCTCCAAGATTCTATGATTGATGATGCATTATCTTTGGTCCACTGACATTCCTTTTTCAAATTTTTTTTTTGAAGTCTAAACTATAAATTGGTTAATGATGTTTTGGATGTTTTGAATGTGATTACTAAAATCATGAATCTGGTTATTAAAACTATAAATCCAATGGTAGTGTTTGCATCAGAATTTTGAGTAATCAGATCAATTATTTTAGTAACCACATTCAGACTTTTGAGTAAGAAAATCTATTATTTTAATTAATTCTTCCAAACATCAATAATCAAATTTATAATTTGTTTATAGTTTGCACTTTTTAAGTTATTGAATTAAAAATAATTTGCGTTAAACCATAGGACCTTAGGTTGAGTTCCTCTATCTTTTAATATCTTTAAGGTATTGTCATGCTAAATAATACAATTATTTATTCAAATAGAATTCTAAAAAAGATATTGCTTATAAAATGATATATTCTAGGGCATTCATCATCAGCATATCCTAACTTTTTTATGGTCAATTTTATGTATTCTCTTTAATCATTTATTTTTGTTGAGTATTACTTTAGCTTTTTTTGGCCAATTTTTTAAATAATTTTGAATAACTTCAATCCATATTACCTTATATATACCATATCTCCTCATAATCATTTAACTTATACATTTTTTCTATTATGTTTATATTTTCAAACCATCAAAGTCTATTTGATTTCTTATCGTCAATGGATGAAATTCCAAAAATTAATTTATCC